>CM059783.1:32927323-33315676 GCA_030435695.1 Brachymystax lenok tsinlingensis
ACCTCACTCATTATCTATCCCTCCTCTCATCTCTCCATCTCTCTATCACCTCACTCATTATCTATCCCTCCTCTCATCTCTCCATCACCTCACTCATTATCTATCCCTCGTCTCATCTTTCCATCTCTCCATCACCTCACTCATTATCTATCCCTCCTCTCATCTCTCCATCACCTCACTCATTATCTATCCCTCCTCTCATCTCTCCATCTCTCCATAACCTCACTCATTATCTATCCCTCCTCATCTCTCCATCACCTCACTCATTATCTATCCCTCATCTCATCTCTCCATCTCTCTATCACCTCACTCATTATCTATCCCTCCTCTCATCTCTCCATCACCTCACTCATTATCTATCCCTCCTCTCATCTCTCCATCACCTCACTCATTATCTATCCCTCCTCTCATCTTTCCATCTCTCCATCACCTCACTCATTATCTATCCCTCCTCTCATCTCTCCATCACCTCACTCATTATCTATCCCTCATCTCATCTCTCCATCTCTCTATCACCTCACTCATTATCTATCCCTCCTCATCTCTCCATCACCTCACTCATTATCTATCCCTCCTCTCATCTCTCCATCTCTCCATCACCTCACTCACAGGAACAGATGGAATATACTTCCTCCATACGTCTGCCAAACATAAAAAGAAAGGTAGACTCAAACAGCGCCCTGTTTGGTGTGTGTTTGGTGTGTGTATGTGTGTGTGTGTTCGGTGTGTGTGTGTTTGGTGTGTTTAGTGTGTGTGTGTGTGTTTGGGGTCTGTGTGTTTGGTGTGTGTGTCTGTGTGTGTGTGTGTGTTTGGTGTGTGTGTGTGTTTGGTTTGTGTGTGTGTTTGGTGTGTGTGTGTGTGTGTGGGGTGGTGTGTGTGTGCGTGCGTCCTGGTGAGCGTGCATGTGTGTTGCCAAGACTTCACAACCTTCTGCAAAACCAAATGACAGACTATATGTTATCAGAACAACCGGTGACATTGAACTCAAGGTTGTGGCTTTTGAGTGTGAAATACAGACGCGATAATATATAAACATGACAGCGTATAGACATGATAATGTGTAGAGGCGATAACGTACAGACATGATAACGTATAGGCACGGCAATGTAAAGGCCCGATAATGTACAGACATGATAATGTATAGAGGTGATAATGTATAGGCATGATAATGTGTATACGCGGTAACGTATTCGGCAAGATAATGTGTAGAGGTGATAATGTATAGACATGATAACGTATAGGTATGATAATGTGCAGACATAATAATGTATAGACAGGATAACGTTTAGACATGATAATATATAGACGCAATAATGCACAGGCGCGATAATGTATAGAGGTGATAATGTACAGACATGATATCATATAGACATGATAATGCATATATGGGATAATGTGTAGATGTGACAATGTATCAACAGGATAATGTATAGACATGGCAATGCATAGGCATGCTAATGTACAGACATGTTAATGTATAGAGGCGATAATGTAAAAACATTATAACGTACAGCCACGATAATGTATAGAGATGATAATGTATAGCGGTGGTAATGTATAGACATGATAACATATAGACACGATAATGTATAGATGTGATAATGTATAGGCACGTCAACGTACAGACACAATAATGTATAGAGGTGATAATGTATAAACACGATAATGTATAGAGGTGATAATGTACAGGCATGGTAACATACAGACATGATAATGTACAGACACGATAATGTATAGAGGTGATAATGTATTGACACGACAACATATAGACACGATAATGTATAGATGTGATAATGTATAGACATGATAACATATAGACATTATCATGCATAGATGGGATAATGTGTAGAGGTGACAATGCATTGACGGGATAACGTATGGTAATGCATAGGCATGCTAATGTACAGACATGTTCATGTATAGAGGCAATAATTATTCAGGTGATGATGTATAGACATGATAACATATAGACATGATAACGTATAGACACGATAACGTATAGACTTGATAATGTATGAACATGATAACATATAGACATGATAACGTATAGACACGATAACGTATAGACGTGATAATGTATGGACATGATAACGTATAGACACGATAACGTATAGACTTGATAATGTATAGACATGATAACGTATAGACACAATAACATATAGACTTGATAATGTATAGACATGATAGCGTATAGACATGATAATGTATAGACTTGATAATGTATAGACATGGTAATGTGAAGTTGTAATAATGTACTGTACCCTGAGGCTGTAGAGCAGAACATACTTAATGTGGTTCTGCAGGAGAGACTGATAACCTAGAACCCTCAACCTGCTGTTGTAGAACACTTCAGATCTAGAACCCTCAACCTGCTGTTGTAGAACATTTCAGATCTAGAACCCTCAACCTGCTGTTGTAGAACACTTCAGATCTAGAACACTAGAACCCTCAACCTGCTGTTGTAAAACACTTCAGATCTAGAACCCTCAACCTGCTGTTGTAGAACACTTCAGATCTAGAACACTAGAACCCTCAACCTGCTGTTGTAGAACACTTCAGATCTAGAACCCTCAACCTGCTGTTGTAGAACACTTCATCTACTGTTGTAGAACACTTCAGATCTAGAACCCTAGATCTGAGTTGAGTCAAACTCATGCACATAGCTTCATATGCATTAACATTCCATTTAGTGTAAAGTCGTGACATCTCTATGTCATTTGACATGCTCATAACCACATAAAACACATGAATTCAATATACAGTACATGCACATAGCCTGCTTGTTGGACATTGGAAGTCAGTAACACAGGACTTTGCATTGTGTAACCCTAGGTTACTTTAAACTCCCGTCGGACAAATGGAATCACAAATTCCTTACTCGAGGATTCAGTAAGTTTTGTTGAATCAGTGTGTTGTCTCCTTATGTAACTCAACTTATCCTTGCGACCCCCCCATCTTATTCAACCCTCAGCCTGATACCAGCCCACAGCCCCCACTGTCATCCACACCCTGATACCACCCCACAGCCCCCACTGTCATCCACACCCTGATACCAGCCCACAGCCCCCACTGTCATCCACACCCTGATACCAGCCCACAGCCCCCACTGTCATCCACACCCTGATACCACCCCACAGCCCCCACTGTCATCCACACCCTGATACCAGCCCACAGCCTCCACTGTCATCCACACCCTGATACCAGCCCACAGCCCCCACTGTCATCCACACCCTGATACCAGCCCACAGCCCCCACTGTCATCCACACCCTGATACCACCCCACAGCCCCCGCTGTCATCCACACCCTGATACCAGCCCACAGCCCCCTGCTGTCATCCACACCCTGATACCAGCCCACAGCCCCGCTGTCATCCACACCCTGATACCACCCCACAGCCCCCACTGTCATCCACACCCTGATACCAGCCCACAGCCCCTGCTGTCATCCACACCCTGATACCACCCCACAGCCCCCACTGTCATCCACACCCTGATACCACCCCACAGCCCCCACTGTCATCCACACCCTGATACCAGCCCACAGCCCCCACTGTCATCCACACCCTGATACCACCCCACAGCCTCCACTGTCATCCACACCCTGATACCACCCCACAGCCTCCGCTGTCATCCACACCCTGATACCAGCCCACAGCCCCCACTGTCATCCACACCCTGATACCAGCCCACAGCCCCCACTGTCATCCACACCCTGATACCAGCCCACAGCCCCCTGCTGTCATCCACACCCTGATACCACCCCACAGCCCCCACTGTCATCCACACCCTGATACCACCCCACAGCCCCCACTGTCATCCACACCCTGATACCAGCCCACAGCCCCCACTGTCATCCACACCCTGATACCACCCCACAGCCTCCACTGTCATCCACACCCTGATACCACCCCACAGCCTCCGCTGTCATCCACACCCTGATACCAGCCCACAGCCCCCACTGTCATCCACACCCTGATACCAGCCCACAGCCCCCACTGTCATCCACACCCTGATACCAGCCCACAGCCCCCACTGTCATCCACACCCTGATACCAGCCCACAGCCCCGCTGTCATCCACACCCTGATACCAGCCCACAGCCCCCGCTGTCATCCACACCCTGATACCAGCCCACAGCCCCCACTGTCATCCACACCCTGATACCAGCCCACAGCCCCCACTGTCATCCACACCCTGATACCAGCCCACAGCCCCCGCTGTCATCCACACCCTGATACCAGCCCACAGCCCCCGCTGTCATCCACACCCTGATACCAGCCCACAGCCCCCACTGTCATCCACACCCTGATACCAGCCCACAGCCCCTGCTGTCATCCACACCCTGATACCACCCCACAGCCCCCACTGTCATCCACACCCTAATACCACCCCACAGCCCCCACTGTCATCCACACCCTGATACCACCCCACAGCCCCCACTGTCATCCACACCCTGATACCACCCCACAGCCCCCACTGTCATCCACACCCTGATACCAGCCCACAGCCCCCACTGTCATCCACACCCTGATACCAGCCCACAGCCCTGCTGTCATCCACACCCTGATACCACCCCACAGCCCCCACTGTCATCCACACCCTAATACCACCCCACAGCCCCCACTGTCATCCACACCCTGATACCACCCCACAGCCCCCACTGTCATCCACACCCTGATACCACCCCACAGCCCCCACTGTCATCCACACCCTGATACCAGCCCACAGCCCCCACTGTCATCCACACCCTGATACCACCCCACAGCCTCCACTGTCATCCACACCCTGATACCACCCCACAGCCTCCACTGTCATCCACACCCTGATACCACCCCACAGCCTCCACTGTCATCCACACCCTGATACCACCCCACAGCCTCCACTGTCATCCACACCCTGATACCACCCCACAGCCTCCACTGTCATCCACACCCTGATACCACCCCACAGCCTCCACTGTCATCCACACCCTGATACCACCCCACAGCCTCCACTGTCATCCACACCCTGATACCACCCCACAGCCTCCGTTGTCATCCACACCCTGATACCAGCCCACAGCCCCCGCTGTCATCCACACCCTGATACCAGCCCACAGCCTCCACTGTCATCCACACCCTGATACCAGCCCACAGCCCCCGCTGTCATCCACACCCTGATACCAGCCCACAGCCCCCGCTGTCATCCACACCCTGATACCACCCCACAGCCCCCGCTGTCATCCACACCCTGATACCAGCCCACAGCCCCCACTGTCATCCACACCCTGATACCAGCCCACAGCCTCCACTGTCATCCACACCCTGATACCAGCCCACAGCCTCCACTGTCATCCACACCCTGATACCAGCCCACAGCCCCCGCTGTCATCCACACCCTGATACCAGCCCACAGAGCCCACTGTCATCCACACCCTGATACCACCCCACAGCCCCCGCTGTCATCCACACCCTGATACCACCCCACAGCCCCCACTGTCATCCACACCCTGATACCAGCCCACAGCCTCCACTGTCATCCACACCCTGATACCACCCCACAGCCCCCGCTGTCATCCACACCCTGATACCAGCCCACAGCCCCCGCTGTCATCCACACCCTGATACCAGCCCACAGCCCCCGCTGTCATCCACACCCTGATACCAGCCCACAGCCTCCACTGTCATCCACACCCTGATACCAGCCCACAGCCTCCACTGTCATCCACACCCTGATACCACCCCACAGCCCCCACTGTCATCCACACCCTGATACCAGCCCACAGCCTCCACTGTCATCCACACCCTGATACCACCCCACAGCCCCCGCTGTCATCCACACCCTGATACCAGCCCACAGCCCCCACATCCCTGAGGATGATTCCTAACATGTTCCATACTTAATGGTACTGTAGTTATCCCTGATAGACTTGCTCATCCATATATTTATATTTACATACTCGTATTCATTCCTTTACTCTTGTGTGTATAAGGTAGTTGTTGTGAATTTGTTAGATTACTTGCCTATTGACAACTGGCCGGGGACTACAGCTGGAAATTAGCCGTAGAGGCTATAGCTGCTCTTTTTATCAAAAGGGACTGTCCACGTCATTATAAACTAATAAACTAAACTAAACTACTTGTTAGATACTACTGCACGGTCGGAACTAGAAGCACAAGCATTTCGCTACACTCGCATTAACCTCTGGATGTGACCAATAAAATGTGATTCGATTTTGATTTATCCCGATTCTATTGTTGAGCTTTGCAATCAGTTGCTGAAAGTTCAATACAAATATTTCTTATTCTCTTATTCGACGATACCGTCGATCACTAATCACACTACTGTTATCTAACTGGTTCTGTTGCGTCTGGTAAAGAGTCACTGTTACCGTACCGACACGGACGGAGATTCTACTTTGTCCCCCGAGACTTTCCTGTGAAGGACCACGTGAACCCAGCAGACACGCTGTGATGTGACTGCGGTGCTGTCTAGATGCTATGCTGTTTGTTTCGCTGCTGACTGTGTCTTGTCGTTCTCCAGAACAACGGAGGAACTACACCAAAAACAGCATCAACAGCATGACTAACACCTCACAGTACCATGTGGAGGTGAGTCCCCTACTGTATATTTACAGTGTGTTAGTGGTAGGGGAGGGATTGGTACTAACCTGTGTCCCAAACCCTCTCCCCTCTCTCCTATCCCCTCTGTGTCCCAAACCCTCTCCCCTCTCTCCTATCCCCTCTGTGTCCCAAACCCTCTCTAATCTCTCCTATCCCCTCTGTGTCCCAAACCCTCTCCCCTCTCTCCTATCCCCTCTGTGTCCCAAACCCTCTCTAATCTCTCCTATCCCTCTGTGTCCCAAACCCTCTCCCTCTCTCCTATCCCTCTGTGTCCCAAACCCTCTCTAATCTCTCCTATCCCTCTGTGTCCCAAACCCTCTCCCTCTCTCCTATCCCCTCTGTGTCCCAAACCCTCTCTAATCTCTCCTATCCCTCTGTGTCCCAAACCCTCTCCCTCTCTCCTATCCCTCTGTGTCCCAAACCCTCTCTAATCTCTCCTATCCCCTCTGTGTCCCAAACCCTCTCCCCTCTCTCCTATCCCCTCTGTGTCCCAAACCCTCTCTAATCTCTCCTATCCCCTCTGTGTCCCAAACCCTCTCCCCTCTCTCCTATCCCCTCTGTGTCCCAAACCCTCTCTAATCTCTCCTATCCCTCTGTGTCCCAAACCCTCTCCCCTCTCTCCTATCCCCTCTGTGTCCCAAACCCTCTCTAATCTCTCCTATCCCCTCTGTGTCCCAAACCCTCTCCCCTCTCTCCTATCCCCTCTCAGCACCTGACCACATTTGTTCTAGACAGGAAGGAAGCCATGATCAACACTGAGGATGGAATCAGGAAGCTCCGCCTGCTGGATGCCAAGGGAAAGGTGAGGCACAGGAGGACAGCGCTGTGATTCTGATACCTGTACAGATACAATGAATTCCTATTGGCGTTTTGATATTAGGTCTGGACCCAGGACATGCTGCTGCAGGTGGAGGAGAAGACAGTCAGCCTCATCGACCCAGACACCAAGGTGGGTGAGCAGGAGTGCCATCTCCATGAAATAGCTGTGATAAACAGGTCGTATCACTGTAATGATGTACAGCCTGACCTGTTGGTTAGGGCTGGCCTCAGTACAGTGTTTAAGCTGGTTAACCCACCTGTTGGTTAGGGCTGGCCTCAGTACAGTGTTTAAGCTGGTTTTAACCCACCTGTTGGTTAGGGCTGGCCTCAGTACAGTGTTTAAGCTGGTTAACCCACCTGTTGGTTAGGGCTGGCCTCAGTACAGTGTTTAAGCTGGTTTTAACCCACCTGTTGGTTAGGGCTGGCCTCAGTACAGTGTTTAAGCTGGTTAACCCACCTGTTGGTTAGGGCTGGCCTCAGTACAGTGTTTAAGCTGGTTAACCCACCTGTTGGTTAGGGCTGGCCTCAGTACAGTGTTTAAGCTGGTTTTAACCCACCTGTTGGTTAGGGCTGGCCTCAGTACAGTGTTTAAGCTGGTTAACCCACCTGTTTGTTAGGGCTGGTCTCAGTACAGTGTTTAAGCTGGTTTTAACCCACCTGTTTGTTAGGGCTGGCCTCAGTACAGTGTTTAAGCTGGTTTTAACGCACCTGTTGGTTAGGGCTGTCCTCAGTACAGTGTTTAAGCTGGTTTTAACCCACCTGTTTGTTAGGGCTGGTCTCAGTACAGTGTTTAAGCTGGTTTTAACCCACCTGTTTGTTAGGGCTGGTCTCAGTACAGTGTTTAAGCTGGTTTTAACCCACCTGTTTGTTAGGGCTGGCCTCAGTACAGTGTTTAAGCTGGTTAACCCACCTGTTTGTTAGGGCTGGTCTCAGTACAGTGTTTAAGCTGGTTTTAACCCACCTGTTTGTTAGGGCTGGTCTCAGTACAGTGTTTAAGCTGGTTTTAACCCACCTGTTTGTTAGGGCTGGTCTCAGTACAGTGTTTAAGCTGGTTTTAACCCACCTGTTTGTTAGGGCTGGCCTCAGTACAGTGTTTAAGCTGGTTAACCCACCTGTTGGTTAGGGCTGGCCTCAGTACAGTGTTTAAGCTGGTTAACCCACCTGTTGGTTAGGGCTGGCCTCAGTACAGTGTTTAAGCTGGTTTTAAGCCACCTGTTTGTTACTGTTTCAGAATGAGTTGGAGAACTTTCCCTTGGGGACCATCATGCACTGCCAGGCAGTGATGTCATCCTGCAACTACGACTCCATCTTGGCTCTGGTGTGTAAGGAGCCGGGCCAAGGCAAACCGGACCTGCACCTGTTCCAGTGTGACGACGTCAAGGTACACACACACTACACACACTACACACACACACACACTACACACACACACACACACTACACACACACACACACACACTACACACTACACACACACAAACACACACACACACACACACACACACACACACACACTACACACACACACACACACACACACACTACACACACACACACTACACACTACACACACACACACACACTACACACACACACTACACACTACACACTACACACACACACTACACACTACACACTACACACACACACACACACACACACTACACACACACACACACACACACACTACACACACACACACACACACACACACACACACACACACTACACACACTACACACACACACACACACACACACACACACACACACACACACACACACACACACACACACACTACACACACACACACACACACTACACACACACACACACACACACACACACTACACACACACACACACACACACACACACACACTACACACACACACACACACTACACACACACACACACACACACACACACACACACACACACACACACTACACACACACACACACTACACACACACACACACACACACACACACACACACACACACACACACACACACACACACACACACACACACACACACACACACACACTACACACACTACACACACTACACACTACACTACACACACACACTACACACTACACTACACACACACACTACACACACACACCACACACTACACACACACACACTACACACACACATGCACACACACTACACACACACACAGTTAGTGATGTGTTCTCTGTCTGTCTCCTCCAGGCCAACCTGATCCAGGCTGATATAGAGGGAGCCATGATGGATCAGAAGGGAGGCAAGGTGAAGAAGAGACCGGAAACACTACGGTAAAACACCTTTACCCACCTGTCATCTCTGACTGGACTCTGTACTGTAGTAGAGACCAGAAACACTACGGTAAAACACCTTTACCCACCTGTCATCTCTGACTGGACTCTGTACTGTAGTAGAGACCAGAAACACTACGGTAAAACACCTTTACCTCACCTGTCATCTCTGACTGGACTCTGTACTGTAGTAGAGACCAGAAACACTACGGTAAAACACCTTTACCCACCTGTCATCTCTGACTGGACTCTGTACTGTAGTAGAGACCAGAAACACTACGGTAAAACACCTTTACCCACCTGTCATCTCTGACTGGACTCTGTACTGTAGTAGAGACCAGAAACACTACGGTAAAACACCTTTACCTCACCTGTCATCTCTGACTGGACTCTGTACTGTAGTAGAGACCAGAAACACTACGGTAAAACACCTTTACCTCACCTGTCATCTCTGACTGGACTCTGTACTGTAGTAGAGACCAGAAACACTACGGTAAAACACCTTTACCTCACCTGTCATCTCTGACTGGACTCTGTACTGTAGTAGAGACCGGAAACACTACGGTAAAACACCTTTACCTCACCTGTCATCTCTGACTGGACTCTGTACTGTAGTAGAGAATGTGTTCTGTTACTTTATAGAGCTCTGTTAGAATGGGTTCTGTTACTTTATAGAGCTCTGTTAGAATGGGTTCTGTTACTTTATAGAGCTCTGTTAGAATGGGTTCTGTTACTTTATAGAGCTCTGTTAGAATGGGTTCTGTTTCTTTATAGAGCTCTGTTAGAATGGGTTCTGTTACTTTATAGAGCTCTGTTAGAATGGGTTCTGTTTCTTTATAGAGCTCTGTTAGAATGGGTTCTGTTACTTTATAGAGCTCTGTTAGAATGGGTTCTGTTTCTTTATAGAGCTCTGTTAGAATGGGTTCTGTTACTTTATAGAGCTCTGTTAGAATGGGTTCTGTTACTTTATAGAGCTCTGTTAGAATGGGTTCTGTTACTTTATAGAGCTCTGTTAGAATGGGTTCTGTTTCTTTATAGAGCTCTGTTAGAATGGGTTCTGTTACTTTATAGAGCTCTGTTAGAATGGGTTCTGTTACTTTATAGAGCTCTGTTAGAATGGGTTCTGTTACTTTATAGAGCTCTGTTAGAATGGGTTCTGTTACTTTATAGAGCTCTGTTAGAATGGGTTCTCATTCTGAAGATTTTAAGATTAAACTGGGGTTGGTATGGGTTTCTGTAGTTGTTAAAATAGTTGTTGTGATTGGCTGGTTTCCATTCCATGGCTGTGTCTGTATATGTATATTGTTCTGTTTGTATCTGTGAATTGGATCTGGGTCTGGTCTGTATCTGATTGTCTGTCTGCCTCTATCTCCTCCTCCCGTACTCCTCTAGGATGATTCTGAAGAGTGATGGGGTCATCCCCCCCCCCCGCGGCGCCCGCCCCCGAGCCCCCCGCCACCCTCACCCAGTTGGACGTGAAGAGTCGTGTGGCAGCCTGGTCAGCCTGGGCAGCAGAGCAGCAGGACTGTAAGAAAAACACAAATTACTGGGACTTACTGAGTCTGAAAGGTTCTGCCTTCTAAATAAGCGGTGTATCACTCCGTGGTAAAGGACATGTCAACATGAATGGACTTGGAACAACAGTTCAGTTGAGAGACAGAGCTGTTCTAGGGGTTCAACCGGGTGACCCAGTGAGACTGAACCACTTTCTCTACAAGGCTTGACATGGAGATACATACTGGTTCCTGAGAGCTGCTTGACACGTCTGATCCTGTATCCCCTCGGAGCACAGCCATTGGCTGTTTCGATATCACTCCAGAATGGTCATAGAGAATGAACACAGCCATTGGCTGCTTCGATATCACTCCAGAATGGTCATGGAGAATGAACACAGCCATTGGCTGTTTCGATATCACTTCAGAATGGTCATGGAGAATGAACACAGCCATTGGCTGTTTCGATATCACTTCAGAATGGTCATGGAGAATGAACACAGCCATTGGCTGCTTCGATATCACTTCAGAATGGTCACGGAGAATGAACACAGCCATTCAACAACCCTGCTCTGGAGCAGTGGAAACACGTTCTCTGGAGTGATGAAACACCATATGGCAGTCCGACGGACAATTCTGGGTTTGGAAGAACTTGACTGACCCGCACAGAGCCCTGACCTCAACCCCATCGAACACCTTTTGGGATGAATTGGAACGCCGACTGCGAGCCAGGCCTAATCGCCCAACGTCACTTATTGCTCTTGTAGCAAATATTTTCTTACTTACCTTTAAAGAAATTCTGCACTGTTGGTTAAGAGCCTGTATGTAAACATTTCACTGTTGTATTCGGCGCATGTGACAAATAACATTTGGTATGATTTGAGAATAAGCTCATTGGGAAGATTGTGGCACTATTCTAATTCCCTTCTCTCCCCCTCCTCCCTCTCCACCTGTTTCTATCAGATGATAGACAGCGCCAATATTCTGACCAGGATGAACCTCCGGAGATGATGGCTACCAGAGTGGATCGAGACGTGGTGAGTGTTTCCCCACTGTCCGTCCGTCCGTCCAGATACCGTCTGATACTGATACCGTCTGTCTGTCAGTCTGTCTACCTCTCTCTCTGTGCGTGTGTCAGCAGAGTGTCAGCAGAGTGTCAGTATCGTCCGTGTGCGTCCAGGAATGTGTGTTTAATAGATCCAGTATCGCTGGAGGAAAGAACCTATCCGTTTGTTTCTTCAATACTGCAGACTGATGAGTAGTTTCACCTACAGGCTGATCTGGAGTCAGGTCTTCAGTCATTTGTTTGTTTCTTCAGTACTGCAGACTGATGGGTAGTTTGACCTACAGGCTGATCTGGAGTCAGGTCTTCAGTCGTTTGTTTGTTTCTTCAATACTGCAGACTGATGGGTAGTTTCACCTACAGGCTGATCTGGAGTCAGGTCTTCAGTCGTTTGTTTGTTTCTTCAATACTGCAGACTGATGGGTAGTTTCACCTACAGGCTGATCTGGAGTCAGGTCTTCAGGTGAAGATGAGATGCCATGTTCAGATGAGTGGAAACTCTAGCGTGGATGACAGTTTCAGACATATATAGGTGCTTCTAATACTAACCCATAGAACATGGCTGTAGTAACAACAAGGATACAGCACTATTAGGAGCTGTAGATCAGTAGTCTGTTCTGTAGTAACAACAAGGATACAGCACTATTAGGAGCTGTAGATCAGTAGTCTGTTCTGTAGTAACAACAAGGATACAGCAGTATTAGGAGCTGTAGATCAGTAGTCTGTTCTGTAGTAACAACAAGGATACACCACTATTAGGAGCTGTAGATCAGTAGTCTGTTCTGTAGTAACAACAAGGATACACCACTATTAGGAGCTGTAGATCAGTAGTCTGTTCTGTAGTAACAACAAGGATACAGCACTATTAGGAGCTGTAGATCAGTAGTCTGTTCTGTAGTAACAACAAGGATACACCACTATTAGGAGCTGTAGATCAGTAGTCTGTTCTGTAGTAACAACAAGGATACAGCACTATTAGGAGCTGTAGATCAGTAGTCTGTTCTGTAGTAACAACAAGGATACAGCACTATTAGGAGCTGTAGATCAGTAGTCTGTTCTGTAGTAACAACAAGGATACACCACTATTAGGAGCTGTAGATCAGTAGTCTGTTCTGTAGTAACAACAAGGATACAGCACTATTAGGAGCTGTAGATCAGTAGTCTGTTCTGTAGTGACAACAAGGATACAGCACTATTAGGAGCTGTAGATCAGTAGTCTGTTCTGTAGTAACAACAAGGATACACCACTATTAGGAGCTGTAGATCAGTAGTCTGTTCTGTAGTAACAACAAGGATACAGCACTATTAGGAGCTGTAGATCAGTAGTCTGTTCTGTAGTGACAACAAGGATACAGCACTATTAGGAGCTGTAGATCAGTAGTCTGTTCTGTAGTAACAACAAGGATACACCACTATTAGGAGCTGTAGATCAGTAGTCTGTTCTGTAGTAACAACAAGGATACAGCACTATTAGGAGCTGTAGATCAGTAGTCTGTTCTGTATTGACAACAAGGATACAGCACTATTAGGAGCTGTAGATCAGTAGTCTGTTCTGTAGTAACAACAAGGATACAGCACTATTAGGAGCTGTAGATCAGTAGTCTGTTCTGTATTGACAACAAGGATACAGCACTATTAGGAGCTGTAGATCAGTAGTCTGTTCTGTAGTAACAACAAGGATACAGCACTATTAGGAGCTGTAGATCAGTAGTCTGTTCTGTAGTAACAACAAGGATACAGCACTATTAGGAGCTGTAGATCAGTAGTCTGTTCTGTATTGACAACAAGGATACACCACTATTAGGAGCTGTAGATCAGTAGTCTGTTCTGTGACTGACGGCAGCGACCGTCACACCTACGTTACATTACATGGCTTCATTTAGTGAGTAACAAAGTACGTCTGTCTGTGGTCGTGTGTCTGTTAAACAGTACTGTCTTCTCTTGCAGCAAATCCTGAACCACATTCTGGACCACATTGAGTTCTTCGTGACCAAACTGCGGAAAGCAGCTGACGCCTTCAGTGAGCTCTCCAAGAGGAAGAAATCTAAAAAGAACAAGAAGAAGGGACCCGGAGGTGGGTGGTGTAGTTCCTTTGACCTAGTTTGTAGTCCTCCTGGCCTGATCCTGGTCTTGATTCTACTCTCCATGACCTCGTTAATGTTTCCTTTAAGTAGATTGTTCCTTCCACTGTAGACAACGTTTACATCAAAACAGGAAACAATAAGGAAAACAATTGATGTCACTAGACTAGTGACTATCCTACTGTAATACCTTGTGTACTAGACTAGTGACTATCCTACTGTAATACCTTGTGTACTAGACTAGTGACTATCCTACTGTAATACCTTGTGTACTAGACTAGTGACTATCCTACTGTAATACCTTGTGTACTAGACTAGTGACTATCCTACTGTAATACCTTGTGTACTAGACTAGTGACTATCCTACTGTAATACCTTGTGTACTAGACTAGTGACTATCCTACTGTAATACCTTGTGTACTAGACTAGTGACTATCCTACTGTAATACCTTGTGTGCTAGACTAGTGACTATCCTACTGTAATACCTTGTGTACTAGACTAGTGACTATCCTACTGTAATACCTTGTGTACTAGACTAGTGACTATCCTACTGTAATACCTTGTGTACTAGACTAGTGACTATCCTACTGTAATACCTTGTGTACTAGACTAGTGACTATCCTACTGTAATACCTTGTGTACTAGACTAGTGACTATCCTACTGTAATACCTTGTGTACTAGACTAGTGACTATCCTACTGTAATACCTTGTGTACTAGACTAGTGACTATCCTACTGTAATACCTTGTGTACTAGACTAGTGACTATCCTACTGTAATACCTTGTGTACTAGACTAGTGACTATCCTACTGTAATACCTTGTGTACTAGACTAGTGACTATCCTACTGTAATACCTTGTGTACTAGACTAGTGACTATCCTACTGTAATACCTTGTGTACTAGACTAGTGACTATCCTACTGTAATACCTTGTGTACTAGACTAGTGACTATCCTACTGTAATACCTTGTGTACTAGACTAGTGACTATCCTACTGTAATACCTTGTGTACTAGACTAGTGACTATCCTACTGTAATACCTTGTGTACTAGACTAGTGACTATCCTACTGTAATACCTTGTGTACTAGACTAGTGACTATCCTACTGTAATACCTTGTGTACTAGACTAGTGACTATCCTACTGTAATACCTTGTGTACTAGACTAGTGACTATCCTACTGTAATACCTTGTGTACTAGACTAGTGACTATCCTACTGTAATACCTTGTGTACTAGACTAGTGACTATCCTACTGTAATACCTTGTGTACTAGACTAGTGACTATCCTACTGTAATACCTTGTGTACTAGACTAGTGACTATCCTACTGTAATACCTTGTGTACTAGACTAGTGACTATCCTACTGTAATACCTTGTGTACTAGACTAGTGACTATCCTACTGTAATACCTTGTGTACTAGACTAGTGACTATCCTACTGTAATACCTTGTGTACTAGACTAGTGACTATCCTACTGTAATACCTTGTGTACTAGACTAGTGACTATCCTACTGTAATACCTTGTGTACTAGACTAGTGACTATCCTACTGTAATACCTTGTGTACTAGACTAGTGACTATCCTACTGTAATACCTTGTGTACTAGACTAGTGACTATCCTACTGTAATACCTTGTGTACTAGACTAGTGACTATCCTACTGTAATACCTTGTGTACTAGACTAGTGACTATCCTACTGTAATACCTTGTGTACTAGACTAGTGACTATCCTACTGTAATACCTTGTGTACTAGACTAGTGACTATCCTACTGTAATACCTTGTGTACTAGACTAGTGACTATCCTACTGTAATACCTTGTGTACTAGACTAGTGACTATCCTACTGTAATACCTTGTGTACTAGACTAGTGACTATCCTACTGTAATACCTTGTGTACTAGACTAGTGACTATCCTACTGTAATACCTTGTGTACTAGACTAGTGACTATCCTACTGTAATACCTTGTGTACTAGACTAGTGACTATCCTACTGTAATACCTTGTGTACTAGACTAGTGACTATCCTACTGTAATACCTTGTGTACTAGACTAGTGACTATCCTACTGTAATACCTTGTGTACTAGACTAGTGACTATCCTACTGTAATACCTTGTGTACTAGACTAGTGACTATCCTACTGTAATACCTTGTGTACTAGACTAGTGACTATCCTACTGTAATACCTTGTGTACTAGACTAGTGACTATCCTACTGTAATACCTTGTGTACTAGACTAGTGACTATCCTACTGTAATACCTTGTGTACTAGACTAGTGACTATCCTACTGTAATACCTTGTGTACTAGACTAGTGACTATCCTACTGTAATACCTTGTGTGCTAGACTAGTGACTATCCTACTGTAATACCTTGTGTGCTAGACTAGTGACTATCCTACTGTAATACCTTGTGTGCTAGACTAGTGACTATCCTACTGTAATACCTTGTGTGCTAGACTAGTGACTATCCTACTGTAATACCTTGTGTGCTAGACTAGTGACTATCCTACTGTAATACCTTGTGTGCTAGACTAGTGACTATCCTACTGTAATACCTTGTGTGCTAGACTAGTGACTATCCTACTGTAATACCTTGTGTGCTAGACTAGTGACTATCCTACTGTAATACCTTGTGTGCTAGACTAGTGACTATCCTACTGTAATACCTTGTGTGCTAGACTAGTGACTATCCTACTGTAATACCTTGTGTGCTAGACTAGTGACTATCCTACTGTAATACTCTGTGTGCTAGACTAGTGACTATCCTACTGTAATACCTTGTGTGCTAGACTAGTGACTATCCTACTGTAATACCTTGTGTACTAGACTAGTGACTATCCTACTGTAATACCTTGTGTACTAGACTAGTGACTATCCTACTGTAATACCTTGTGTACTAGACTAGTGACTATCCTACTGTAATACCTTGTGTACTAGACTAGTGACTATCCTACTGTAATACCTTGTGTACTAGACTAGTGACTATCCTACTGTAATACCTTGTGTACTAGACTAGTGACTATCCTACTGTAATACCTTGTGTACTAGACTAGTGACTATCCTACTGTAATACCTTGTGTACTAGACTAGTGACTATCCTACTGTAATACCTTGTGTACTAGACTAGTGACTATCCTACTGTAATACTGTGTGTTACCTGTCATGTCTCTCTCTGTCCACCAGAGGGAGTGCTAACACTGCGAGCCAAGCCTCCCACTGAGGAGGAGTTTGTTGACTGTTTCCAGAAGTTCAAACATGCCTTCAACCTGCTGGTAAGACACCAAAGATGAATGATGTTATTTTAATATATACTTTAACTGTAAAAAGAAAAAAACACATCTGATATTGTTTTACATTTGTATGAGTTTTCTTGTCTCTCTCCTCCAGGCGAAGTTGAAGTCCCACATCCAGAACCCCAGCGCTGATGACCTGGTCCACTTTCTTTTCACACCACTCAGGATGGTGAGAGACAGACTGCTCTGCTCTGTTATTCCATGTTATGTTCTGTTCCTGTTCACACCAGTCAGGATGGTGAGAGACAGACTGCTCTGCTCTGTTATTCCATGTTATGTTCTGTTCCTGTTCACACCAGTCAGGATGGTGAGAGACAGACTGCTCTACTCTGTTATTCCATGTTATGTTCTGTTCCTGTTCACACCAGTCAGGATGGTGAGAGACAGACTGCTCTACTCTGTTATTTATGGTTAAGCCAGATTCCACTCCACTCCGTCCCCACATTTGAACCTTCCAGGTGATCCAGACCTCTGGAGGGACAGAGCTGGCTAAGAGCCTAGTAGTTAGTGGTGAGGGTTAGGGTAATGGTTGAACCTCTTCTTGCAGGTGATCCAGACCTCTGGAGGGACAGAGCTGGCTAAGAGCCTAGTAGTTAGTGGTGAGGGTTAGGGTAATGGTTGAACCTCTTCTCCTCCAGGTGATCCAGACCTCTGGAGGGACAGAGCTGGCTAAGAGCCTAGTAGTTAGTGGTGAGGGTTAGGGTAATGGTTGAACCTCTTCTCCTCCAGGTGATCCAGACCTCTGGAGGGACAGAGCTGGCTAAGAGCCTAGTAGTTAGTGGTGAGGGTTAGGGTAATGGTTGAACCTCTTCTCCTCCAGGTGATCTAGACCTCTGGAGGGACAGAGCTGGCTAAGAGCCTAGTAGTTAGTGGTGAGGGTTAGGGTAATGGTTGAACCTCTTCTCCTCCAGGTGATCCAGACCTCTGGAGGGACAGAGCTGGCTAAGAGCCTAGTAGTTAGTGGTGAGGGTTAGGGTAATGGTTGAACCTCTTCTCCTCCAGGTGATCCAGACCTCTGGAGGGACAGAGCTGGCTAAGAGCCTAGTAGTTAGTGGTGAGGGTTAGGGTAATGGTTGAACCTCTTCTCCTCCAGGTGATCCAGACCTCTGGAGGGACAGAGCTGGCTAAGAGCCTAGTAGTTAGTGGTGGGGGTTAGGGTAATGGTTGAACCTCTTCTCCTCCAGGTGATCCAGACCTCTGGAGGGACAGAGCTGGCTAAGAGCGTGGTGGTTCCTCTGTTGACCAGAGAGGCTATAGACTTCCTGCACTCAGCTGGGACGGCTGAGGAAAGACACCTGTGGGTTGCCCTGGGGGAGGGATGGACCAAGTGCAGGTACGAGGTTAGAGGTCACAATGAGGTTAACATGGGGTCATAGGTCGTGAATGCTTGGTTAACGTGGGTTTAATGGTAATATCAGTCTCCAACCTCTTTATTAAAGCATCTTCTGTTCACTTACTGATGGAGTAATGAAGGTCAGAGGATGTCTTCTCTCTCTATCTCCATCACCATCTGTGTCTGATGGAGTAATGAAGGACAGAGGATGTCTCCTCTCTCTATCTCCATCACCATCTGTGTCTGATGGAGTAATGAAGGACAGAGGATGTCTCCTCTCTCTATCTCCATCACCATCTGTGTCTGATGGAGTAATAAAGGACAGAGGATGTCTTGTCTCTCTATCTCCATCACCATCTGTGTCTGATGGAGTAATGAAGGACAGAGGATGTCTCCTCTCTCTATCTCCATCACCATCTGTGTCTGATGGAGTAATGAAGGACAGAGGATGTCTTGTCTCTCTATCTCCATCACCATCTGTGTCTGATGGAGTAATGAAGGACAGAGGATGTCTCCTCTCTCTATCTCCATCACCATCTGTGTCTGATGGAGTAATGAAGGACAGAGGATGTCTCCTCTCTCTATCTCCATCACCATCTGTGTCTGATGGAGTAATGAAGGACAGAGGATGTCTCCTCTCTCTATCTCCATCACCATCTGTGTCTGATGGAGTAATGAAGGTCAGAGGATGTCTCGTCTCTCTATCTCCATCACCATCTGTGTCTGATGGAGTAATGAAGGACAGAGGATGTCTCGTCTCTCTATCTCCATCACCATCTGTGTCTGATGGAGTAATGAAGGACAGAGGATGTCTCGTCTCTCTATCTCCATCACCATCTGTGTCTGATGGAGTAATGAAGGACAGAGGATGTCTCGTCTCTCTATCTCCATCACCATCTGTGTCTGATGGAGTAATGAAGGACAGAGGATGTCTCGTCTCTCTATCTCCATCACCATCTGTGTCTGATGGAGTAATGAAGGACAGAGGATGTCTTGTCTCTCTATCTCCATCACCATCTGTGTCTGATGGAGTAATGAAGGACAGAGGATGTCTTGTCTCTCTATCTCCATCACCATCTGTGTCTGATGGAGTAATGAAGGACAGAGGATGTCTCCTCTCTCTATCTCCATCACCATCTGTGTCTGATGGAGTAATGAAGGACAGAGGATGTCTTGTCTCTCTATCTCCATCACCATCTGTGTCTGATGGAGTAATGAAGGACAGAGGATGTCTTGTCTCTCTATCTCCATCACCATCTGTGTCTGATGGAGTAATGAAGGACAGAGGATGTCTCCTCTCTCTATCTCCATCACCATCTGTGTCTGATGGAGTAATGAAGGACAGAGGATGTCTTGTCCCTCTATCTCCATCACCATCTGTGTCTGATGGAGTAATGAAGGACAGAGGATGTCTGGGTAGCCATTTGATTAGCTGTTCAGGAGTCTTATGGCTCGGGGGTAGAAGCTGTTTAGAATCCTCTTGGACCTAGACTTGGCGCTCCGGTACTGCTTGCCGTGTGGTAGCAGAGAGAACAGTCTATGACTGGAGTGGCTGGAGTCTTTGACAATTTAGGGCCTTCCTCTGACACCGCCTGGTATAGAGGTCCTGGATGGCAGGAAGCTTGGCCCCAGTGATGTACTGGGCTGTACGCACTACCCTCTGTAGTGCCTTGTGGTCGGAGGCCGAGCAGTTGCCATACCAGGCAGTGATGCAACCCGTCAGGATGCTCTCGATGGTGCAGCTGTAGAACCTTTTGAGGATCTGAGGACCCATGCCAAATCTTTTCAGTCTCCTGGGGGGGAATAGGTTTTGTCGTGCCCTCTTCACGACTGTCTTGGTGTGCTTGGACCATGTTAGTTTGTTGGTGATGTGAACACCAAGGAACTTGAAGCTCTCAACCTGCTCCACTGCAGCCCCGTCGATGAGAATGGGGGCGTGCTCAGTCCTCCTTTTCCTGTAGTCCACAATCATCTCTTTTGTCTTGATCACGTTGAGGGAGGTTGTTGTCCTGGCACCACACGGCCAGGTTTCTGACCTCCTCCCTATAGGCTGCATTATTTTGTGTTTTTCGTTGTGCACAGAGGATATTTTTGCAGAATTCTGCATGCAGAGTCTCAATTTGGTGTTTGTCCCATTTTGTGAAGTCTTGGTTGGTGAGTGGACCCCAGACCTCACAACCATAAAGAGCAATGGGTTCTATAACTGATTCAAGTATTTTTAGCCAGATCCTAATTGGTATGTTAAATTTGATGTTCCTTTTGATGGCGTAGAAGGCCCTTCTTGCCTTGTCTCTCAGATCGCTCACAGATTTGTGGAAGTTACCTGTGGCGCTGATGTTTAGGCTGATGTACGTATCGTTTTTTTTGTGTGCTCTAGGTCAACGGTGTCTTGATGGAATTTGTATTTGTGGTCCTGGCAACTGGACCTTTTTTGGAACACCATGATTTTTGTCTTACTGAGATTTACTGTCAGGGCCGAGGTCTGACAGAATCTGTGCAGGAGATCTAGGTGCTGCTGTAGGCCCTCCTTGGTTGTGGACAGAAGCACCAGATCATCAGCAAACAGTAGACATTTGACTTCAGATTCTAGTAGGGTGAGGCCGGGTGCTGCAGACTGTTGTAGTGGCCAATTCGTTGATATATATGTTGAAGAGGGTGGGGCTCAAGCTGCATCCCTGTCTCACCCCACGGCCCTGTGGAAAGAAATGTGTGTGTTTTTTGCCCATTTTAACTGCACCCTTGTTGTTTGTGTACATTCATTTTATAATGTCGTATGTTTTTCCCCCAACACCACTTTCCATCAATTTGTATAGCAGACCCTCATGCCAAATTGAGTAGAAAGCTTTTTTGAAATCAACAATGCCTCACTCTCTCTCTCTTCCTACCACTCTCTCTCTCTCTCTCTCTCTCTCTCTCTCTCTCTCTCTCTCTCTCTCTCTCTCTCTCTCTCTCTTCCTACCTCTTTCCCTCTCTCTCTCCCCCTCCCTCTCTCCCACTTTCCCCCTCTCCAGGTTGGAGTGGCCTAAGGACCACTACTTCCCTCCTTGTACGCTGCAGTTCCGTGACGGTTGGGAACCTCCCATGATGCCGTTCGTCCCCCAATCACGAGAGGCAGAGCTGAATCAGCTGACCCAGACCCTTGCCCACTCTGAGATCCTAAGACAGGAGGAGATACACAGGCTGTCTACTGAGGTACGCACCCTGACCCCTAACCCCTGAACTCTGACCCCTAGCCCCTAACCCACTCTGAGATCCAGAGACAGCAGGAGATGGTACACAGGCTGTCTACTGATATATACACCCTGACCCCTAACCCCTGACCCCTAACCCCTAACCCACTCTGAGATCCAGAGACAGCAGGAGATGGTACACAGGCTGTCTACTGATATATACACCCTGACCCCTAACCCCTGAACTCTGACCCCTAACCTCTGACCCCTAACCCCTAACATTTCCCTGAGGGACTGTCTCACTTGTTAGTTAGCTTGTGTTCTAAGCTTTGGAAAAGTTAATGACAGTCCCGTCATCATTAATGACAGTCCCTTCATCATTAATGGCAGTCCCTTCATCATTAATGACAGTCCCTTCATCATTAATGGCAGTCCCTTCATCATTAATGACAGTCCCTTCATCATTAATGGCAGTCCCTTCATCATTAATGGCAGTCCCTTCATCATTAATGACAGTCCCTTCATCATTAATGGCAGTCCCTTCATCATTAATGGCAGTCCCTTCATCATTAATGGCAGTCCCTTCATCATTAATGACAGTCCCGTCATCATTAATGACAGTCCCTTCATCATTAATGACAGTCTCTTCATCATTAATGGCAGTCCCTTCATTAATGACAGTCCCTTCATCATTAATGACAGTCCCGTCATCATTAATGACAGTCCCTTCATCATTAATGACAGTCCCTTCATCATTACTGGCTGTCCCTTCATCATTAATGGCAGTCTCTTCATCAATGATCACAGTCTCTTCATCATTAATGACAGTCCCTTCATCATTAATCACAGTCCCTTCATCATTAATGACAGTCCCGTCATCATTAATGACAGTCCCTTCATCATTAATGACAGTCCCTTCATCATTACTGGCTGTCCCTTCATCATTAATGACAGTCCCTTCATCATTAATGACAGTCCCTTCATCATTAATGACAGTCTCTTCATCATTAATCACAGTCCCTTCATCATTAATGGCAGTCCCTTCATCATTAATGACAGTCCCTTCATCATTAATGACAGTCCCTTCATCATTAATGACAGTCTCTTCATCATTAATGACAGTCTCTTCATCATTAATCACAGTCTCTTCATCATTAATGACAGTCCCTTCATCAATAATGACAGTCCCTTCATCATTAATGACAGTCCCTTGATCAATAATGACAGTCCCTTCATCATTAATGACAGTCCCTTCATGATTAATGACAGTCCCTTCAACAATAATGATAGTCCCTTCATCATTAATGACAGTCCCTTCATCATTAATGACAGTCCCTTCATCATTAATTGCAGTCCCTTCATCATTAATGATAGTCCCTTCATCATTAATGGCAGTCCCTTCATCATTAATGGCAGTCCCGTCATCATTAATGACAGTCCCTTCATCATTAATGACAGTCCCTTCATCATTAATGGCAGTCCCTTCATCATTAATGGCAGTCCCTTCATCATTAATGACAGTCCCTTCATCATTAATGACAGTCCCTTCATCATTAATGACAGTCCCTTCATCATTAATGGCAGTCCCTTCATCATTAATGGCAGTCCCTTCATCATTAATGACAGTCCCTTCATCATTAATGACAGTCTCTTCATCATTAATGACAGTCCCTTCATCATTAATGACAGTCCCTGCATCATTAATGGCAGTCCCTTCATCATTAATGACAGTCTCTTCATCATTAATGGCAGTCCCTTCATCATTAATGACAGTCCCTTCATCATTAATGGCAGTCTCTTCATCATTAATGGCAGTCCCTTCATCATTAATGACAGTCCCTTCATCATTAATGACAGTCTCTTCATCATTAATGACAGTCCCTTCATCATTAATGACAGTCCCTTCATCAATAATGACAGTCCCTTCATCATTAATGACAGTCCCTTCATCATTAATGGCAGTCCCTTCATCATTAATGACAGTCCCTTCATCATTAATGACAGTCCCTTCATCATTAATGACAGTCCCTTCATCATTAATGACAGTCCCTTCATCATTAATCACAGTCCCTTCATCATTAATGACAGTCCCTTCATCATTAATGACAGTCCCTTCAACAATAATGATAGTCCCTTCATCATTAATGACAGTCCCTTCATCATTAATGACAGTCCCTTCATCATTAATGGCAGTCCCTTCATCATTAATGGCAGTCCCTTCATCATTAATGGCAGTCCCTTCATCATTAATGACAGTCCCTTCATCATTAATGACAGTCCCTTCATCAATAATGACAGTCCCTTCATCATTAATGACAGTCCCTTCATCATTAATGACAGTCCCTTCATCATTAATGGCAGTCCCTTCATCATTAATGACAGTCCCTTCATCATTAATGGCAGTCCCTTCATCATTAATGATAGTCCCTTCATCATTAATGGCAGTCCCTTCATCATTAATGGCAGTCCCGTCATCATTAATGACAGTCCCTTCATCATTAATGGCAGTCCCTTCATCATTAATGGCAGTCCCGTCATCATTAATGACAGTCCCTTCATCATTAATGACAGTCCCTTCATCATTAATGGCAGTCCCTTCATCATTAATGGCAGTCCCTTCATCATTAATGACAGTCCCTTCATCATTAATGACAGTCCCTTCATCATTAATGGCAGTCCCTTCATCATTAATGGCAGTCCCTTCATCATTAATGACAGTCCCTTCATCATTAATGACAGTCTCTTCATCATTAATGACAGTCCCTTCATCATTAATGACAGTCCCTGCATCATTAATGGCAGTCCCTTCATCATTAATGACAGTCTCTTCATCATTAATGGCAGTCCCTTCATCATTAATGACAGTCCCTTCATCATTAATCGCAGTCTCTTCATCATTAATGGCAGTCCCTTCATCATTAATGACAGTCCCTTCATCATTAATGACAGTCTCTTCATCATTAATGACAGTCCCTTCATCATTAATGACAGTCCCTTCATCAATAATGACAGTCCCTTCATCATTAATGACAGTCCCTTCATCATTAATGACAGTCCCTTCATCATTAATGGCAGTCCCTTCATCATTAATGGCAGTCCCTTCATCATTAATGGCAGTCCCTTCATCATTAATGACAGTCTCTTCATCATTAATGACAGTCCCTTCATCATTAATGACAGTCCCTGCATCATTAATGGCAGTCCCTTCATCATTAATGACAGTCTCTTCATCATTAATGGCAGTCCCTTCATAATTAATGACAGTCCCTTCATCATTAATCGCAGTCTCTTCATCATTAATGGCAGTCCCTTCATCATTAATGACAGTCCCTTCATCATTAATGACAGTCTCTTCATCATTAATGACAGTCCCTTCATCATTAATGACAGTCCCTTCATCAATAATGACAGTCCCTTCATCATTAATGACAGTCCCTTCATCATTAATCACAGTCCCTTCATCATTAATGACAGTCCCTTCATCATTAATGACAGTCCCTTCAACAATAATGATAGTCCCTTCATCATTAATGACAGTCCCTTCATCATTAATGGCAGTCCCTTCATCATTAATGACAGTCCCTTCATCATTAATCACAGTCCCTTCATCATTAATGACAGTCCCTTCATCATTAATGACAGTCCCTTCATCATTAATGGCAGTCCCTTCATCATTAATGACAGTCCCTTCATCATTAATGGCAGTCCCTTCATCATTAATGATAGTCCCTTCATCATTAATGGCAGTCCCTTCATCATTAATGGCAGTCCCGTCATCATTAATGACAGTCCCTTCATCATTAATGGCAGTCCCTTCATCATTAATGGCAGTCCCGTCATCATTAATGACAGTCCCTTCATCATTAATGGCAGTCCCTTCATCATTAATGGCAGTCCCTTCATCATTAATGACAGTCCCTTCATCATTAATGACAGTCCCTTCATCATTAATGGCAGTCCCTTCATCATTAATGGCAGTCCCTTCATCATTAATGACAGTCCCTTCATCATTAATGACAGTCTCTTCATCATTAATGACAGTCCCTTCATCATTAATGACAGTCCCTGCATCATTAATGGCAGTCCCTTCATCATTAATGACAGTCTCTTCATCATTAATGGCAGTCCCTTCATCATTAATGACAGTCCCTTCATCATTAATCGCAGTCTCTTCATCATTAATGGCAGTCCCTTCATCATTAATGACAGTCCCTTCATCATTAATGACAGTCTCTTCATCATTAATGACAGTCCCTTCATCATTAATGACAGTCCCTTCATCAATAATGACAGTCCCTTCATCATTAATGACAGTCCCTTCATCATTAATGGCAGTCCCTTCATCATTAATGACAGTCCTTTCATCATTAATGACAGTCCCTTCATCATTAATGACAGTCCCTTCATCATTAATCACAGTCCCTTCATCATTAATGACAGTCCCTTCATCATTAATGACAGTCCCTTCATCATTAATGACAGTCCCTTCATCATTAATGACAGTCCCTTCATCATTAATGGCAGTCCCTTCATCATTAATGGCAGTCCCTTCATCATTAATGGCAGTCCCTTCATCATTAATGACAGTCTCTTCATCATTAATGACAGTCCCTTCATCATTAATGACAGTCCCTGCATCATTAATGGCAGTCCCTTCATCATTAATGACAGTCTCTTCATCATTAATGGCAGTCCCTTCATCATTAATGACAGTCCCTTCATCATTAATCGCAGTCTCTTCATCATTAATGGCAGTCCCTTCATCATTAATGACAGTCCCTTCATCATTAATGACAGTCTCTTCATCATTAATGACAGTCCCTTCATCATTAATGACAGTCCCTTCATCAATAATGACAGTCCCTTCATCATTAATGACAGTCCCTTCATCATTAATCACAGTCCCTTCATCATTAATGACAGTCCCTTCATCATTAATGACAGTCCCTTCAACAATAATGATAGTCCCTTCATCATTAATGACAGTCCCTTCATCATTAATGACAGTCCCTTCATCATTAATGGCAGTCCCTTCATCATTAATGGCAGTCCCTTCATCATTAATGGCAGTCCCTTCATCATTAATGACAGTCCCTTCATCATTAATGACAGTCCCTTCATCAATAATGACAGTCCCTTCATCATTAATGACAGTCCCTTCATCATTAATGACAGTCCCTTCATCATTAATGACAGTCCCTTCATCAATAATGACAGTCCCTTCATCATTAATGACAGTCCCTTCATCATTAATGACAGTCCCTTCATCATTAATGGCAGTCCCTTCATCATTAATGGCAGTCCCTTCATCATTAATGACAGTCCCTTCATCATTAATGGCAGTCCCTTCATCATTAATGGCAGTCCCTTCGTCATTAATGACAGTCCCTTCATCATTAATGACAGTCCCTTCATCATTAATGGCAGTCCCTTCATCATTAATGGCAGTCCTTTCATCATTAATGACAGTCCCTTCATCATTAATGACAGTCCCTTCATCATTAATCACAGTCCCTTCATCATTAATGACAGTCCCTTCATCATTAATGACAGTCCCTTCATCATTAATGGCAGTCCCTTCATCATTAATGGCAGTCCCTTCATCATTAATGGCAGTCCCTTCATCATTAATGGCAGTCCCTTCATCATTCATCACAGTCTCTTCATCATTAATGGCAGTCCCTTCATCATTAATGACAGTCCCTTCATCATTAATGACAGTCCCTTCATCATTAATGACAGTCTCTTCATCATTAATGGCAGTCCCTTCATCATTAATGACAGTCCCTTCATCATTAATGACAGTCCCTTCATCATTAATGACAGTCCCTTCATCATTAATGGCAGTCCCTTCATCATTAATGGCAGTCCCTTCATCATTAATGACAGTCCCTTCATCATTATTGGCAGTCCCTTCATCATTAATGGCAGTCCCTTCATCATTAATGACAGTCCCTTCATCATTAATGGCAGTCCCTTCATCATTAATGGCAGTCCCTTCATCATTAATGGCAGTCCCTTCATCATTAATGACAGTCCCGTCATCATTAATGACAGTCCCTTCATCATTAATGACAGTCTCTTCATCATTAATGGCAGTCCCTTCATTAATGACAGTCCCTTCATCATTAATGACAGTCCCTTCATCATTAATGACAGTCCCGTCATCATTAATGACAGTCCCTTCATCATTAATGACAGTCCCTTCATCATTACTGGCTGTCCCTTCATCATTAATGGCAGTCTCTTCATCAATGATCACAGTCTCTTCATCATTAATGACAGTCCCTTCATCATTAATCACAGTCCCTTCATCATTAATGACAGTCCCGTCATCATTAATGACAGTCCCTTCATCATTAATGACAGTCCCTTCATCATTACTGGCTGTCCCTTCATAATTAATGACAGTCCCTTCATCATTAATGACAGTCTCTTCATCATTAATCACAGTCCCTTCATCATTAATGGCAGTCCCTTCATCATTAATGACAGTCCCTTCATCATTAATGACAGTCCCTTCATCATTAATGACAGTCCCTTCATCATTAATGACAGTCTCTTCATCATTAATGACAGTCTCTTCATCATTAATCACAGTCTCTTCATCATTAATGACAGTCCCTTCATCAATAATGACAGTCCCTTCATCATTAATGACAGTCCCTTGATCAATAATGACAGTCCCTTCATCATTAATGACAGTCCCTTCATGATTAATGACAGTCCCTTCAACAATAATGATAGTCCCTTCATCATTAATGACAGTCCCTTCATCATTAATGACAGTCCCTTCATCATTAATGGCAGTCCCTTCATCATTAATGATAGTCCCTTCATCATTAATGGCAGTCCCTTCATCATTAATGGCAGTCCCGTCATCATTAATGACAGTCCCTTCATCATTAATGACAGTCCCTTCATCATTAATGGCAGTCCCTTCATCATTAATGGCAGTCCCTTCATCATTAATGACAGTCCCTTCATCATTAATGACAGTCCCTTCATCATTAATGACAGTCCCTTCATCATTAATGACAGTCCCTTCATCATTAATGGCAGTCCCTTCATCATTAATGGCAGTCCCTTCATCATTAATGACAGTCCCTTCATCATTAATGACAGTCTCTTCATCATTAATGACAGTCCCTTCATCATTAATGACAGTCCCTGCATCATTAATGGCAGTCCCTTCATCATTAATGACAGTCCCTTCATCATTAATGGCAGTCCCTTCATCATTAATGACAGTCCCTTCATCATTAATCGCAGTCTCTTCATCATTAATGGCAGTCCCTTCATCATTAATGACAGTCCCTTCATCATTAATGACAGTCTCTTCATCATTAATGACAGTCCCTTCATCATTAATGACAGTCCCTTCATCAATAATGACAGTCCCTTCATCATTAATGACAGTCCCTTCATCATTAATGGCAGTCCCTTCATCATTAATGACAGTCCCTTCATCATTAATGACAGTCCCTTCATCATTAATGACAGTCCCTTCATCATTAATCACAGTCCCTTCATCATTAATGACAGTCCCTTCATCATTAATGACAGTCCCTTCAACAATAATGATAGTCCCTTCATCATTAATGACAGTCCCTTCATCATTAATGGCAGTCCCTTCATCATTAATGGCAGTCCCTTCATCATTAATGGCAGTCCCTTCATCATTAATGACAGTCCCTTCATCATTAATGACAGTCCCTTCATCATTAATGACAGTCCCTTCATCAATAATGACAGTCCCTTCATCATTAATGACAGTCCCTTCATCATTAATGACAGTCCCTTCATCATTAATGGCAGTCCCTTCATCATTAATGGCAGTCCCTTCATCATTAATGACAGTCCCTTCATCATTAATGGCAGTCCCTTCATCATTAATGGCAGTCCCTTCGTCATTAATGACAGTCCCTTCATCATTAATGACAGTCCCTTCATCATTAATGGCAGTCCCTTCATCATTAATGGCAGTCCCTTCATCATTAATGACAGTCCCTTCATCATTCATCACAGTCCCTTCATCATTCATCACAGTCCCTTCATCATTAATGACAGTCCCTTCATCATTAATGACAGTCCCTTCATCATTAATGGCAGTCCCTTCATCATTAATGGCAGTCCCTTCATCATTAATGGCAGTCCCTTCATCATTAATGACAGTCCCTTCATCATTCATCACAGTCTCTTCATCATTAATGGCAGTCCCTTCATCATTAATGACAGTCCCTTCATCATTAATGACAGTCCCTTCATCATTAATGACAGTCTCTTCATCATTAATGGCAGTCCCTTCATCATTAATGACAGTCCCTTCATCATTAATCACAGTCTCTTCATCATTAATCACAGTCTCTTCATCATTAATCACAGTCCCTTCATCATTAATGGCAGTCCCTTCATCATTAATGGCAGTCCCTTCATCATTAATGACAGTCCCTTCATCATTAATGACAGTCCCTTCATCATTAATGACAGTCCCTTCATCATTAATGGCAGTCCCTTCATCATTAATGGCAGTCCCTTCATCATTAATGACAGTCCCTTCATCATTAATGGCAGTCCCTTCATCATTAATGGCAGTCCCTTCATCATTAATGACAGTCCCTTCATCATTAATGACAGTCTCTTCATCATTAATCACAGTCCCTTCATCATTAAGAGTTCAGCTGATCTGTTTGTGTTATCTCTCCCCCCCCCAGCATCCGGGTGTACAGGACTTCCCGTCTTCCCAAGGGTATGCATTGGACAACAAGGCCTACAAGCACCTCTTGGACCAGGACATGGCCGTGCAGGCCTTCAAACAGGCCGTCTCACGCCACGCGGACCGGTAACCCCGCACCGCGGTCACCTGACTGATCCCAACGCCCTGTACAACTGGCCAATGCTTTGCTGTCTAGAAAACGCATTGCCCCTCTGGACACGCTTTACTCACTCTAAATCTGAGCTGTAAAACTGTTCCCCCCTCTCACCTGGGAAACATATTCTTTCCTACTGGTGTAGAATCTGCCAATCTCATCTCTCGCTCTCCCCTATTGGCTGAGTGAGAGAGAATAAAACATCACATCCCAGGAAGTAGCTAGCTAGCTAACGGTTTATTTAACCAGGGAGGCCAGTTGAGAACAAGTTCTCATTTTACAACTGCGACCTGGCCAAGATAAAAACAAAAGCAGTGAGACACATAACAACAACACAGAGTTACACATTGGAGTAAATCCAACGTACAGTCAATATATACAGTAGAAAAAGCCTATATGCAGTGTGTGCAAAGGATTAGGGAGGTAAAGACAATAAATAGGCCGCAGTAGCAAAGTAATTACAATTCAGCAGATTAACACTGGAGTGATGGATGAGCAGATGATGATGTGCAAGTAGAGATACTGGTGTGCAAAAGAGCAGAAAAAGTAAATTAAAAACAATATGGATGAGATAGGTAGTTGGATGGGCTATTTATATCCCAGGAAGTAGCTGGCTAATTGTAGAATAAACATCACATCCAAGGAAGTAGCTGGCTAATTGTAGAATAAACATCACATCCAAGGAAGTAGCTGGCTAATTGTAGAATAAACATCACATCCAAGGAAGTAGCTGGCTAACGGTTGAATAAACCTCACATCCCAGGAAGTAGCTGGCTGACGGTTGAATAAACATAATGAGCGTCGGGTAGTAGCTGGCTTGCTGACGGTAGCAGCAGGAGGGACAGGAAGTAGTTATTTCCTACCGGTGTAGAATCCGCCAATCTCATCTCTCGCTCTCCCCTGTTGGTTCACATCCGGTTTGGCTGGTGGGATCCTCTTATACCATTGTGTCTGTATTCACAGTGCTCTGTCCTTTCCATTGATATTCGTATCCTCGTATGGGTTAACAGGCTAATACTCTGACTCTATAATGTTCTACTGTATATAAAAGAAAAACATCAAAACTCTGGGTGCTTACGGGTAAATGATCTCTATCACGATCGTGATCAATCACAGGTCCCTCTATCCTCTTCCCTCATCCCTCTGTTCTCTCTGTTCTCTCTCTCTAACCTCTGATGTTAAAGTTGGGCCACTTCTCCTCGGCTGGGACAGTCAGTAGCAGTAGTATGTAGGTGTCTGTGGTCCAGTTCGGGTCACGTCCATAAGCATGTAGCTTGTAGCGTCACACCATGCAGTGTGTCTCCTGCAGTGTGGTTTGTACTGTGCTGTGGTTTCGGATGATGATGTGATTGGATAGGATTAGGTGTGTGTGTGTGTGTGTTCATCCTCGGTGTATCAGTCCCCTATTCTACTGTCAGTCCATCTGTCTGACCCCCCTTGACCCTCTTAACCTCTGACGTAACAGGAACTACGAGGCCCACGGCAGCAGAGGTCAGCCAAAAGTGTTTGCCAAATCCAAGTATGACTTTGTGGCCAGAAACAACACAGAGCTGTCATTGGTGAAGGACGAGGTTGTGGAGGTAAGGAACAGTCAACACAAACGTTCAACACGAAGGCCATCACTGCAACATGTAACATCCGGTGGTAGTGAAGCCCCAGAATAGTAAAGGGTGCTGTTTCAGACCCGGGAACGTCTTTGTTTCACCAGTATATATATCTTGTGTTTGTCCATCTCGATAACAGTCATTTCATGGCAGGAATCACGGGAGGGGCAGTGGAGAGCATTAGACACATTGTTGTGCTCAGGGTTTAACCCAGGGGAGAACGACTGCTCCCCCTTCTCAATGAAGCCACAAAGTTCATGGCCCGACCGCGGTACTGCAGGCATTGTTTGCAGAAAACAGTGTGAATGGATCCCCCAGTATAGTGAATGGGAAAGGATCTCCCAGTATAGTGAATGGGAAAGGATCTCCCAGTATAGTGAATGGGAAAGGATCTCCCAGTGTAGTGAATGGGAAAGGATCACCCCAGTATAGTGAATGGGAAAGGATCCCCCCAGTATAGTGAATGGGAAAGGATCCCCCCAGTATAGTGAATGGGAAAGGATCCCCAGTATAGTGAATGGGAAAGGATCCCCCAGTATAGTGAATGGGAAAGGATCTCCCCAGTATAGTGAATTGGAAAGGATCCCCCCAGTATAGTGAATGGGAAAGGATCCCCCCAGTATAGTGAATGGGAATGGATCCCCCAGTATAGTGAATGGGAATGGATCCCCCCAGTATAGTGAATGGGAAAGGATCCCCAGTATAGTGAATGGGAAAGGATCTCCCCAGTATAGTGAATGGGAAAGGATCTCCCCAGTATAGTGAATGGGAAAGGATCCCCCCAGTATAGTGAATGGGAAAGGATCCCCCCAGTATAGTGAATGGGAATGGATCCCCCAGTATTGTGAATGGGAAAGGATCCCCCAGTATAGTGAATGGGAAAGGATCTCCCAGTGTAGTGAATGGGAAAGGATCCCCCCCAGTATAGTGAATGGGAAAGGATCACCCCAGTATAGTGAATGGGAAAGGATCCCCCCAGTAAAGTGAATGGGAAAGGATCCCCCGTATAGTGAATGGGAAAGGATCCCCCCAGTATAGTGAATGGGAAAGGATCCCCAGTATTGTGAATGGGAAAGGATCCCCCAGTATAGTGAATGGGAAAGGATCCCCCAGTATAGTGAATGGGAAAGAATCCCCCAGTATAGTGAATGGGAAAGGATCCCCAGTATTGTGAATGGGAAAGGATCCCCCAGTATAGTGAATGGGAAAGGATCCCTCAGTATAGTGAATGGGAAAGAATCCCCCAGTATAGTGAATGGGAAAGGATCCCCAGTCATGTGAATGGGAAAGGATCCCCCAGTATAGTGAATGGGAAAGGATCCCTCAGTATAGTGAATGGGAAAGGATCCCCCAGTATAGTGAATGGGAAAGGATCCCCCAGTATAGTGAATGGGAAAGGATCCCCCAGTATAGTGAATGGGAAAGGATCCCCCAGTATAGTGAAAGGGAAAGGATCCCCCAGTATAGTGAATGGGAAAGGATCCCCAGTATAGTGAATGGGAAAGGATCCCCCAGTATAGTGAATGGGAAAGGATCCCCCAGTATAGTGAATGGGAAAGGATCCCCCAGTATAGTGAATGGGAAAGGATCCCCAGTATAGTGAATGGGAAAGGATCCCCCAGTATTGTGAATGGGAAAGGATCCCCCAGTATAGTGAATGGGAAAGGATCCCCAGTATAGTGAATGGGAAAGGATCCCCCAGTATAATGAATGGGAAAGGATCCCCAGTATTGTGAATGGGAAAGGATCCCCCAGTATTGTGAATGGGAAAGGATCCCCAGAACCACATCTACCCCAGGTCAGGTCCAGCTGAAACATGTAACAACATATACAGTCATTGGGTTGAACCACATCTTCCCCAGGTCAGGTCCAGCTGAAACATGTAACAACATATACAGTCATTGGATTGAACCACATCTTCCCCAGGTCAGGTCATATACAGAAAGTATTCATTCCATTTGACTAATGCCACATTGTTGTTGTTCTTACAGCCTGAAATCAACATGGATTAAATATTTTTTTCTCTCACCCATCTACACACAATACCCCATAATGACAATGTGAAAACAAGTTTTTATTAATGTTTGCAAATCTATTGAAAATTTATGACAGAAATATCGTATTTGCATAAGTACTCACACCCCTGAGACAATACTTTGTAGAAGCACCTTTGGAAGTGATTACAGCTTTGAGTCATCTTGGGTATGTCTGGATCAGCTGTGAGTCATCTTGGGTATGTCTGTATCAGCTGTGAGTCATCACTGAGTCATCTTGGGTATGTCTGTATCAGCTGTGAGTCATCTTGAGTCATCTTGGGTATGTCTGTATCAGCTGTGAGTCATCTTGGGTATGTCTGTATCAGCTTTGAGATGTCTGTATCAGCTTTGAGTCATCTTGGGTATGTCTGTATCAGCTGTGAGTCATCTTGGGTATGTCTGTATCAGCTTTGAGTCATCTTGGGTATGTCTGGATCAGCTTTGAGTCATCTTGGGTATGTCTGTATCAGCTGTGAGTCATCTTGGGTATGTCTGGATCAGCTGTGAGTCATCTTGGGTATGTCTGTATCAGCTGTGAGTCATCTTGGGTATGTCTGGATCAGCTTTGAGTCATCTTGGGTATGTCTGTATCAGCTGTGAGTCATCTTGGGTATGTCTGTATCAGCTTTGAGTCATCTTGGGTATGTCTGTATCAGCTGTGAGTCATCTTGGGTATGTCTGTATCAGCTTTGAGTCATCTTGGGTATGTCTGTATCAGCTTTGAGTCATCTTGGGTATGTCTGTATCAGCTTTGAGTCATCTTGGGTATGTCTGTATCAGCTTTGAGTCATCTTGGGTATGTCTGTATCAGCTGTGAGTCATCTTGGGTATGTCTGTATCAGCTTTGAGTCATCTTGGGTATGTCTGTATCAGCTTTGAGTCATCTTGGGTATGTCTGGATCAGCTTTGAGTCATCTTGGGTATGTCTGTATCAGCTGTGAGTCATCTTGGGTATGTCTGTATCAGCTTTGAGTCATCTTGGGTATGTCTGTATCAGCTTTGAGTCATCTTGGGTATGTCTGTATCAGCTTTGAGTCATCTTGGGTATGTCTGTATCAGCTGTGAGTCATCTTGGGTATGTCTGTATCAGCTTTGAGTCATCTTGGGTATGTCTGTATCAGCTTTGAGTCATCTTGGGTATGTCTGTATCAGCTGTGAGTCATCTTGGGTATGTCTGTATCAGCTTTGAGTCATCTTGGGTATGTCTGGATCAGCTTTGAGTCATCTTGGGTATGTCTGTATCAGCTTTGAGTCATCTTGGGTATGTCTGTATCAGCTGTGAGTCATCTTGGGTATGTCTGTATCAGCTTTGAGTCATCTTGGGTATGTCTGTATCAGCTTTGAGTCATCTTGGGTATGTCTGTATCAGCTTTGAGTCATCTTGGGTATGTCTGTATCAGCTGTGAGTCATCTTGGGTATGTCTGTATCAGCTGTGAGTCATCTTGGGTATGTCTGGATCAGCTTTGAGTCATCTTGGGTATGTCTGTATCAGCTGTGAGTCATCTTGGGTATGTCTGTATCAGCTTTGAGTCATCTTGGGTATGTCTGTATCAGCTTTGAGTCATCTTGGGTATGTCTGTATCAGCTTTGAGTCATCTTGGGTATGTCTGGATCAGCTTTGAGTCATCTTGGGTATGTCTGGATCAGCTTTGAGCCATCTTGGGTATGTCTGTATCAGCTGTGAGTCATCTTGGGTATGTCTGTATCAGCTTTGAGTCATCTTGGGTATGTCTGTATCAGCTTTGAGTCATCTTGGGTATGTCTGTATCAGCTGTGAGTCATCTTGGGTATGTCTGGATCAGCTTTGAGTCATCTTGGGTATGTCTGGATCAGCTTTGAGCCATCTTGGGTATGTCTGTATCAGCTGTGAGTCATCTTGGGTATGTCTGGATCAGCTTTGAGTCATCTTGGGTATGTCTGTATCAGCTTTGAGTCATCTTGGGTATGTCTGGATCAGCTTTGAGTCATCTTGGGTATGTCTGTATCAGCTGTGAGTCATCTTGGGTATGTCTGTATCAGCTTTGAGTCATCTTGGGTATGTCTGTATCAGCTGTGAGTCATCTTGGGTATGTCTGGATCAGCTTTGAGTCATCTTGGGTATGTCTGGATCAGTTTTGAGCCATCTTGGGTATGTCTGTATCAGCTGTGAGTCATCTTGGGTATGTCTGTATCAGCTTTGAGTCATCTTGGGTATGTCTGTATCAGCTTTGAGTCATCTTGGGTATGTCTGTATCAGCTTTGAGTCATCTTGGGTATGTCTGTATCAGCTTTGAGTCATCTTGGGTATGTCTGTATCAGCTGTGAGTCATCTTGGGTATGTCTGGATCAGCTTTGAGTCATCTTGGGTATGTCTGTATCAGCTTTGAGTCATCTTGGGTATGTCTGTATCAGCTTTGAGTCATCTTGGGTATGTCTGTATCAGCTTTGAGTCATCTTGGGTATGTCTGTATCAGCTTTGAGTCATCTTGGGTATGTCTGTATCAGCTGTGAGTCATCTTGGGTATGTCTGGATCAGCTTTGAGTCATCTTGGGTATGTCTGGATCAGTTTTGAGCCATCTTGGGTATGTCTGTATCAGCTGTGAGTCATCTTGGGTATGTCTGTATCAGCTTTGAGTCATCTTGGGTATGTCTGTATCAGCTTTGAGTCATCTTGGGTATGTCTGTATCAGCTTTGAGTCATCTTGGGTATGTCTGTATCAGCTGTGAGTCATCTGGATTTTGGGGATTGTCTCCCATTCTTTCTTTCAGATTTTCTCAAGCTCTGTTAAATTAGATGGGGAGCGGCCGTGAACAGCAATCTTCAAGTCTTTCCACAGATTTTCAATGGGATTCAAGTCTGGGATTTGGCTGTCCTGAAGCCATTCCAGCGTTGCTTTGGCTGTATGCTTGGTGTCATTGTCCTGTTGGAACGTACATCTTCACCCCAGTCTAAGGTTGTTTGCTCTCTGAAGCAGGTTCTCATCAGGGATTTGACTGTATTTGGCTACATTCATTGTTCATAGCGTAGCATGATGCCGCCACCACCGATGTTCCCTCTATCCTTACCAGTCTCCCAGTCCCTGCTGATGAAAAGCCTCCCCATAGCATGATGCTGCCACCACCGATGTTCCCTCTATCCTTACCAGTCTCCCAGTCCCTGCTGATGAAAAGCCTCCCCATAGCATGATGCCGCCACCACCGATGTTCCCTCTATCCTTACCAGTCTCCCAGTCCCTGCTGATGAAAAGCCTCCCCATAGCATGATGCCGCCACCGCCATGCTTCACGGTAGGGGTGGTGTTAGATGGGTGATGAGTTGTGCCTGGTTTTCTTTGCATTCAGGCCAAAGAGTTCATTGTGTGTCTCATCAGACCACAGAATCTTTTGCCTTATGCTCTGAGTCTTTCGCTTGCCTTTTTTGCAAACTCCAGGCGTGCTGTCATGTGCCTTTTTCTCAAGAGTGGTTTCTGTCTGGCCAGTCTCCCATAAAGCCCAGACTGGTGACGTGCTGTAGAGACTGTTGTCCTTCTGGAAGGTTCTCCCATCTCAACCAAGATACTCTGTAGTTCTGTCAAAGTGGTCGTTGGGTTCTTGGACACCTCCCTGACTAAGGTCCTTCTTGCTCTGTAGCTCAGTTTGGTCGGACGGCCAGCTCTAGGCAGAGTCTGGGTAGTTCCATATTTTTTCAATTTCCCAATGATGGAGACCACTGTGCTCTTGGAAACTTTCAACATTCTAGTAATTGTTTTATACCCTTTCCCCTGATATACGCCTCATCACAATCTCTGTGATCTATGGACAGTTCCTCGGACTTCCTGGTATAGTTCCTGCTCTGACATGCACTGTCAACTGTGGGACCTTTTATATAGACAGGTGTGTTTCTTTCTAAATCATTTCCAAACAGTTAAATTGGCCACAGGTTGGACTCCAATCATGTTGTAGTGACGTCTCAAGGATGATCAAAGGAAATCGGATGCACCTGAGCTTAAATTGGAGTGTCAAGGCAAAAGGGGGTGGGAATATTATATAATATCTAAATGATATTTCTGTATTTCATTTTCAAGACATCTTCAATACGTCTGAAAACATGTTTTCACTTTGTCAGGGTATTGTGTCTAGATGGGTGAGAACAAACAATTCAACAAAATGTGGAATAAGTCAAGGGGGTATGAATACTTTCTGAAGCCACTGTAAGTGTTGAAGGTAACCAATCCTCGCCCTGGTAACCCTGGTCAGGTGCTGGATGACAGGAAGCAGTGGTGGAAGGTTTGTACCTGTTCCGGGGCGTCTGGCTACGTGCCAAACAACATCCTGGAGGTTACCAAGGCTGTGGACGTCACGGTGCGGGGGGAACCCATCTATAGCCACACTATACAGGTAAGACCCTGGGGGGGGTCTCAGAATAAGGTAGTGATATTCTCAGCATTTGGGTGTTAATATTAGTCCTATTGATAGGGTAAAGGAATAAGACTCCTCTACATGTTCACCAGTCCTATTGATAGGGTAACGGAATAAGACTCCTCTACATGTTCACCAGTCCTATTGATAGGGTAACGGAATAAGACTCCTCTACATGTTGACCAGTCCTATTGATAGAGTAAAGGAATAAGACTCCTCTACATGTTCACCAGTCCTATTGATAGGGTAACGGAATAAGACTCCTCTACATGTTGACCAGTCCTATTGATAGAGTAAAGGAATAAGACTCCTCTACATGTTCACCAGTCCTATTGATAGAGTAAAGGAATAAGACTCCTCTACATGTTCACCAGTCCTATTGATAGGGTAAAGGAATAAGACTCCTCTACATGTTCACCAGTCCTATTGATAGAGTAAAGGAATAAGACTCCTCTACATGTTCACCAGTCCTATTGATAGGGTAACGGAATAAGACTCCTGAGAACGCTTCACGTTCTCAGGAAACCATGCAGTATTTTGTTTTTTTATGTATTACTTCTTACATTGTTACCCCGGAAAATATTAAGTTTTATTACATACAACCGGGAGGAACTATTGGATATAAGAGCAACGTCAACTTACCAACATTACGACCAGGAATACGACTTTCCCAAAGAGGATTCTCCTTTCGTTAACCCAAACACAACAACAGACTGGATAGCACGTGGCTACTCAAAACAACAGCGGCGCCGGAGAAGAGGGAAACGCGCCGGTCTTTTGGTCAAGCTACGTCGACGGGCGCATCGTGCACCTCTCCCGAGTATTTTAATCGCCAATGTACAGTCTCTTGACAACAAAGTAGACGAAATCCGATCGAGGGTTGCCTTTCAGAGAGACATTCGAGACTGCAACGTTCTTTGCTTCACGGAAACATGGCTCACTCAGGACACGTTATCAGAGTCGGTACAGCCACCTGGTTTCTCCACGCATCGCGCCGACAGAAACAAACATCTCTCTGGTAAGAAGAAGGGCGGGGGTGTGTGTCTTATGATTAACGAGACGTGGTGTGATCATAACAACATACAGGAACTCAAGTCCTTTTGTTCACCTGACATAGAATTCCTTACAATCAAATGCAGACCGCATTATCTACCAAGAGAATTCTCCTCGATTATAATCACAGCCGTGTACATCCCCCCTCAAGCTAATACATCGACGGCACTGAAAGAAATTCATCGGACTCTATGTAAACTGGAAACCACATATCCTGAGGCTGCATTTATTGTGGCTGGGGATTTTAATAAGGCTAATTTAAGAACAAGGCTCCCGAAATTTTACCAGCATATCGAATGTGCCACCGGGCTGGTAAAATCCTGGACCACTGTTATTCCAACTTCCGTGATGCATACAAGGCTATTCTCCGCCCTCCTTTCGCAAGTCTGACCATGACTCCATTTTGTTGCTCCCAGCCTACAAACAGAAACTAAAACAGGAAACGCCCGTTCTCAGGTCTGTTCAACGCTGGTCCGACCAATCTGATTCCATGCTGCAAGATTGCTTCGAGCACGTGGACTGGGATATGTTCCGGATAGCATCTGACAACAACATTGATGTATACGCTGATTCGGTGAGCGAGTTTATTAGCAAATGCATTGGTGATGTTGTACCCATAGCAAATATCAAAACCTTCCCCAACCAGAAACCATGGATTGATGGCAGCATTCGCGCAAAACTGAAAGCGCGAACCACTGCTTTTAACCAGGTAAAGGCTACCGGAAACATGACTGAATACAAACAGTGCAGCTACTCCCTCCGCAAGGCAATCAAACAAGCTAAGCGTCAATATAGAGACAAAGTAGAGTCACAATTCAATGGCTCAGACACAAGAGGAATGTGGCAGGGTCTACAGTCAATCACGGACTACAAAAAGAAAACCAGCCCCGTCGCGGACCATGACGTCCTGCTCCCAGACAAACTAAACAACTTCTTTGCTCGCTTTGAGGACAATACAGTGCCACCGACACGGCCCGCTACCAAACCTGCGGGCTCACCTTCACCGCAGCCAATGTGAGAAAAACATTTAAATGTGTTAACCCTCGCAAGGCTGCCGGCCCAGATGGCATCCCTGGTCGTGTCCTCAGAGCATGCGCAGACCAGCTGGCTGGTGTGTTTACGGACATATTCAATCAGTCCCTATCCCAGTCTGCTGTTCCCACATGCTTCAAGAGGGCCACCATTGTTCCTGTTCCCAAGAAAGCTAAGGTGACTGAGCTAAATGACTATCGCCCGTAGCACTCACTTCCGTCATCATGAAGTGCTTTGAGAGATTAGTCAAGGATCATATCACCTCCATCCTGCCAGACACCCTGGACCCACTCCAATTTGCTTACCGTCCCAATAGGTCCACAGACGACGCAATCGCAATCACACTGCATACTGCCCTAACCCATCTGGACAAGAGGAATACTTATGTAAGAATGCTGTTCATCGACTACAGCTCAGCATTTAACACCATAGTTCCTCCAAGCTCGTCATTAAGCTCGAGACCCTGGGTCTCGACCCAGCCCTGTGCAACTGGGTCCTGGACTTCCTGACGGGCCGGTCCCAGGTGGTGAGGGTAGGAAACAACATCTCCACCCCGCTGATCCTCAACACTGGGGCCCCACAAGGGTGCGTTCTCAGCCCTCTCCTGTACTCCCTGTTTACCCATGACTGCGTGGCCAAGCACGCATCCAACTCAATCATCAAGTTTGCTGACGACACTACAGTGGTAGGCTTGATTACCAACAACGACGAGACGGCCTACAGAGAGGAGGTGAGGGCCCTCGGAGTGTGGTGTCAGGAAAATAACCTCTCACTCAATGTCAACAAAACAAAGGAGATGATCGTGGACTTCAGGAAACAGGAGAGGAGCACCCCCTATCCACATCGAGGGACAGTAGTGGAGAAGGTGGAAAGTTTTAAGTTCCTCGGCGTACACATCACGGACAAACTGAATTGGTCCACCCACACAGACAGCGTGGTAAAGAAGGCGCAACAGCGCCTCTTCAACCTCAGGAGGCTGAAGAAATTTGGCTTGTCACCAAAATCACTCACAAACTTTTACAGATGCACAATCGAGAGCATCCTGTCGGGCTGTATCACCGCCTGGTACGGCAACTGCTCCGCCCACAACCGTAAGGCTCTCCAGAGGGTAGTGAGGACTGCACAACGCATCACCGGGTTAAACTACCTGCCCTCCAGGACACCTACACCACCCGATGTCACAGAAAGGCCAAAAGATCATCAAGGACAACAACCACCCGAGCCACTGCCTGTTCACCCCGCTATCATCCAGAAGGCGAGGTCAGTACAGGTGCATCAAAGCTGGGACCGAGAGACTGAAAACAGCTTCTACCTTAAGGCCATCAGACTGTTAAACAGCCATCACTAACATTGAGTGGCTGCTGCCAACATACTGACTTAAATCTCTAGCCACTTTATACATAGGAATTGGATGTAACAAATGTATCACTAGCCACTTTAAACAATTTTGTATATAATGTTTACGTATCCGACATACTCATATCAAATGTATACACTGTACTCTAAACCATCTACTGTATCTTGCCTATGCCGTTCGGTCATCGACCCAAATCTCTAGCCACTTTAATAATTATAATTGGATGAAATAATGTATCACTAGCCACTTTAAACAATGCCATTTATATAATGTTTACATATCCTACATTACTCATCTCATATATATGTGTATATACTGTACTCCATACCATCTACTGCATCTTGCCTATGCCGGTCAGCCATCGCTCATCCATATATTTATATGTACATACTCGTATTCATTCCTTTACTCTTGTGTGTATAAGGTAGTTGTTGTGAATTTGTTAGATTACTTGTTAGATACTACTGCATGGTCGGAACTAGAAGCACAAGCATTTCGCTACACTCGCATTAACATCTGCTAACCATGTGTATGTGACAAATAAAATTTGATTTGATTTGATTTGATGTTCACCAGTCCTATTGATAGAGTAAAGGAATAAGACTCCTCTACATGTTCACCAGTCCTATTGATAGGGTAACGGAATAAGACTCCTCTACATGTTCACCAGTCCTATTGATAGGGTAACGGAATAAGACTCCTCTACATGTTCACCAGTCCTATTGATAGAGTAAAGGAATAAGACTCCTCTACATGTTCACCAGTCCTATTGATAGGGTAAAGGAATAAGACTCCTCTACATGTTCACCAGTCCTATTGATAGGGTAACGGAATAAGACTCCTCTACATGTTCACCAGTCCTATTGATAGGGTAAAGCATCTCGTCAGCCAATTATATCATGTCCCTGTCATGCATCTCATATTCATATTCATATGTCTGTCTGTCTGTCTGTCTGTCTATGTGTCTCCATTCCACCTGCTCCTCTTTGTCTTTCACATAAAGCTAATGATGCCAAAGAAGGAGTTTGAGTTGTTCAAGGTATGGTTGGACCAGAGTCATACTGTATATAGCTACAGTAGAGGTGTATATATATATATATGGCTCTGTGTGCTGAGTGGCTCTGTGTGCTGAGTGGCTCTGTGTGCAGGGATGGGCAAATGGGATGGGGGCCACAACAATCTGAATTCATCATGAATTCACCCTAACCTTCTGCAGTCAGAGCCAGTCCTAACCTTCTGCAGTCAGAGCCGGCCCTAACCTTCTGCAGTCAGAGCCGGCCCTAACCTTCTGCAGTCAGAGCCGGCCTTAACCTTCTACAGTCAGAGCCGGCCCTAACCTTCTGCAGTCAGAGCCGGCCCTAACCTTCTGCAGTCAGAGCCGGCCCTAACCTTCTGCAGTCAGAGCCGGCCCTAACCTTCTGCAGTCAGATGTTGTAGCTTAAAGCTAGTTTCCTGCAATTCTACACATTTACGCAGAGAGAAAATGTTTGCAGTTTTTTTTATAGGATATCTGAGTGAGAGTGTTCTAACAAAAATACCCACTTTTCTGTAATTCGACCATGATTAATAAAAGTTTAGATTGCGGGCTAGACTTATTTATCAATCTACATTTATTTTGCTGACATGGGCTAATTGAGTGACTGTCAGTGACTGACATAACGAGAGAATAATGCTGATACACAACCACATTTTCAAAATTGCACCCTTGTGCATTCAACTATTGTAACTGTCGTCAGTAAGTTGAGACCCTGACTGAGTTCCCAAGGGCCCAGATCCCTGCTGTAGTGTTTCAGTTTCCCCTCTAGCCTAGTAACCGTGCCACACCACCTTGTCAACGTGCTGTGGCTTTTTTAACAGTAGAGATTCTCCCAGTGGGGTGAACAGAAACATTGGTTATCAAAGGGAAATCCCACCTGTGTTAAACATCTGACGAGGTTTCTTGTCTTTGCACCTGAGGTGAGTTTGCGGTGCCAAACTACAGTACAACACGTCACAACTATTGTTTTATTTCCGTTTCCTCATGCAAGCAATTACTGGGAGAGTTGAACGAGGTAACTAAGCAACGTCTGCTTCATTTTAATACAGTGGATGGATTCTGTTGGTGATGATTGCAGGCTAGATCTGTTATTTACATTTTTTTAATTAATTTTTTTATTATTATGTATATTTCTTTCTCCCCAATCCAATTGGTAGTTACAGTCTTGTCCCATCGCTGCAACTCCCGTACGGACTCGGGAGAGGCGAAGGTCGAGAGCCGTGCGTCCTCCGAGACACGACCCAACCAAGCCGCACTGCTTCTTGACACAATGCTCGCTTAAACCGGAAGCCAGCCGCACCGATGTGTCGGAGGAAACACCGTACACCTGGCGACCGTGTCAGCGTGCACTGCGCCCGGGCCCGTCACAGGAGTTGCTAATGCGCGATGGGACAAGGACATCCCTGCCGACCAAACACTCCCCTAAACCGGACGATGCTGGGCCAATTGTGCGCCGCCCCATGGGTCTCCCGGTCCGCGGCCGGCTGCGACAGAGCCTGGACTCGAACCCAGAATCTCTAGTGGCACAGCTTAGACCCCTGCGCCACTCAGGAGGCCCAGGCTAGATCTTTTCTGAGTTCACCACTACAGTCTCCTCGTCTCTTCTCCTCCTCAGAAACAGCGGACGGACTACGTCCCCAAACCCATGGCCACCCCCATGCCCCCCATCCCTGCACCCCCCCTTCCTGCCCCGCCACGTCTCCCCACCCCTCCCTGCCCCCGGCCGAACCCCCGCCCCTCCCAGCACGGTGAGCAGACAGAGCAGCAACACCTCCAGCGACGCCGGAAGCATCCCAGGCAGCGTCACCATGAGAGACCACCCAAACCAGAGACCCCCGCTAGTCAACCGTAAGTCACACCTGTTCTTCATGTAATTTTAGGAAAGGTCGTCGGATGTCTGTGTACTGTAATGTCTCCTGGTGATCTCGTGGCTGTTGTCGGGTGTCGGTTTTCCCCTGACAGAGGGTTGTAGACTCCTATGATGTCATACTGTGTCTCAGGGCAAGGTGTCTGTCTGTCTACTATGTTTACTTCCTGGTGGCTGATGGTGTGCAGGGTTAATATCTGGAGTCTGGGTTAGGGGTTAGGGGGTCAGGGGTTCAGGGTTGGGGTTAGGTGGTATGGTTAATGTCGTGTCTCTGTAGGGAGGAAGTCCAACATGGAGGAGGTTCAGGATGAGTTGATGCACCGCCTCACGTTGGGTCGAAGTGCCAACAAGAAGTTTGCTGTTCCTACTCGCAGCACCTCCCTCCCGTCCGTCAACATCACATTTGACTCCTCCCCTGACGAGGTCAAGGCCTGGCTGCAGCTCAAGGGATTCAGCTCTGTGTACGTAATCTAATATACACTACCGTTCAAAAGTTTTGGGGTCACTTAGAAATCTCCTTGTTTTCCATGAAAACAAACATTAAATGAGTTTCAAAATGAAGAGGAAATATAGTCAAGACGTTGACAAGGTTATAAATAATGATTTTTAATTGAAATAATAATTGTGTCCTTCAAGCTTTGCTTTCGTCAAAGAATCCTCCATTTGCAGCAGTTACAGCCTTGCAGACCTTTGGCATTCTAGTTGTCAATTTGTTGAGGTAATCTGAAGAGATTTCACCCCATGCTTCCTGAAGCACCTCCCACAAGTTGGATTGGCTTGATGGGCATTTCTTACGTACCATACGGTCAAGCTGCTCCCACAACAGCTCAATAGGGTTGAGATCCAGTGACTGTGCTGGCCACTCCATTACAGACAGAATACCAGCTGACTGCTTCTGCCCTAAATAGTTATTGCATAGTTTGGAGCTGTGCTGTGGGTCATTGTCCTGTTGTAGGAGGAAATTGGCTCCAATTAAGTGCCGTCCACATGGTATGGCATGGCGCTGATAGCCTTCCTTCTTCAAGATCCCTTTTACCCTGTACAAATCTCCCACTTTACCACCACCAAAGCACCCCCAGACCATCACATTGCCTCCACCATACTTGACAGATGGCGTCAAGCACTCCTCCAGCATCTTTTCATTTTTTCTGCGTCTCACGAATGTTCTTCTGTGTGATCTGAACACCTCAAACTTAGATCCGTCTGTCCATAACACTTTTTTCCAATCTTCCTCTGTCCAGGGTCTGTGTTCTTTTGCCCATCTTAATCTTTTCTTTTTATTGGCCAGTTTGAGATGTGGCTTTTTCTTTGCAACTCTGCCTAGAAGGCCCAGTATCCCGGAGTCGCCTCTTCACTGTTGACGTTGAGACTGGTGTTTTGCGGGTACTATTTAAGGAAGCTGCCAGTTGAGGACTTGTGAGGCGTCTGTTTCTCAAACTAGACACTCTAATGTACTTGTCCTCTTGCTCAGTTGTGCACCGGGGCCTCCCACTATAGCCTTCATTTCTCAGAACAAGAATAGACTGACGAGTTTCAGAAGAAAGTTATTTATTTTCTGGCCATTTTGAGCCTGTAATCAAACCCACAAATGCTGATGCTCCAGATACTCAACTAGTCTAAAGAAGGCCAGTTGTATTGCTTCTTTAATCAGAACAACAGTTTTCAGCTGTGCTAACATAATTGCAAAAGGGTTTTCTAATGATCAATTAGCCTTTTAAAATGATAAACTTGGATTAGCTAACACAACGTGCCATTGGAACACAGGAGTGATGGTTGCTGATAATGGGCCTCTGTACGCCTATGTAGATATTCCATAAAAAATCTGCTGTTTCCAGCTACAATAGTCATTTACAACATTAACAATGTCTACACTGTATTTCCGATCAATTTGATGTTATTTTAATGGACCAAAATGTAGCTTTTCTTTCAAAAAGAAGGACATTTCTAAGTGACCCAAAACTTTTGAATGGTTGTGTATATGTATAGAGTATCATATATATGTATATATATATATACTGTATATATATGAGAATACATCCTATAGTATAGTACTGATATCTCCTCTCCTGACGAGTTCAAGGCCTGGCTACAGTTGAAGGGATTCAACTCGTAACTCACACTGGACATATAGAAATATTAGTTCTATCTGACTATGTGGAGTTGACTGCTGGTGTCCCCCAAGGTTCTAGTCTGGGTCCTGTGCTTTTTACTATTTAAATGAATGGGCTCAACTCTGGTGTGGCTTATGTCTATTTCTATGGTGAGGATGACGCCGTACTCCCGTGCTGCTGCCCGTCTCTATAGTACCATCACCAGTCTGGGAGTATTAACTGGAGCCCAGCTGTTCTCTCTAAACAAGGAGGAGCTGAAGACCGTGTGTCCAGACGACGGGGCTAGGGTCTTCAGTCAGGTGACCGTCCAGAAGGCTGCTCTGGAGGTGGGTATTGCTTCTCCTCTTACTCAACCTGATAACACTGACATTGAGCCGGGTAACCCTGCAGGCTAGCTGATTAACACTGTTAGACCAGGGAGAAAGCTACAGTGGCTAGCTGCCTCAAGGCAGAGTGCAGGGTTAAACCTGAACGAAAGGCAGCCAGTCACTGTTAGACCAGGGAGAAAGCTACAGTGGCTAGCTGCCTCAAGGCAGAGTGCAGGGTTAAACCTGAACGAAAGGCAGCCAGTCACTGTTAGACCAGGGACAAAGCTACAGTAGCTAGCTGCCTCAAGGCAGAGTGCAGGGTTAAACCTGAACGAAAGGCAGCCAGTCACTGTTAGACCAGGGACAAAGCTACAGTAGCTAGCTGCCTCAAGGCAGAGTGCAGGGTTTAACATGAACGGAAGGCAGCCAATCGCTAAAGTGTTGAGCTATCCAAAGTCCAGACTGTGTTGAAAAGTCCACTTGGGCTAAATGTTTGTACCCAGTGTTGCATTGTGGTTAGTGTAGTTCAGAGGATTCTGCTGGCTTTTAACCACATTTTGTTGCATTACAGCCTTATTCTAAAATGGATTAAATTAATGTTTTTCCTCATCAATCTACACACAATAACCCTTAATGACATCACAATACCCCATAATGACATCACAATACCCCATAATGATATCACAATACCCCATAATGACATCACAATACCCCACAATCTAAAAAAATGTTTTTGCTTTATCATTATGGGGTATTGTGATGTCATTATGGGGTATTGTGATGTCATTATGGGGTATTGGGATGTCATTATGGGGTATTGGGATGTCATTATGGGGTAGTGGGATGTCATTATGGGGTATTGGGATGTCATTATGGGGTAGTGGAATGTCATTATGGGGTATTGGGATGTCATTATGGGGTATTGGGATGTCATTATGGGGTATTGGGATGTCATTATGGGGTAGTGGGATGTCATTATGGGGTAGTGGGATGTCATTATGGGGTATTGGGGTGTCATTATGGGGTATTGGGGTGTCATTATGGGGTATTGGGATGTCATTATGGGGTATTGTGATGTCATTATGGGGTATTGTGATGTCATTATGGGGTATTGGGATGTCATTATGGGGTATTGGGATGTCATTATGGGGTATTATGATGTCATTATGGGGTATTGTGATGTCATTATGGGGTATTGTGATGTCATTATGGGGTATTGTGATGTCATTATGGAGTATTGGGATGTCATTATGGGGTATTGTGATGTCATTATGGGGTATTGGGATGTCATTATGGGGTATTATGATGTCATTATGGGGTATTGTGATGTCATTATGGGGTATTGTGATGTCATTATGGGGTATTGTGATGTCATTATGGGGTATTGTGATGTCATTATGGGGTATTGGGATGTCATTATGGGGTATTATGATGTCATTATGGGGTATTGTGATGTCATTATGGGGTATTGTGATGTCATTATGGGGTATTGTGATGTCATTATGGGGTATTGTGATGTCATTATGGAGTATTGGGATGTCATTATGGGGTATTGTGATGTCATTATGGGGTATTGTGATGTCATTATGGGGTATTGTGATGTCATTATGGGGTATTGTGATGTCATTATGGAGTATTGGGATGTCATTATGGGGTATTTTGTGTAGATTGATTGATGAGGAGAAAAACATCTTTAATCCATTATAGACATACATACAGGTATTTACAGGTACATACAGGTCTTTGCAGGTACATACAGGTATTTACAGGTACATACAGGTCTTTGCAGGTACATACAGGTATTTACAGGTACATACAGGTCTTTGCAGTTACATACAGGTTTTTGCATACAGGTCTTTGCAGGTACATATAGGTATTTACAGATACATACAGGTATTTCCAGGTACATACAGGTCTTTACAGGTACATACAGGTCTTTACAGGTACATACAGGTCTTTACAGATACATACAGGTCTTTACAGGTACATACAGGTCTTTACAGATACATACAGGTCTTTGCAGGTACATACAGGTATTTACAGATACATACAGGTATTTCCAGGTACATACAGGTATTTCCAGGTACATACAGGTATTTCCAGGTACATACAGGTATTTACAGGTGTACTTGCAGTCTACATGCTCTTTAAAGCTCTGGCAAGGTGTGGTTTCTGTCTGGTCTCTGTCCTCCTGCAGGTCTTCTTCTGACCACTGCAGTCTTCAGACTCTAAACTCTCACTAAGGTATTGTTCCACTAGAACGGTTGTTCTAGGCTCTACTCTGTTGGCCAGCGTTCATGTAGTCAAGGCTCTCTTCTGTTCAGGACTTCTCCACCCCTGTCTCACTAGGTTAACACACCTCACTGGTCTGTGGACTTCTCTACATCACCTGTCTCACTAGGTTAACACACCTCACTGGTCTGTGTTCTATTGAAAATCCACTTCACTGATCAGCTTCGACTATTCCAGTGTGCAGGTCAAGATAACATACAGTATGTCTTGTATCAACTGCTCACATTGAAAAACAGTCTTTAAGTTTGGATCAACATTTTTCTCATACTTCAATAAGTATGATGACAGGTCGTTTTTCTAAATGTTGTGAAGCTGGCCAGCAGATGGACGCTAAAAACCTAGACTTCTAGCTGTAGAATTCCCCTTCCTAGATAACCACCCATCACCCGGCCCCCTTCCTAGATAACCACCCATCACCCGGCCCCCTTCCTAGATAACCACCCATCACCCGGTCCCCTTCCTAGATAACCACCCATCACCCGGCCCCCTTCCTAGATAACCACCCATCACCTGGTCCCCTTCCTAGATAACCACCCATCACCCGGTCCCCTTCCTAGATAACCACCCATCACCCGGTCCCCTTCCTAGATAACCACCCATCACCCGGTCCCCTTCCTAGATAACCACCCATCACCCGGTCCCCTTCCTAGATAACCACCATGGTGTTAAGAACCCATCACCCGGTCATATCATACCATATCACTACTAGACTGAACCGTACCCCTCTAACAGTTAACCTCGTTCTCCATGACCATATCACTACTAGACCGAACAGTTCCCAAGGCCAAGGGGAACTTTAACCCTGAACTGGAATATTAACTAGTGTCACGATCTCCAGAAGGGACAGACCAAGGCGCAGCGAGGTATCCAGTATAGATGCTTTATTATCCACGTAACTGGGCAAAAACAACAAAATGAACTTAACGAAGATCGTGACGCTGAACATAACTAAACATACAACAAGCTATGCTCAAACAATAACCCACAAACCCCTAGTGCAAACTACAAACATATATATGGTTCCCATTTAGAGGTAACGACACACAGCTGCCTCTAATTGGGAACCATTACCCCCAACATAGAAATAGATAACCTAGAACAGAAAAAACCCTACACCAAAACAAAACTAAACACTCCAGCCTGTCTTCTCAGGCCTGGACGTGACAACTAGATGTCTGTTCTGTTTCTTCCAGACCTACAGTATATTTCAGGTCTGTTTCTTCCAGTCCTACAGTATATTTCAGGTCTGTTTCTTCCAGACCTACAGTATATTTCAGGTCTGTTTCTTCCAGACCTACAGTATATTTCAGGTCTGTTTCTTCCAATCCTACAGTATATTTCAGGTCTGTTTCTTCCAGACCTACAGTATATTTCAGGTCTGTTTCTTCCAGAACTACAGTATATTTCAGGTCTGTTTCTTCCAGACCTACAGTATATTTCTGCTGTGGAGATGTATGACATAGCATTGTAGATTACAGCTGTGTGGAACCAAGGGAACTACAGGTCAGTTTTTAACAGGTTGAGTGTAGTACTACTAATGGAACTAAAGGTCAGTTTATAACAGGTTGAGTGTAGTACTCCTAATGGAACTACAGGTCAGTTTATAACAGGTTGAGTGTAGTACTACTAATGGAACTACAGGTCAGTTTATAACAGGTTGAGTGTAGTACTACTAATGGAACTACAGGTCAGTTTATAACAGGTTGAGTGTAGTACTACTAATGGAACTACAGGTCAGTTTATAACAGGTTGAGTGTAATACTACTAATGGAACTACAGGTCAGTTTATAACAGGTTGAGTGTAATACTACTAATGGAACTACAGGTCAGTTTATAACAGGTTGAGTGTAGTACTACTAATGGAACTACAGGTCAGTTTATAACAGGTTGAGTGTAGTACTACTAATGGAACTACAGGTCAGTTTATAACAGGTTGAGTGTAGTACTACTAATGGAACTACAGGTCAGTTTATAACAGGTTGAGTGTAGTACTACTAATGGAACTACAGGTCAGTTTATAACAGGTTGAGTGTAGTATATTTCAGGTCTGTTTCTTCCAGACCTACAGTATATTTCAGGTCTGTTTCTTCCAGACCTACAGTATATTTCAGGTCTGTTTCTTCCAATCCTACAGTATATTTCAGGTCTGTTTCTTCCAGACCTACAGTATATTTCAGGTCTGTTTCTTCCAGAAATACAGCATATTTCAGGTCTGTTTCTTCCAGACCTACAGTATATTTCAGGTCTGTTTCTTCCAGACCTACAGTATATTTCAGGTCTGTTTCTTCCAGACCTACAGTATATTTCTGCTGTGGAGACGTATGACATAGCATTGTAGATTACAGCTGTGTGGAACCAAGGGAACTACAGGTCAGTTTTTAACAGGTTGAGTGTAGTACTACTAATGGAACTAAAGGTCAGTTTATAACAGGTTGAGTGTAGTACTCCTAATGGAACTACAGGTCAGTTTATAACAGGTTGAGTGTAGTACTACTAATGGAACTACAGGTCAGTTTATAACAGGTTGAGTGTAGTACTACTAATGGAACTACAGGTCAGTTTATAACAGGTTGAGTGTAGTACTACTAATGGAACTACAGGTCAGTTTATAACAGGTTGAGTGTAATACTACTAATGGAACTACAGGTCAGTTTATAACAGGTTGAGTGTAATACTACTAATGGAACTACAGGTCAGTTTATAACAGGTTGAGTGTAGTACTACTAATGGAACTACAGGTCAGTTTATAACAGGTTGAGTGTAATACTACTAATGGAACTACAGGTCAGTTTATAACAGGTTGAGTGTAGTACTACTAATGGAACTACAGGTCAGTTTATAACAGGTTGAGTGTAGTACTACTAATGGAACTACAGGTCAGTTTATAACAGGTTGAGTGTAGTACTACTAATGGAACTACAGGTCAGTTTATAACAGGTTGAGTGTAGTACTACTAATGGAACTACAGGTCAGTTTATAACAGGTTGAGTGTAGTACTACTAATGGAACTACAGGTCAGTTTATAACAGGTTGAGTGTAATACTACTAAGGGAACTACAGGTCAGTTTATAACAGGTTGAGTGTAGTACTACTAATGGAACTACAGGTCAGTTTATAACAGGTTGAGTGTAGTACTACTAATGGAACTACAGGTCAGTTTATAACAGGTTGAGTGTAGTACTACTAATGGAACTACAGGTCAGTTTATAACAGGTTGAGTGTAGTACTACTAATGGAACTACAGGTCAGTTTATAACAGGTTGAGTGTAATACTACTAAAGGGAACTACAGGTCAGTTTATAACAGGTTGAGTGTAGTACTACTAATGGAACTACAGGTCAGTTTATAACAGGTTGAGTGTAGTACTACTAATGGAACTACAGGTCAGTTTATAACAGGTTGAGTGTAGTACTACTAATGGAACTACAGGTCAGTTTATAACAGGTTGAGTGTAGTACTACTAATGGAACTACAGGTCAGTTTATAACAGGTTGAGTGTAGTACTACTAATGGAACTACAGGTCAGTTTATAACAGGTTGAGTGTAGTACTACTAATGGAACTACAGGTCAGTTTATAACAGGTTGAGTGTAGTACTACTAATGGAACTACAGGTCAGTTTATAACAGGTTGAGTGTTATACTACTAATGGAACTACAGGTCAGTTTATAACAGGTTGAGTGTAATACTACTAATGGAACTACAGGTCAGTTTATAACAGGTTGAGTGTAGTACTACTAATGGAACTACAGGTCAGTTTATAACAGGTTGAGTGTAGTACTACTAATGGAACTACAGGTCAGTTTATAACAGGTTGAGTGTAGTACTACTAATGGAACTACAGGTCAGTTTAGAACAGGTTGAGTGTTATAATACTAATGGAACTACAGGTCAGTTTAGAACAGGTTGAGTGAGTCTGCCTATAGGAAATGTAGGTATTTGTGGATCAGCTCTGAAAACGAACGGTTTATTCCAGCGCTGGTCCTGAGAACGATGTTGTCCTGCCGGTTCTCAGTCTAAAGGTCAGTAGGTCTGCTGGACAACAGCTCACTCAGGCCAGAGCTAGCAAAGCCTACTGTCTGACCGGTCACAGGATTCTCCCTCCCGACTGTCACCTACATTCATTTACTAACAGTTTCTCTGTAGCTGCCCAGCTGGTGAGCCTCTCCCCTGACGCTCAGTTCTTTGCTGGATTCATAGAGTTATAAACACTAGAATGGCTCCTAGAGGGACCTCACTACTGTTTTCAACTCTATGATTCAGCCCTACTGCGATGAATGCGGACATTATTTAGTTCCGTAGTGTTCCTCTGTGGGAGACATCTCTACTGACTCTAACCTCCTTTCTCTACCTCTCCCTTTCTCTCTCTATATCCCCTCTATCTCTCCCTTTCTCTCTCTATATCCCCTCTATCTCTCCCTTTCTCTCTCTATATCCCCTCTATCTCTCCCTTTCTCTCTCTATATCCCCTCTATCTCTCCCTTTCTCTCTCTATATCCCCCTCTATCTCTCCCTTTCTCTCTCTATATCCCCCTCTATCTCTCCCTATCTCTCTCTCCCTCCCTCCCTCCCTCTCTCCCTCCAGAGGAGTTCAGGGTCAGAGCTGCAGGAGATCATGCGGAGGCGTCAGGAGAAGCTGTCGGTCACAGCCTGTGACTCAGGAGTGGAGTCACTTGACGAGGGCAGCAGCCACTGAACCCTCCAGGCGCCACCCACCCGCCCACCTCCCTCATGACCACGCCCCTTTATGTTGTCACGGTTTCTGTTTCCAGGACGCCACAGAGCGCGCCCAGTTCGCTGAGATCATGAGACGACGACAGGAGCTTCTGGAGCAGTCACCTTAGAAATGAAGCAACACTAAGACAGACAGACAGACTGGAGCTTCCAACATGTACTACAGCACACAGAGTTAGCATCCCGACTGGGATGCCTGATGGGAATACTTGTGGATTGGTACACTACACTTCAATGAACTATTGTCTTTGATTAAAATGTGTCAGGTATTTCTTGCACAGGATGATGGGAAAAGTAGCATCAGAAAATAGTTTCCAACCTACACCTCATTGGACCAGAGGTTTTCTAGTTACAGGTGTCAAGTTGTCTTTTGGGGGACGTACAGACGAATAGAACCGACCTAAATAACCACCGTCTGTGACTAGATTCTGATCTAGAGTATTTCAGATATGAATGATAGATGTTTATAATAACCAAATGTTGAATATAAATCATTGTTGTGTAAATCTTCTGGTTTACTGGCAAAGAGAATAATATGATATTTATGTATATCCTCTTTTATGTTATGGTAAATGCCAAAAAAATTGTAACTTCATATAAATGACATTGGTCAAAGGAATTTCAGATACATGGCGTTTAGAGCGTAATGATGTTTTTGTCTTCTTTCATAAGGTGCATCAGATAATATCGACTGTGATAAATATGCTTCCCCATTCATCATGTCATGTATGTTATCATAGCCGGTGGTCTAGTGGCGACTGGAGAACTGGGTAGACTCACGTTTAGCAAGAGAAACATTTTCAACCAGCCCACCCGGCAAAGGAAAGGGACGCCCTGTGTGAAGAATTCGATGAGAAACAGTGACATACACTCTGAATGACCTAAAATCCCATATTGGTCTTTCACAGTCAGGCAAACCAAGCTGTACAGTGCAGTAGGCTGATAGTAGGCCTACTATTGAAACAGATAAATGAGCCTTTCAACTGAGTCAGAAAGTCACAGGGGGCAGTGTGCTCCTAATGGTGTCCTGGAAGACAGGCAGTGTGCTCCTAATGGTGTCCTGGAAGACAGGCAGTGTGCTCCTAATGGTGTCCTGGAAGACAGGCAGTGTGCTCCTAATGGTGTCCTGGAAGACAGGCAGTGTGCTCCTAATGGTGTTCTGGAAGACAGGCAGTTTGCTCCTAATGGTGTCCTGGAAGACAGGCAGTGTGCTCCTAATGGTGTCCTGGAAGACAGGCAGTGTGCTCCTAATGGTGTCCTGGAAGACAGGCAGTGTGCTCCTAATGGTGTCCTGGAAGACAGGCAGTGTGCTCCAATGGTGTCCTGGAAGACAGGCAGTTTGCTCCTAATGGTGTCCTAGAAGACAGGCAGTGTGCTCCTAATGGTGTCCTGGAAGACAGGCAGTGTGCTCCTAATGGTGTCCTGGAAGACAGGCAGTTTGCTCCTAATGGTGTCCTAGAAGACAGGCAGTGTGCTCCTAATGGTGTCCTGGAAGACAGGCAGTGTGCTCCTAATGGTTTTCTGGAAGACAGGCAGTGTGCTCCAATGGTGTCCTGGAAGACAGGCAGTTTGCTCCTAATGGTGTCCTGGAAGACAGGCAGTGTGCTCCTAATGGTGTCCTGGAAGACAGGCAGTGTGCTCCTAATGGTGTCCTGGAAGACAGGCAGTGTGCTCCAATGGTGTCCTGGAAGACAGGCAGTTTGCTCCTAATGGTGTCCTGGAAGACAGGCAGTGTGCTCCTAATGGTGTCCTGGAAGACAGGCAGTGTGCTCCTAATGGTGTTCTGGAAGACAGGCAGTTTGCTCCTAATGGTGTCCTGGAAGACAGGCAGTGTGCTCCTAATGGTGTCCTGGAAGACAGGCAGTGTGCTCCTAATGGTGTCCTGGAGGACAGGCAGTGTGCTCCTAATGGTGTCCTGGAAGACAGGCAGTGTGCTCCAATGGTGTCCTGGAAGACAGGCAGTTTGCTCCTAATGGTGTCCTAGAAGACAGGCAGTGTGCTCCTAATGGTGTCCTGGAAGACAGGCAGTGTGCTCCTAATGGTGTCCTGGAAGACAGGCAGTTTGCTCCTAATGGTGTCCTAGAAGACAGGCAGTGTGCTCCTAATGGTGTCCTGGAAGACAGGCAGTGTGCTCCTAATGGTTTTCTGGAAGACAGGCAGTGTGCTCCAATGGTGTCCTGGAAGACAGGCAGTTTGCTCCTAATGGTGTCCTGGAAGACAGGCAGTGTGCTCCTAATGGTGTCCTGGAAGACAGGCAGTGTGCTCCTAATGGTGTCCTGGAAGACAGGCAGTGTGCTCCAATGGTGTCCTGGAAGACAGGCAGTTTGCTCCTAATGGTGTCCTAGAAGACAGGCAGTGTGCTCCTAATGGTGTCCTGGAAGACAGGCAGTGTGCTCCTAATGGTGTCCTGGAAGACAGGCAGTGTGCTCCTAATGGTGTCCTAGAAGACAGGCAGTGTGCTCCTAATGGTGACCTGGAAGACAGGCAGTGTGCTCCTATGGTCCGTTCGGCTGATCATACCACCCTCTGTAGTGCCTTGCGGTCCTGTGATGCAGCCTGACAGTATGCTCTCGATGGTGCCCCTGTAGAACACCGTGAGGGCCCTCGGGCTACAGGACGAAATTCTTCTGCCTCCTGAGGTTGAAGAGACGCTGTCGTGTCTTCCTCACCACGGTGTCAGTGTGTTGTGTCTACTGCTGTCGTGTCGTCAGTGAACTTGATGATGGAACTGTGTGAGGCCAGTCAGTCGTGGGGATCTAGGGAGTACAGGAGGGGACTGAGGACGGGCCCTTGTGGGGCCCCCATGTTGAGGATCAGTGTAGAGGAGGTAATGTTACCTAACTTCACCACCTGGGGGGCGGCCCGTCAGGGAGTCCAGGACCCAGTTGCATAGGGAGGAGTTCAGTCCCAGGGCCGTGAGCTTTGTGGTGAGTTTAAAGGGCACTATGGTATTGAAGGCCGAGCTGCAGTCAATCAACAGCATCCTCACATATGTGTTCCTCTGGTCCAGGTGAGTGAGGGCAGTGTGCAGGGCAGTGGTGATTGCGTCGTCCGTGAATCTGTCGGGACGGTAGGTGAATCGGAGAGGGTTGAGTGTGTCGGGGAGGGAGGAGGTGGTGTGGTCTTTGAATCGGTCGGGACAGTAGGTGAATTGGAGAGGGTTGAGTGTGTCGGGGAGGGAGGAGGTGATGTGGTCTTTGAATCTGTCGGGACGGGTGGTGAATTGGAGAGGGTTGAGTGAGTCGGGGAGGGAGGAGGTGGTGTGGTCTTTGAATCTGTCGGGACGGGTGGTGAATTGGAGAGGGTTGAGTGTGTCGGGGAGGGAGGAGGTGGTGTGGTCTTTGAATCTGTCGGGACGGTAGGTGAATTGGAGAGGGTTGAGTGTGTCGGGGAGGGAGGAGGTGATGTGGTCTTTGAATCTGTCGGGATGGTAGGTGAATTGGAGAGGGTTGAGTGTGTCGGGGAGGGAGGAGGTGATGTGGTCTTTGAATCTGTCGGGACGGTAGGTGAATTGGAGAGGGTTGAGTGTGTCGGGGAGGGAGGAGGTGATGTGGTCTTTGAATCTGTCGGGACGGTAGGTGAATTGGAGAGGGTTGAGTGTGTCGGGGAGGGAGGAGGTGATGTGGTCTTTGAATCTGTCGGGACGGTAGGTGAATTGGAGAGGGTTGAGTGTGTCGGGGAGGGAGGAGGTGGTGTGGTCTTTGAATCTGTCGGGACGGTAGGTGAATTGGAGAGGGTTGAGTGAGTCGGGGAGGGAGGAGGTGGTGTGGTCTTTGAATCTGTCGGGACGGTAGGTGAATTGGAGAGGGTTGAGTGTGTCGGGGAGGGAGGAGGTGATGTGGTCTTTGAATCTGTCGGGACGGTAGGTGAATTGGAGAGGGTTGAGTGTGTCGGGAGGGAGGAGGTGATGTGGTCTTTGAATCTGTCGGGACGGTAGGTGAATTGGAGAGGGTTGAGTGTGTCGGGAGGGAGGAGGTGATGTGGTCTTTGAATCTGTCGGGACGGTAGGTGAATTGGAGAGGGTTGAGTGTGTCGGGAGGGAGGAGGTGATGTGGTCTTTGAATCTGTCGGGACGGTAGGTGAATCGGAGAGGGTTGAGTGTGTCGGGGAGGGAGGAGGTGATGTGGTCTTTGAATCTGTCGGGACGGTAGGTGAATCGGAGAGGGTTGAGTGTGTCGGGGAGGGAGGAGGTGATGTGGTCTTTGAATCTGTCGGGACGGTAGGTGAATCGGAGAGGGTTGAGTGTGTCAGGGAGGGAGGAGGTGATGTGGTCTTTGAATCTGTCGGGACGGGTGGTGAATCGGAGAGGGTTGAGTGAGTCGGAGGAGGGAGGAGGTGATGTGGTCTTTGAATCTGTCGGGACGGTAGGTGAATTGGAGAGGGTTGAGTGTGTCGGGGAGGGAGGAGGTGGTGTGGTCTTTGAATCTGTCGGGACGGTAGGTGAATTGGAGAGGGTTGAGTGTGTCGGGGAGGGAGGAGGTGGTGTGGTCTTTGAATCTGTCGGGACGGTAGGTGAATTGGAGAGGGTTGAGTGTGTCGGAGGGAGGAGGTGATGTGGTCTTTGAATCTGTCGGGACGGTAGGTGAATTGGAGAGGGTTGAGTGTGTCGGGGAGGGAGGAGGTGATGTGAAGACGGTTAGGCATGTCATTAGCATCGCTATACCAGAAGACGGTTAGGCCCGTCATTAGCATCGCTATACCAGAAGACGGTTAGGCATGTCATTAGCATCTCTATACCAGAAGACGGTTAGGCATGTCATTAGCATCGCTATACCAGAAGACGGTTAGGCATGTCATTAGCATCTCTATACCAGAAGACGGTTAGGCATGTCATTAGCATCGCTATACCAGAAGACGGTTAGGCATGTCATTAGCATCTCTATACCAGAAGACGGTTAGGCATGTCATTAGCATCGCTATACCAGAAGACGGTTAGGCCCGTCATTAGCATCGCTATACCAGAAGACGGTTAGGCCCGTCATTAGCATCGCTATACCAGAAGACGGTTAGGCCCGTCATTAGCATCGCTATACCAGAAGACGGTTAGGCATGTCATTAGCATCGCTATACCAGAAGACGGTTAGGCATGTCATTAGCATCGCTATACCAGAAGACGGTTAGGCATGTCATTAGCATCGCTATACCAGAAGACGGTTAGGCATGTCATTAGCATCGCTATATTTTTCCTGTTCCTTAATTGTTTGAAACCTGGACGTTTTACTTGGTATTATGAGGCAATTCTTACATTCTTCAAATGAGCTTATAGCCAAAATCCCACCAGAGAAACATGGAGACCATTGTTATGTAAAGACCTCCTAAAATGAGCTGTCCTGTTCTGTTGGTTTTCAAATCAACTTTCACTGTCCAGCAGCTAAAGACACAATCCCAGTTATATCAGAAACCCATGATAGTTGATGACAATCCCAGTAATCTACAGAGGTGAGGTAACAGGTTAACGATGTTTACACAGGTGAGATGACAGGTTAATCATGTCTACAGAGGTGAGGTAACAGGTTAACGATGTTTACACAGGTGAGATGACAGGTTAATCATGTCTACAGAGGTGAGGTAACAGGTTAACGATGTCTACACAGGTGAGATGACAGGGTAATCATGTCTACAGAGGTGAGGTAACAGGTTAACGATGTCTACACAGGTGAGATGACAGGTTAATCATGTCTACAGAAGGGAGGTAACAGGTTAACGATGTCTACACAGGTGAGATGACAGGTTAATCATGTCTACAGAAGTGAGGTAACAGGTTAACGATGTCTACACAGGTGAGATGACAGGTTAATCATGTCTACAGAAGGGAGGTAACAGGTTAACGATGTCTACACAGGTGAGATGACAGGTTAATCATGTCTACAGAGGTGAGGTAACAGGTTAACGATGTCTACACAGGTGAGATGACAGGTTAATCATGTCTACAGAGGTGAGGTAACAGGTTAACGATGTCTACACAGGTGAGATGACAGTTAACAGGTTGTACATGACATAACAGTCAATAGGTTTATCTGTGTGCATTACTACTGTAGCATGAAAACTATATCGGGACCTACATAGAAGAGATTCTAAAATCATCTCTCTGAAATAATTCATTACCAGAGCTGTTTAGTATATTAGAGGCAGACCTGGCCAAGCATGTACCCAGCTGACCTCTAGACATGTTTAGTAGGTGACGTACCCAGCTGACCTCTAGACATGTTTAGTAGGTGACGTACCCAGCTGACCTCTAGACATGTTTAGTAGGTGACCTACCTAGCCGACCTCTAGACATGTTTAGTAGGTGACGTACCCAGCTGACCTCTAGACATGTTTAGTAGGTGACCTACCTAGCTGACCTCTAGACATGTTTAGTAGGTGACCTACCTAGCTGATCTCTAGACATGTTTAGTAGGTGACCTACCTAGCTGACCTCTAGACAGGTTTAGTAGGTGACCTACCCAGCTGACCTCTAGACATGTTTAGTAGGTGACCTACCCAGCTGACCTCTAGACATGTTTAGTAGGTGACCTACCCAGCTGACCTCTAGACATGTTTAGTAGGTGACCTACCCAGCTGACCTCTAGACATGTTTAGTAGGTGACCTACCTAGCTGACCTCTAGACAGGTTTAGTAGGTGACCTACCTAGCTGACCTCTAGACAGGTTTAGTAGGTGACCTACCTAGCTGACCTCTAGACATGTTTAGTAGGTGACCTACCTAGCTGACCTCTAGACATGTTTAGTAGGTGACCTACCTAGCTGACCTCTAGACATGTTTAGTAGGTGACGTACCTAGCTGACCTCTAGACATGTTTAGTAGGTGACCTACCTAGCTGACCTCTAGACATGTTTAGTAGGTGACCTACCCAGCTGACCTCTAGACATGTTTAGTAGGTGACCTACCTAGCTGACCTCTAGACAGGTTTAGTAGGTGACCTACCCAGCTGACCTCTAGACATGTTTAGTAGGTGACCTACCTAGCTGACCTCTAGACATGTTTAGTAGGTGACCTACCTAGCTGACCTCTAGACATGTTTAGTAGGTGACCTACCTAGCTGACCTCTAGACAGGTTTAGTAGGTGACCTACCCAGCTGACCTCTAGACATGTTTAGTAGGTGACCTACCCAGCTGACCTCTAGACATGTTTAGTAGGTGACCTACCCAGCTGACCTCTAGACATGTTTAGTAGGTGACCTACCCAGCTGACCTCTAGACATGTTTAGTAGGTGACCTACCTAGCTGACCTCTAGACATGTTTAGTAGGTGACCTACCTAGCTGACCTCTAGACAGGTTTAGTAGGTGACCTACCCAGCTGACCTCTAGACAGGTTTAGTAGGTGACCTACCTAGCTGACCTCTAGACAGGTTTAGTAGGTGACCTACCTAGCTGACCTCTAGACAGGTTTAGTAGGTGACCTACCTAGCTGACCTCTAGACAGGTTTAGTAGGTGACCTACCTAGCTGACCTCTAGACATGTTTAGTAGGTGACCTACCTAGCTGACCTCTAGACAGGTTTAGTAGGTGACCTACCCAGCTGACCTCTAGACAGGTTTAGTAGGTGACCTACCTAGCTGACCTCTAGACAGGTTTAGTAGGTGACCTACCTAGCTGACCTCTAGACAGGTTTAGTAGGTGACCTACCTAGCTGACCTCTAGACATGTTTAGTAGGTGACCTACCTAGCTGACCTCTAGACATGTTTAGTAGGTGACCTACCCAGCTGACCTCTAGACATGTTTAGTAGGTGACCTACCTAGCTGACCTCTAGACATGTTTAGTAGGTGACCTACCTAGCTGACCTCTAGACATGTTTAGTAGGTGACCTACCCAGCTGACCTCTAGACATGTTTAGTAGGTGACCTACCTAGCTGACCTCTAGACAGGTTTAGTAGGTGACCTACCTAGTTGACCTCTAGACAGGTTTAGTAGGTGACCTACCTAGCTGACCTATAGACATGTTTAGTAGGTGACCTACCTAGCTGACCTCTAGACAGGTTTAGTAGGTGACCTACCCAGCTGACCTCTAGACATGTTTAGTAGGTGACCTACCTAGCTGACCTCTAGACATGTTGTAGTACCTTGTGAAGAATCACCATGTAGAGAATCATAACTCATGTTGTAGTACCTTGTAGAGAATCACCATGTAAAGAATCATAACTCATGTTGTAGTACCTTGTGAAGAATCACCATGTAAAGAATCATAACTCATGTTGTAGTACCTTGTAGAGAATCACCATGTAGAGAATCACCTTGTAGAGAATCACCTTGTAGAGAATCACCATGTAGAGAATCACCATGTAGAGAATCATAACTCATGTTGTAGTACCTTGTGAAGAATCACCATGTAAAGAATCATAACTCATGTTGTAGTACCTTGTGAAGAATCACCATGTAGAGAATCACCATGTAAAGAATCATAACTCATGTTGTAGTACCTTGTGAAGAATCACCTTGTAGAGAATCACCATGTAGAGAATCACCATGTAGAGAATCACAACTCATGTTGTAGTACCTTGTGAAGAATCACCATGTAGAGAATCACCATGTAAAGAATCATAACTCATGTTGTAGAACCTTGTGAAGAATCACCTTGTGAAGAATCACCTTGTAAAGAATCATAACTCATGTTGTAGTACCTTGTAGAGAATCATAACTCATGTTGTAGTACCTTGTGAAGAATCACCTTGTAGAGAATCATAACTCATGTTGTAGTACCTTGTAGAGAATCACCTTGTAGAGAATCATAACTCATGTTGTAGTACCTTGTGAAGAATCACCTTGTAGAGAATCACCTTGTGAAGAATCACCTTGTAGAGAATCACCTTGTGAAGAATCACCATGTAGAGAATCACCTTGTGAAGAATCACCTTGTAAAGAATCATAACTCATGTTGTAGTACCTTGTAGAGAATCACCATGTAGAGAATCACCATGTAGAGAATCACCATGTAGAGAATCACAACTCTTGTTGTAGTACCTTGTGAAGAATCACCATGTAAAGAATCATAACTCATGTTGTAGTACCTTGTGAAGAACCACCATGTAGAGAATCACCATGTAGAGAATCACCATGTAGAGAACCACCTTGTGAAGAATCACCTTGTAGAGAATCATAACTCATGTTGTAGTACCTTGTGAAGAACCACCATGTAGAGAATCACCATGTAAAGAATCACCTTGTGAAGAACCACCATGTAGAGAATCACCTTGTAGAGAATTACCATGTAGAGAATCACCTTGTAAAGAATCATAACTCATGTTGTAGTACCTTGTGAAGAATCACCTTGTAGAGAATCACCTTGTGAAGAATCACCATGTAGAGAATCACCTTGTGAAGAATCACCATGTAGAGAATCACCTTGTGAAGAATCACCATGTAAAGAATCACAATTCATGTTGTAGTACCTTGTGAAGAACCACCATGTAGAGAACCACCTTGTGAAGAATCACCATGTAGAGAATCACAACTCATGTTGTAGTACCTTGTGAAGAATCACCATGTAGAGAATCACCTTGTGAAGAATCACCATGTAAAGAATCACCATGTAGAGAATCACCATGTAGAGAATCATAACTCATGTTGTAGAACCTTGTGAAGAATCACCATGTAGAGAATCACCATGTAGAGAATCATAACTCATGTTGTAGAACCTTGTGAAGAATCACCATGTAGAGAATCACCATGTAAAGAATCATAACTCATGTTGTAGTACCTTGTGAAGAATCACCTTGTAGAGAATCACCATGTAGAGAATCACAACTCATGTTGTAGTACCTTGTGAAGAATCACCTTGTAGAGAATCACCTTGTAGAGAATCACCTTGTGAAGAATCACCATGTAGAGAATCACCTTGTGAAGAATCACCATGTAGAGAATCACCTTGTGAAGAATCACCATGTAAAGAATCACAACTCATGTTGTAGTACCTTGTGAAGAACCACCATGTAGAGAATCACCTTGTAGAGAATTACCATGTAGAGAATCACCTTGTAAAGAATCATAACTCATGTTGTAGTACCTTGTGAAGAATCACCTTGTAGAGAATCACCTTGTGAAGAATCACCATGTAGAGAATCACCTTGTGAAGAATCACCATGTAGAGAATCACAATTCATGTTGTAGTACCTTGTGAAGAACCACCATGTAGAGAATCACCTTGTAGAGAATCACCATGTAGAGAATCACCTTGTAGAGAATCACCTTGTGAAGAATCACCATGTAGAGAATCACCATGTAGAGAATCACCATGTAGAGAATCACCTTGTGAAGAATCACCATGTAAAGAATCACAACTCATGTTGTAGTACCTTGTGAAGAACCACCATGTAGAGAATCACCTTGTGAAGAATCACCATGTAGAGAATCACCATGTAGAGAATCACCATGTAGAGAATCACAACTCATGTTGTAGTACCTTGTGAAGAATCACCATGTAGAGAATCACCATGTAGAGAATCACAACTCATGTTGTAGTACCTTGTGAAGAATCACCATGTAGAGAATCACCATGTAGAGAATCATAACTCATGTTGTAGTACCTTGTGAAGAACCACCATGTAGAGAATCACCATGTAGAGAATCACCTTGTAGAGAATCACCATGTAGAGAATCACCTTGTGAAGAATCACCATGTAGAGAATCACCATGTAGAGAATCACCATGTAGAGAATCACCTTGTGAAGAATCACCATGTAAAGAATCACAACTCATGTTGTAGTACCTTGTGAAGAACCACCATGTAGAGAATCACCTTGTGAAGAATCACCATGTAGAGAATCACCATGTAGAGAATCACAACTCATGTTGTAGTACCTTGTGAAGAATCACCATGTAGAGAATCACCATGTAGAGAATCACAACTCATGTTGTAGTACCTTGTGAAGAATCACCATGTAGAGAATCACCATGTAGAGAATCATAACTCATGTTGTAGTACCTTGTAGAGAATCACCATGTAGAGAATCACCATGTAGAGAATCATAACTCATGTTGTAGAACCTTGTGAAGAATCACCATGTAGAGAATCACCATGTAAAGAATCATAACTCATGTTGTAGTACCTTGTAGAGAATCACCATGTAGAGAATCACAACTCATGTTGTAGTACCTTGTGAAGAATCACCATGTAGAGAATCACCATGTAGAGAATCACCTTGTAGAGAATCACCATGTAGAGAACCACCTTGTAGAGAATCACCATGTAGAGAATCACCTTGTAGAGAATCACCATGTAGAGAATCACCTTGTAGAGAATCACCATGTAAAGAATCACAACTCATGTTGTAGTACCTTGTGAAGAATCACCATGTAGAGAATCACCATGTAGAGAATCACCTTGTAGAGAATCACCATGTAGAGAATCATAACTCATGTTGTAGTACCTTGTGAAGAATCACCATGTAGAGAACCACCTTGTAGAGAATCACCATGTAGAGAATCACCATGTAGAGAATCACCATGTAGAGAATCACAACTCATGTTGTAGTACCTTGTAGAGAATCACCATGTAGAGAATCACCATGTAGAGAATCACAATTCATGTTGTAGTACCTTGTGAAGAATCACCATGTAGAGAATCACCATGTAGAGAATCACCTTGTAAAGAATCATAACTCATGTTGTAGTACCTTGTGAAGAATCACCATGTAGAGAACCACCTTGTAGAGAATCACCATGTAGAGAATCACCATGTAGAGAATCACAACTCATGTTGTAGTACCTTGTAGAGAATCACCATGTAGAGAATCACCATGTAAAGAATCATAACTCATGTTGTAGTACCTTGTGAAGAATCACCATGTAGAGAACCACCTTGTAGAGAATCACCATGTAGAGAACCACCTTGTAGAGAATCACCATGTAGAGAATCATAACTCATGTTGTAGTACCTTGTGAAGAATCACCATGTAGAGAATCACCATGTAGAGAATCACCATGTAGAGAATCACCATGTAGAGAATCACCATGTAGAGAATCACCATGTAGAGAATCACCATGTAGAGAATCATAACTCATGTTGTAGTACCTTGTGAAGAATCACCATGTAGAGAATCACCATGTAGAGAATCATAACTCATGTTGTAGTACCTTGTAGAGAATCACCATGTAGAGAATCACCATGTAGAGAATCACCATGTAAAGAATCATAACTCATGTTGTAGTACCTTGTAGAGAATCACCATGTAGAGAATCACCATGTAGAGAATCACAACTCATGTTGTAGTACCTTGTGAAGAATCACCATGTAGAGAATCACCATGTAGAGAATCACCATGTAAAGAATCATAACTCATGTTGTAGTACCTTGTGAAGAATCACCATGTAGAGAATCATAACTCATGTTGTAGTACCTTGTAGAGAATCACCATGTAGAGAATCACCATGTAGAGAATCACCATGTAAAGAATCATAACTCATGTTGTAGTACCTTGTAGAGAATCACCATGTAGAGAATCACAACTCATGTTGTAGTACCTTGTGAAGAATCACCATGTAGAGAATCACCATGTAGAGAATCACCTTGTAGAGAATCACCATGTAGAGAACCACCTTGTAGAGAATCACCATGTAGAGAATCACCTTGTAGAGAATCACCATGTAGAGAATCACCTTGTAGAGAATCACCATGTAAAGAATCACAACTCATGTTGTAGTACCTTGTGAAGAATCACCATGTTGAGAATCACCATGTAGAGAATCACCTTGTAGAGAATCACCATGTAGAGAATCATAACTCATGTTGTAGTACCTTGTGAAGAATCACCATGTAGAGAATCACCATGTAGAGAATCACAACTCATGTTGTAGTACCTTGTAGAGAATCACCATGTAGAGAATCACCATGTAGAGAATCACAATTCATGTTGTAGTACCTTGTGAAGAATCACCATGTAGAGAATCACCATGTAGAGAATCACCATGTAGAGAATCACCTTGTAAAGAATCATAACTCATGTTGTAGTACCTTGTGAAGAATCACCATGTAGAGAACCACCTTGTAGAGAATCACCATGTAGAGAATCACCATGTAGAGAATCACAACTCATGTTGTAGTACCTTGTAGAGAATCACCATGTAGAGAATCACCATGTAAAGAATCATAACTCATGTTGTAGTACCTTGTGAAGAATCACCATGTAGAGAACCACCTTGTAGAGAATCACCATGTAGAGAACCACCTTGTAGAGAATCACCATGTAGAGAATCATAACTCATGTTGTAGTACCTTGTGAAGAATCACCATGTAGAGAATCACCATGTAGAGAATCACCATGTAGAGAATCACCATGTAGAGAATCACCATGTAGAGAATCACCATGTAGAGAATCACCATGTAGAGAATCATAACTCATGTTGTAGTACCTTGTGAAGAATCACCATGTAGAGAATCACCATGTAGAGAATCATAACTCATGTTGTAGTACCTTGTAGAGAATCACCATGTAGAGAATCACCATGTAGAGAATCACCATGTAGAGAATCACCATGTAAAGAATCATAACTCATGTTGTAGTACCTTGTAGAGAATCACCATGTAGAGAATCACCATGTAGAGAATCACCATGTAGAGAATCACAACTCATGTTGTAGTACCTTGTGAAGAATCACCATGTAGAGAATCACCATGTAGAGAATCACCATGTAAAGAATCATAACTCATGTTGTAGTACCTTGTGAAGAATCACCATGTAGAGAATCATAACTCATGTTGTAGTACCTTGTAGAGAATCACCATGTAGAGAATCACCATGTAGAGAATCACCATGTAAAGAATCATAACTCATGTTGTAGTACCTTGTAGAGAATCACCATGTAGAGAATCACCATGTAGAGAATCACAACTCATGTTGTAGTACCTTGTGAAGAATCACCATGTAGAGAATCATAACTCATGTTGTAGTACCTTGTAGAGAATCACCATGTAGAGAATCACCATGTAGAGAATCACCATGTAGAGAATCACCATGTAAAGAATCATAACTCATGTTGTAGTACCTTGTAGAGAATCACCATGTAGAGAATCACCATGTAGAGAATCACCATGTAGAGAATCACAACTCATGTTGTAGTACCTTGTGAAGAATCACCATGTAGAGAATCACCATGTAGAGAATCATAACTCATGTTGTAGTACCTTGTAGAGAATCACCATGTAGAGAATCACCATGTAGAGAATCACCATGTAGAGAATCATAACTCATGTTGTAGAACCTTGTGAAGAATCACCATGTAGAGAATCACCATGTAAAGAATCATAACTCATGTTGTAGTACCTTGTAGAGAATCACCATGTAGAGAATCACCATGTAGAGAATCACAACTCATGTTGTAGTACCTTGTGAAGAACCACCATGTAGAGAATCACCATGTAGAGAATCACCATGTAGAGAATCACCTTGTAGAGAATCATAACTCATGTTGTAGTACCTTGTAGAGAATCACCATGTAAAGAATCATAACTCATGTTGTAGTACCTTGTGAAGAATCACCTTGTAGAGAATCATAACTCATGTTGTAGTACCTTGTGAAGAATCACCATGTAGAGAATCATAACTCATGTTGTAGTACCTTGTAGAGAATCACCATGTAGAGAATCATAACTCATGTTGTAGTACCTTGTAGAGAATCACCATGTAGAGAATCACCATGTAGAGAATCACCTTGTAGAGAATCATAACTCATGTTGTAGTACCTTGTAGAGAATCACCATGTAGAGAACCACCTTGTAGAGAATCACCATGTAGAGAATCATAACTCATGTTGTAGTACCTTGTGAAGAATCACCATGTAGAGAATCACCATGTAGAGAATCACCTTGTAGAGAATCATAACTCATGTTGTAGTACCTTGTGAAGAATCACCATGTAGAGAATCACCATGTAGAGAATCACCATGTAGAGAATCACCATGTAGAGAATCATAACTCATGTTGTAGTACCTTGTGAAGAATCACCATGTAGAGAATCACCATGTAGAGAATCACCATGTAGAGAACCACCTTGTAGAGAATCATAACTCATGTTGTAGTACCTTGTGAAGAATCACCTTGTAAAGAATCATAACTCATGTATTCGCTGCTTTTGACAACACACACAATCTGTCCGATATTTTGCAACATTTAATTTTTTTCCAACACACAGACACACAGACAGACATCCATTAAAACTCTGTGAGGATGATCCTAGTACCCGGATCATCCCTCTAATTTAAGTGACACAATGCACAATAATGGCAGCAATGAGAAACAAGCCTGACTGGACTGATGCACACTGAGCAAGAGAGAACTGTAAAATGTGTACAGTACCCGACTAGAAATGTCTGTGTTTTGTCTGTCAGTAGCTGTGACAGCCAGCAGACAGACCAATGTGCTGGGAGTCCCCTCCCTATTTCCAGCCACAGTTATACTGTCCTGCCCTCCACACTGTGGCCTTCAGCCTGCGTCCCAAATGGCACCCTATTCTCTAGGGCAGTGTTTCCCAACTCCAGTCCTCCAGTACCCTCAACAGCCCTACTATAGTCCTCCACTACCCCAACAGTGTTTCCCAACTCTGGTCCTCCAGTATCCCAACAGTGTTTCCCAACTCTGGTCCTCCAGTATCCCAACAGTGTTTCCCAACTCTGGTCCTCCAGTATCCCAACAGTGTTTCCCAACTCTGGTCCTCCAGTATCCCAACAGTGTTTCCCAACTCTGGTCCTCCAGTATCCCAACAGTGTTTCCCAACTCTGGTCCTCCAGTATCCCAACAGTGTTTCCCAACTCTGGTCCTCCAGTATCCCAACAGTGTTTCCCAACTCTGGTCCTCCAGTATCCCAACAGTGTTTCCCAACTCTGGTCCTCCAGTATCCCAACAGTGTTTCCCAACTCTGGTCCTCCAGTACCCCAACAGTGTTTCCCAACTATGGTCCCCCAGTACCCCAGATTTTGGGGGTACTGGAGTTGGGCTGTTGTGGTACTGGAGTTGGGCTGTTGGGGTACTGGAGGACCGGAGTTGGGCTTTTGGGGGTACTGGAGTTGGGCTGTTGGGGGTACTGGAGGACTGGAGTTGGGAAACAGTAGTGCACTATGTAGGGAATAGGGTGCCATTTGGGACGCATCCTTGCTGCGCCAGCAGGAAGATAAGATGCAGTGAGACCCTTCCGTTCATACAAACTATTTTGCTCCAAAAGGATGTGCTATACTGCAGCTGTGATCAAATAACCGGAACCAGGTTCTCCTGGCTCATGTCACGGCTCATTGAAATCCTCCAGTTGCTGAATGAGTGTGTCAATGCATGGAGACGCAGAGTAGTTCCAGTCATCAGGAATATACACAGTGTGTCAGATGGAGAACCGTGGTAGTAGAACCTCTGTCGTGGAACTAGTGATTCACATTTCTGATCACTTTCATAAAATTCCCAGAAATTTCCAGAAATCCTATTTGGAGGATTACGGATTTCCTTCTTATTCCCTCCTGATTCCCGGGAATCTTCCAACCCGGGATTTCTGGAAAACCTGGGAATTGTGGAACTCTAAACCCATGTAATGTAACCTATGTAACGTAAGGTCAATATGAGGTCAGGGTGGTTGACCCTTCACCTCTGTAAACACTTGGTGCTCCTCTAACTAAGGAGTGGTCAGACGGACGGATTGGACAGAGACAGACGAGCTGAAGACAGAAGGCCGGTACAGTAGCCCTAACTCTAACTCAGTAGCTACTGCACCAACAATCAAGTTTAATGTAATGATCCCTTTTTTAGTAAACACTCAACTGTTTGATAATGTACCGTGATAATAATGTACCGTGATAATAATGTACCGTGATAATTCTGAGCTACAGTGAGGAGGAAAAAAAACAATGTGTTGATTTGATGTTTTTTTTTTTATAGGTTGTTCCATTTCCTTCCTGTCTAGAGGTCCCATATAGATTGAGGGAAAAAAAGTATTTTGATCCCATGCTGATTTTGTACGTTTTGCCCACTGATAAAGAAATGATCAGTCTATAATTTTAATGGTAGGTTTATTTGAACAGTGAGAGACAGAATAACAACAAAAAAATCCTGAAAAAAATGTTATAAATTGATTATAAATTGAATTATAGACTGATAATTTCTTTGTCAGTGGGCAAACGTTCAAAATCAGCAGGGGATCAAATACTTTTTTCCCCCCCTCACTGTAGATTGAGGTAAACTGGACATCACACACTTGTGGAGGGTTCCCTCTCCCTGTGATATCAGAACAGTGCTGTCTGATTGCCTAATCTGGGAGTGCCTAATCTGATATGCACATTTACAACACGCACCCTTCATGTCTCAACACTTGTTTGCAACTAATTGCAATTACATACCCTGGTAAACAAATGACAGTTTAAAAACCTCCCCATCTTCTAGGAGACATCCCTCTTGTTGTTTCAGTAAAGAGGTTTAAATGACAGCCCATTTCTATACCAGACAAGGTGTGTTATGTCTGCACAGTACAGTAGGCAGCAGCATCATCCGTCTCAGGGCAGTGTGATATGGACCAGACAGAAACACTGTAGTCTCTCTCTCCTCTCAGCTCTCCTCTGCTGGCATCAAATGGCCACAGCCAATCCAAGGTCTCAGAGCAAGCACAACAATAGATCCACAGTCTAAACGGGCATTCCACAGTTTCTAGCCAATAAAAACACAGTCTCTAGATTAGAACAGTCTCTAGCCAATAGAAACAGTGTTTAGCTTCTAAACTGACATTCCACAACCCATGTCTCGTCATGGGACTGTGATGTTGACAAGCTGGCAGTTGGCTGAAATGATACAGGCCTTTTCTTCCAAGAGCAACCTGTCTGTAACAGGCCTTTCCTCCGAGAGCAACCTGTCTGTAACAGGCCTTTCCTCCAAGAGCAACCTGTCTGTAACAGGCCTTTCCTCCGAGAGCAACCTGTCTGTAACAGGCCTTTCCTCCGAGAGCAACCTGTCTGTAACAGGCCTTTCCTCCAAGAGCAACCTGTCTGTAACAGGCCTTTCCTCCGAGAGCAACCTGTCTGTAACAGGCCTTTCCTCCAAGAGCAACCTGTCTGTAACAGGCCTTTCCTCCGAGAGCAACCTGTCTGTAACAGGCCTTTCCTCCGAGAGCAACCTGTCTGTAACAGGCCTTTCCTCCAAGAGCAACCTGTCTGTAACAGGCCTTTCCTCCGAGAGCAACCTGTCTGTAACAGGCCTTTCCTCCGAGAGCAACCTGTCTGTAACAGGCCTTTCCTCCGAGAGCAACCTGTCTGTAACAGGCCTTTCCTCCGAGAGCAACCTGTCTGTAACAGGCCTTTCCTCCGAGAGCAACCTGTCTGTAACAGGCCGTTCCTCCAAGAGCAACCTGTCTGTAACAGGCCTTTCCTCCAGTGTCTCCGGCCAGGGTGGCAGTGTAACGTAGAGAATGGAAGTTTGCTGCAGCTGGAGACGGTGTTTGAGATGTGAAGTTTGCTGCAGCTGGAGACGGTGTTTGAGATGTGAAGTTTGCTGCAGCTGGAGACGGTGTTTGAGATGGGAAGTTTGTTGCAGCTGGAGACGGTGTTTGAGATGTGAAGTTTGTTGCAGCTGGAGACGGTGTTTGAGATGTGAAGTTTGTTGCAGCTGGAGACGGTGTTTGAGATGTGATGTTTGTTTCAGCTGGAGACGGTGTTTGAGATGTGAAGTTTGCTGCAGCTGGAGACGGTGTTTGAAATGTGAAGTTTGCTGCAGCTGGAGACGGTGTTTGAAATGTGAAGTTTGTTGCAGCTGGAGACGGTGTTTGAGATGTGAAGTTTGCTGCAGCTGGTGACAATGTTTGAGATGTGAAGTTTGCTGCAGCTGGAGACGGTGTTTGAGATGTGACGTTTGCTGCAGCTGGAGACGGTGTTTGAGATGTGAAGTTTGCTGCAGCTGGAGACGGTGTTTGAGATGTGACGTTTGCTGCAACTGGAGACGGTGTTTGAGATGTGAAGTTTGCTGCAGCTGGAGGCGGTGTTTGAGATGTGAAGTTTGCTGCAGCTGGAGACGGTGTTTGAGATGTGAAGTTTGCTGCAGCTGGAGACGGTGTTTGAGATGTGACGTTTGCTGCAGCTGGAGACGGTGTTTGAGATGTGAAACTTGTTGCAGCTGGAGACGGTGTTTGAGATGTGAAGTTTGCTGCAGCTGGAGACGGTGTTTGAGATGTGAAGTTTGTTGCAGCTGGAGACGGTGTTTGAGATGTGATGTTTGTTTCAGCTGGAGACGGTGTTTGAGATGTGAAGTTTGTTGCAGCTGGAGACGGTGTTTGAGATGTGAAGTTTGCTGCAGCTGGAGACGGTGTTTGAGATGTGATGTTTGTTGCAGCTGGAGACGATGTTTGAGATGTGATGTTTGTTGCAGCTGGAGACGGTGTTTGAGATGTGCAGTTTGTTGCAGCTGGAGACAGTGTTTGAGATGTGAAGTTTGTTGCAGCTGGAGACGGTGTTTGAGATGTGAAGTTTGCTGCAGCTGGAGACGGTGTTTGAGAAGTGACGTTTGTTGCAGCTGGAGACGGTGTTTGAGATGTGAAGTTTGCTGCAGCTGGAGACGGTGTTTGAGAAGTGACGTTTGTTGCAGCTGGAGACGGTGTTTGAGATGTGAAGTTTGTTGCAGCTGGAGACGGTGTTTGAGATGTGATGTTTGTTGCAGCTGGAGACGGTGTTTGAGATGTGAAGTTTGCTGCAGCTGGAGACGGTGTTTGAGATGTGAAGTTTGCTGCAGCTGGAGACGGTGTTTGAGATGTGAAGTTTGCTGCAGCTGGAGACGGTGTTTGAGATGTGAAGTTTGTTGCAGCTGGAGACAGTGTTTGAGATGGGAACCTCTCTCACTCTCACTCTCAGTTCCACTAAGTTGCTGTGTGAAGGACGGGTCCACACTCCCTCTAAACAAAGTATTTGTCCTTTTTATAAGAGACATCACTCAGAGGGGTCATGCTACTGTCCCAACCAACCTGGTTCCTGACGTCTCGGTCAGTTCTGTTGTAGTTCTGCTGAAGGTTGAAGAGGAGTAATAACATCGACCTTCATACTGCTAGAACTCCTGGTCAGTCTGAGTCAGTGAACTCCTTAAGACCCTGTTCAATCCCATGCTTACACAACTAACACCAATTAAAACTCTAATCCATCCTCATGTTGTTCTTGTTGTCAGATGAGTCAAACACTCTGTGTTCATTTTTTTGTATCGATGATGAAACGTGTCTCGGTAGAGAACGGAGTCCTGAAGCACACGGGAGTTTGAGTGATGTCACGATCTGCAACAGGAAGAATAGGGTTAGTATAGAACTGCTAGTGTAGGGATATGCTCAGATATAGTCTCTCCATCTGATGACAGAGAGTGGATTCAGAGAGGGTGGCTGGGGATTCAGAGAGGGTGGCTGGGGATTCAGAGAGGGTGGCTGGGGATTCAGAGAGGGTGGCTGTGGATTCAGAGAGGGTGGCTGTGGATTCAGAGAGGGTGGCTGTGGATTCAGAGAGGGTGGCTGTGGATTCAGAGAAGGTGTCTATAGATTCAGAGGGGTGCCTATAGATTGAGGGGTGCCTATAGATTCAGAGGGGTGCCTATAGATTCAGAGAGGGTGTCTATAGATTCAGAGGGGTGCCTATAGATTCAGAGGGGTGCCTATAGATTCAGAGGGGTGTCTATAGATTCAGAGGGGTGCCTATAGATTCAGAGGGGTGCCTATAGATTCAGAGGGGTGTCTATAGATTCAGAGAGGGTGCCTATAGATTCAGAGAGGGTGCCTATAGATTCTTACGTTGTGCAGGAGGCGGTCACTAGGACTTGCTGATGTTCTCATAGATGACATCACTGGTGATGGACTGTTGCTTCTTCTTCCACATCAGCAGGACACACTGGTGGATGAACACATACTGCTCCTACAGGAAGTGACATCAAACAGGAGGAAGTTACATCACGTCAACAGAATAATATTTTAGTGACAGTGCATAAGAGTGTCTGAAATGGCACCCTATTCCCTTTATAGTGCACTAGTTCTGACCAGGTTCCAGATGGGTCCCTACAGTACCTCGGTCTGAGGGGAAAGGGAACAGAGTCTGACCAGGTTCCAGATGGGTCCCTACAGTACCTCGGTCTGAGGGGAAAGGAGACAGAGTCTGACCAGGTTCCAGATGGGTCCCTACAGTACCTCGGTCTGAGGGGAAAGGAGACAGAGTCTGACCAGGTTCCAGATGGGTCCCTACAGTACCTCGGTCTGAGGGGAAAGGAGACAGAGTCTGACCAGGTTCCAGATGGGTCCCTACAGTACCTCGGTCTGAGAGGAAAGGGGACAGAGTCTGACCAGGTTCCAGATGGGTCCCTACAGTACCTCGGTCTGAGAGGAAAGGGGGACAGAGTCTGACCAGGTTCCAGATGGGTCCCTACAGTACCTCGGTCTGAGAGGAAAGGGGACAGAGTCTGACCAGGTTCCAGATGGGTCCCTACAGTACCTCGGTCTGAGAGGAAAGGGGACAGAGTCTGACCAGGTTCCAGATGGGTCCCTACAGTACCTCGGTCTGAGGGGAAAGGAGACAGAGTCTGACCAGGTTCCAGATGGGTCCCTACAGTACCTCGGTCTGAGGGGAAAGGAGACAGAGTCTGACCAGGTTCCAGATGGGTCCCTACAGTACCTCGGTCTGAGGGGAAAGTGAACAGAGTCTGACCAGGTTCCAGATGGGTCCCTACAGTACCTCGGTCTGAGGGGAAAGGAGACAGAGTCTGACCAGGTTCCAGATGGGTCCCTACAGTACCTCGGTCTGAGGGGAAAGGAGACAGAGTCTGACCAGGTTCCAGATGGGTCCCTACAGTACCTCGGTCTGAGGGGAAAGTGAGACAGAGTCTTACCTCTGTCTGGACCATGGAGAGTAGATGGGACCTCATCTCAGACAGACCCTCCTAACCCCACTGGGACTGTCTCTTACCTCTGTCTGGACCATGGAGAGTAGATGGGACCTCATCTCAGACAGACCCTCCTAACCCCACTGGGACTGTCTCTTACCTCCGTCTGGACCATGGAGAGTAGATGGGACCTCATCTCAGACAGACCCTACTAACCCTAACCCCACTGGGACTGTCTCTTACCTCTGTCTGGACCATGGAGAGTCGATGGGACCTCATCTCTGACACCATCCCCAGGATGTCAGTAAACTCATGTTCTCTGATGTGCTGCATCAGTCGGTCCAGAGCTATGAAGGTCCCTGTCCGGCCCACACCAGCACTGTGGAGAGAACACAACATGATGTTGGTGGAGAGACACAGCACTGTAGAGCTGTCAACTCATGAACAGCCTGTCAGATAGCCGTCTGACAACTCGTCTATGGTCAGAGTGGCTCAGTTTCCTCTGCACTGATGGGGAAAGGACTTGACAGCTGAACACAATAGGAACACAATAGGGCGGACGCTCATCGGTGCAGTCAAAGAGTGTACTGTAGACAAATGTTTGTTACTAGGAAACTGTTTATAGTTTAAAGGCCCAGTTTTCTCAATTCTTTCCAAGTGACAATCTTCTCAAAGTAAACAGAGTTGTTTTGTTAATTGGTACTTACCTTGTGGATTACTACTTGTGTGGACTGGAGGTTTGGCCTGAAGGCTATTTCTAATGCCTATTGTCTTCCATTTGGGTTTCTAATGTGGATTACATTTCCTTTGGATCATTTGATACACACAGAGCAGAACTGAATTGGCCAACAACAACAACAATTATTATATTCAATCTTTATTTAACTGGGCAAGTCAGTTAAGAACAAATCCTTATTTACAATGACGGCTTACACCGGCCAAACCCGGACGACCCTGGGCCAATTGTGCGCTGCCCTATGGCTCTCCCAATCACGGACAGTTGTGATACAGCCTTTTAATGCTTTTTCTTAATACATCCATTGACGTTTTGCTTGTTTTACAGATCCTATTGAATGTAACCCAGTTTTCTACCCGAGAGAGAGAGAGAGAGAGAGAGAGAGAGAGAGAGAGAGAGAGAGAGTCAGTACTGGGCAGCTGGCATCTGGCCACAGACATTACTGTACCTGTCTATGGGCCTGTTAGTCAGTGTAGTTCAGTCTAATGTAGATTACTCTAAACCGCAGGTGGATGGATTTACAGGGGGTGTCCTGTTGAATCTCGGCAGCTTGCACAGTAAATCAACAAGGTGGACAGGTTATATGAACAGTCAATATAAACCCTTACTAGTGTTGCTAAACCTCTGGACACACGACTCCCGTCTGAGTAACCTCTCCCTGACAGCATGGCCCCTGGGGTTGAGCCTGGTAGACTCCCGTCTGAGTAACCTCTCCCTGACAGCATGGCCCCTGGGGTTGAGCCTGGTAGACTCCCGTCTGAGTAACCTCTCCCTGACAGCATGGCCCCTGGGGTTGAGCCTGGTAGACTCCCGTCTGAGTAACCTCTCCCTGACAGCATGGCCCCTGGGGTTGAGCCTGGTAGACTCCCGTCTGACTAACCTCTCCCTGACAGCATGGCCCCTGGGGTTGAGCCTGGTAGACTCCCGTCTGAGTAACCTCTCCCTGACAGCATGGCCCCTGGGGTTGAGCCTGGTAGACTCCGTCTGACTAACCTCTCCCTGACAGCATGGCCCCTGGGGTTGAGCCTGGTAGACTCCCGTCTGAGTAACCTCTCCCTGACAGCATGGCCCCTGGGGTTGAGCCTGGTAGACTCCCGTCTGAGTAACCTCTCCCTGACAGCATGGCCCCTGGGGTTGAGCCTGGTAGACTCCCGTCTGAGTAACCTCTCCCTGACAGCATGGCCCCTGTGGTTGAGCCTGGTAGACTCCCGTCTGAGTAACCTCTCCTGACAGCATGGCCCCTGTGGTTGAGCCTGGTAGACTCCCGTCTGAGTAACCTCTCCCTGACAGCATGGCCCCTGTGGTTGAGCCTGGTAGACTCCCGTCTGAGTAACCTCTCCCTGACAGCATGGCCCCTGTGGTTGAGCCTGGTAGACTCCCGTCTGAGTAACCTCTCCCTGACAGCATGGCCCCTGTGGTTGAGCCTGGTAGACTCCGCCTGAGTAACCTCTCCTGACAGCATGGCCCCTGGGGTTGAGCCTGGTAGACTCCGTCTGAGTAACCTCTCCCTGACAGCATGGCCCCTGTGGTTGAGCCTGGTAGACTCCCGTCTGAGTAACCTCTCCCTGACAGCATGGCCCCTGTGGTTGAGCCTGGTAGACCCCTTGTACGTACCTGCAGTGGACCACAATGGGTTCTTTGGTGCGGTTGGCCTGCTGCCGAACGATGTGTACGAACTGCAGGATGCTGTCGATGGCGTTGACCGTGGGGACACCGTGGTCCGGCCAGGACGTGTAGTTCAGATGGAGGACGTCCTGAGACTCATCAGCCTGCAGGGGGAGACACCACGGAGAGACAGACAGTTAGACGGGGGGCCGATGGACCAGTAAACATCTCTCCATCCTCTCTACTGGGTCTAGCTAGCAGCAGGACAGATCACATTTCACTTAGATGTTACATGTTTATCAAATGACTGTGGCATAAGGGCGATTCCACGGCAGGAAAATATTTCTGGTATCTCACATTGTTCTGGCAATGCTCACATATAAACTGCATTGTGAGGAAGGATGTTTGAAATGCTGTTTACATTTGTATCATAAACCATTTTGGAAAGAAACATGCTATGTAGAAAATGTAGTCTATTTCATAAGAAAATAATTGCATTCTCTGAGCCCTTATGTTAGGTCCTGATGTGGCTATGCCAAATGGCTGTGGGCTACACTACTTCATTTAGCTGACAAGATTATGCTATATTATTTTACAGTATGAAGAATACAATTAAACAAAGCTGAATAAAATGATTTGAGGGAGTGTGCACATGCGACTATTCTGTGTTGAGCGGATAACAAAGAAATAGGTCCTCCTATATGCTTAATTTAGAGTTATTAATGTAACTTCAGTTGTTCTACAAACATTGGGCTATATGTTTAGATGTTTAACGCATTGTAAGGCTGCATGATGAGACTAATGATGATTTGAAACAAGTCGCTTGAAAAGGCACCAGCTCTGGTTAGTTTCCTGCTCAGGCTGTACACACAATAGTTTCACATTCACAATTCGGCAAGCACTTGATCATGTCTCGAATTTCACTGCGGCATGCCCTTTGTGGCCGTAATGCACCTAAAAGAATCCATACCCTTTGTGGCCGTAATGCACCTAAAAGAATCCATGCCTTTTGTGGCCGTAATGCACCTAAAAGAATCCATCCCCTTTGTGGCCGTAATGCACCTAAAAGAATCCATACCCTTTGTGGCCGTAATGCACCTAAAAGAATCCATGTCCTTTGTGGCCGTAATGCACCTAAAAGAATCCATCCCCTTTGTGGCCGTAATGCACCTAAAAGAATCCGTAGCCTTTGTGGCCGTAATGCACCTAAAATAATCTATGCCCTTTGTGGCCGTAATGCACCTAAAAGAATCCATGCCCTTTGTGGCCGTAATGCACCTAAAAGAATCCATACCCTTTGTGGCCGTAATGCACCTAAAAGAATCCATGTCCTTTGTGGTCGTAATACACCTAAAAGAATCCATGCCCTTTGTGGCCGTAATGCACCTAAAATAATCCATGCCTTTGTGGCCGTAATGCACCTAAAATAATCCATGCCTTTGTGGCCGTAATGCACCTAAAAGAATCCATGCCCTTTGTGGCCGTAATGCACCTAAAAGAATCCATGCCCTTTGTGGCCGTAATGCACCTAAAAGAATCCATAGCCTTTGTGGCTGTAATGCACCTAAAAGAATCCATGCCCTTTGTGGCCGTAATGCACCTAAAATAATCCATGCCCTTTGTGGCCGTAATGCACCTAAAATAATCCATGCCCTTTGTGGCCGTAATGCACCTAAAAGAATCCATGCCCTTTGTGGCCGTAATGCACCTAAAATAATCCACGCCCTTTGTGGCCGTAATGCACCTAAAAGAATCCATAGCCTTTGTGGCTGTAATGCACCTAAAAGAATCCATAGCCTTTGTGGCTGTAATGCACCTAAAAGAATCCATAGCCTTTGTGGCCGTAACGCACCTAAAAGAATCCATGCCCTTTGTGGCCGTAATGCACCTAAAATAATCCATGCCCTTTGTGGCCGTAATGCACCTAAAAGAATCCATGCTATATTCATTTGGGGACAGGGTCGAAAAGCATTAAACATTTATGGAAATTTAGCTAGCTAGCTGTTGCCAGCTCATTTGTCCTGGGATTTAAACATTGGGTTGTTATTTATCCTGAAATGCACAAGGCCCTCTAAAAAGTACTACATTCTCATAGAGTACATAGACCTTCATAGAAAAGTAGAAAGTCACAAAGTAAAATACTACTTGAGTAAAAGTCTAAAAGTATCAAAAGTATGAATAATTAAAATATTCCTTATATTAAGCAAACCAGACGGCACAATTGTCTTAAAAAATATAAATTATGATAGCCTGGGACACACTCTCATAATTTATAAACAAATAATTTGTGTTTAGTGAGTCCGCCAGATCAGAGGCAGTAGGGATGACCAGGGATGTTCTCTGTTTAGTGAGTCCTCCAGATCAGAGGCATTAGGGATGACCAGGGATGTTCTCTGTTTAGTGAGTCCTCCAGATCAGAGGCAGTAGGGATGACCAGGGATGTTCTCTGTTTAGTGAGTCCTCCAGATCAGAGGCAGTAGGGATGACCAGGGATGTTCTCTGTTTAGTGAGTCCTCCAGATCAGAGGCAGTGGGGATGACCAGGGATGTTCTCTGTTTAGTGAGTCCTCCAGATCAGAGGCAGTAGGGATGACCAGGGATGTTCTCTTGATAAGTGTGCAAATTGGACCATTTTCAGTCTTGCTAAGCATTCAAAATGTAACGAGTACTTTTGGGTGTCAGGGAAAATGTATGGAGTAAAAAGTACATCATTTTCTTCAGGAATGTAGTAAAGATAAAGTAAAAGTAGTCAAAAATATGAATAGTAAAGTACAGATACCCCCGGAAAACGACTGAAGTAGTTTCCACCACTGCCGACAATGAATCCACAGATAAAAGGCTACACCGAGTTGGTTTCTAACAATCTCTCCTCTGTCAGTTCTCTTCTTCTTCTTTGGACTTTATATGGAGGTTGGCAACCAACTTTAAGGTGCATTACCACCACCAACTGGACTGGAGTGTGGACCTCAGTTCATCTTTCAGTCACCCACGTGGGTGTATGCTCCTAGACACCAATGAGGAGATGGCACGTTGGGTATATGCTCCTAGAAACCAATGAGGAGATGGCACGTTGGGTATATGCTCCTAGAAACCAATGAGGTGATGGCACGTTGGGTATATGCTCCTAGAAACCAATGAGGAGATGGCACGTTGGGTATATGCTCCTAGAAACCAATGAGGAGATGGCACGTTGGGTATATGCTCCTAGACACCAATGAGGAGATGGCACGTGGGTATATGCTCTTAGAAACCAATGAGGTGATGGCACGTTGGGTATATGCTCCTAGAAACCAATGAGGAGATGGCACGTTGGGTATATGCTCCTAGAAACCAATGAGGAGATGGCACGTTGGGTATATGCTCCTAGAAACCAATGAGGTGATGGCACGTGGGTATATGCTCCTAGAAACCAATGAGGAGATGGCACGTGGGTATATGCTCCTAGAAACCAATGAGGAGATGGCACGTGGGTATATGCTCCTAGAAACCAATGAGGAGATGGCACGTTGGGTATATGCTCCTAGAAACCAATGAGGAGATGGCACGTTGGGTATATGCTCCTAGACACCAATGAGGAGATGGCACGTGGGTATATGCTCTTAGAAACCAATGAGGTGATGGCACGTTGGGTATATGCTCCTAGAAACCAATGAGGAGATGGCACGTTGGGTATATGCTCCTAGAAACCAATGAGGAGATGGCACGTTGGGTATATGCTCCTAGAAACCAATGAGGTGATGGCACGTTGGGTATATGCTCTTAGAAACCAATGAGGTGATGGCACGTTGGGTATATGCTCTTAGAAACCAATGAGGTGATGGCACGTTGGGTATATGCTCTTAGAAACCAATGAGGTGATGGCACGTGGGTATATGCTCTTAGAAACCAATGAGGTGATGGCACGTTGGGTATATGCTCTTAGAAACCAATGAGGTGATGGCACGTTGGGTATATGCTCTTAGAAACCAATGAGGTGATGGCACGTGGGTATATGCTCTTAGAAACCAATGAGGTGATGGCACGTGGGTATATGCTCTTAGAAACCAATGAGGTGATGGCACGTTGGGTATATGCTCCTAGAAACCAATGAGGTGATGGCACGTTGGGTATATGCTCCTAGAAACCAATGAGGAGATGGCACGTGGGTATATGCTCCTAGAAACCAATGAGGAGATGGCACGTGGGTATATGCTCCTAGAAACCAATGAGGAGATGGCACGTTGGGTATATGCTCCTAGAAACCAATGAGGTGATGGCACGTTGGGTATATGCTCCTAGAAACCAATGAGGTGATGGCACGTTGGGTATATGCTCCTAGAAACCAATGAGGAGATGGCACGTTGGGTGTATGCTCCTAGAAACCAATGAGGTGATGGGAGAGACGGGACTTGCAGTGCGTCAAGCGTCACATATAGAACCAAGTTCTATTTTAGCGCCTGGCTACGCAGACGCGAGTGGTGTGGTCGTCGTGTAAGACAGACACATCGAGGGACGCAACTGCACAACCTATCCAGTTCCGAGGTGCATATTGAAGATATTGGAAGAACTGTCCACATTTACTTTTCATCAGCCAACCAGATGAGTCGGCCTAACGAACACCAAAAACACTAGCCTGTGTCAATCTACTATCCCCCATAGTACACCAGTTGACCTATTATATGCCAATCTACTATCCCCCATAGTACACCAGTTGACCTATTCTATGTCAATCTACTATCCCCCATAGTACACCAGTTGACCTATTCTATGTCAATCTACTATCCCCCATAGTACACCAGTTGACCTATTCTATGCCAATCTACTATCCCCCATAGTACACCAGTTGACCTATTCTATGTCAATCTACTATCCCCCATAGTACACCAGTTGACCTATTATATGCCAATCTACTATCCCCCATAGTACAGTTGACCTATTCTATGCCAATCTTCTATCCCCCATAGTACACCAGTTGACCTATTCTATGTCAATCTACTATCCCCCATAGTACACCAGTTGACCTATTCTATGTCAATCTACTATCCCCCATAGTACACCAGTTGACCTATTATATGTCAATCTACTATCCCCCATAGTACACCAGTTGACCTATTATATGTCAATCTACTATCCCCCATAGTACAACAGTTGACCTATTCTATGTCAATCTACTATCCCCCATAGTACACCAGTTGACCTATTATATGCCAATCTACTATCCCCCATAGTACACCAGTTGACCTATTCTGTTCTGTGTGAGAAATAAATATTCCAACAGCCTGGGACAGATGTGGGATGCGATAGATCCCAAATTAATACAACCCACTAGCATCACAACAGATCACAACGTCTACACATTATAATCTATTAGTCTATTTCTATACATTATAATCTATTAGTCTATTTCTACACATTATAATCTATTAGTCTATTTCTACACATTATAATCTATTAGTCTATTTCTACACATTATAAACTATTAGTCTATTTCTTCACATTATAATCTATTAGTCTATTTCTACACATTATAAACTATTAGTCTATTTCTATACATTATAAACTATTAGTCTATTCACATTATAAACTATTAGTCTATTTCTTCACATTATAAGCTCAGCAATGCACACATGGTAGAAGGACTATAAGAGCAAATATTCCATTAGCAGAAAAACACCATTCTCAAAAGTGACCGCAAATGCAATTATGCATGTAAAGCTTTTACTATATAGGTCAAATTTTTATGGTGAAAATGATCTTCCTCAAACTTGAAACTCACATGCTGCTTATATATGCCAGTTAGGCTCTTACACCCCTTGTAAAGCGGATTAATAGTGCTTCATTTTCAGAAGTTATTTGGCCACTTTAGTTGTGATACAAACCGTATTAAAACATATAGGTCTATGGGCAACATGAGGTGTGAGACTATGATTTCGAACAAGATCCGAACAAAAGCCATTGTTTCTTATGCTGGGCATCATTCACAGGTGATAACATATAATAGTGATAGGCTAATATTGTCACCCCATCACTCTATTCTTGATTTAATCTTGTCTTTACATATACTAAATAATATATGTTCAGTGTAAAATGTTAAAAGTAGTTATTGTGCATAGAGTTGTTTTGGTTTGTTAAACTTTGAAATCAGTGTTTTTTTGTTTTGGCATGTAAATGCTCTAGAGATCCAACTCACATATCCCAGTCTGAAGTTCCGTATGGTCCACTCTGGTGATTCTGTCTCGGACAGCATCTCAACGCTGATCTCTCCGTAGGCCACCAGCTCGTCTGTGAACGGCCAGTAGTGGTCACACTTCACCCTGCGTCTCTCATTACACTGCGTCAGCATCACAATGATGTGGCTCTTCTGCTGTAGAACCATGTTCCAGAAGTCGTTCCTCGTCTCGGGCAGAGGGCCCTGGGTGGCGATGTATTCTCTGGGTGATTTATAACCCTGGAGGGGGGAGAAAACCAGGGTTATGGTTCCTGTTGAGGTTAAGGTCACAGGCAGAGGGCCCTGGGTGGCGATGTATTCTCTGGGTGATGTATAACCCTATAGAGGGAGAAAACCAGGGTTATGGTTCCTGTTGAGGTTAAGGTCTCAGGCGGAGGGCCCTGGGTGGTGATGTATTCTCTGGGTGATGTATAACCCTGGAGGGGGAGAAAACCAGGGTTATGGTTCCTGTTGAGGTTAAGGTCTCAGGCGGAGGGCCCTGGGTGGTGATGTATTCTCTGGGTGATGTATAACCCTATAGAGGGAGAAAAACCAGGGTTATGGTTCCTGTTGAGGTTAAGGTCTCAGGAAGAGGGCCCTGGGTGGTGATGTATAACCCTGGAGGGGGAGAGGATGACATCACGCCTGTGATCTCTCTGGTCCCTGTGTTTGCTGTGTTCACTGAATTGACCAGATCCCTACACTGACCAATGGTAGTTAGCAGACACTTACTGGTATGTAGTTGGTATGTACTAGTACTTACTGGTATGTAGTTGGTACTTACTGGTATGTAGTTGGTATGTACTAGTACTTACTGGTATGTAGTTGGTACTTACTGGTATGTAGTTGGTATGTACTGGTACTTACTGGTATGTAGTTGGTATGCACTGGTACTTACTGTTATGTAGTTGGTATGTACTGGTACTTACTGGTATGTAGTTGGTATGTACTGCTACTTACTGGTACGTAGTTGGTATGTACTGACACTTACTGGTATGTAGTTGGTATGTACTGCTACTTACTGGTATGTAGTTGGTATGTATTGGAACTTACTGGTATGTAGTTGTATGTCCTGGTAATTACTGGTTTGTAGTTGGTATGTACTGCTACTTACTGGTATGTAGTTGGTATGTACTGCTACTTACTGGTATGTAGTTGGTATGTACTGCTACTTACTGGTATGTACTGCTACTTACTGGTATGTAGTTGTATGTACTGGTAATTACTGGTATGTAGTTGTATGTAATGGTAATTACTGGTATGTATTTGGTATGTACTGGTACTTGCTGGTATGTAGATGGTATGTACTGGTACTTACTGGTATGTAGATGGTATGTACTGGTACTTACTGGTATGTAGTTGGTATGTACTTCTACTTACTGGTATGTAGTTGGTATGTACTGGTATGTACTGGTACTTACTGGTATGTAGTTGGTATGTACTTCTACTTACTGGTATGTACTGCTACTTACTGGTATGTACTGGTACTTACTGGTATGTATTGGTATATACTGGTACTTACTGGTATGTATTGGTATATACTGGTACTTACTGGTATGTAGATGGTATGTACTTCTACTTACTGGTATGTTGTTGGTATGCACTGGTACTTACTGGTATGTTGTTGGTATGTACTGGTACTTACTTGTATGTAGTTGGCATGTACTGATACTTACTGGTATGTCGTTGGTATGTACTGCTACTTACTGGTATGTAGTTGGTATGTACTGACACTTACTGGTATGTAGTTGTATGTACTGGTAATTACTGGTATGTAGTTGGTATGTACTGCTACTTACTGGTATGTAGTTGTATGTAATGGTAATTACTGGTATGTAGTTGGAATGTACTGGTTCTTACTGGTATGTAGTTGGTATGTACTGGTACTTACTGGTATGTAGATGGTAATTACTGGTATGTAGATGGTATGTACTGGTACTTACTGGTATGTAGATGGTATGTAGATGGTATGTAATGGCACTAACTGGTATGTAGATGGTACTAACTGGTATGTAGATGGTATGTACTGTTACTTACTGATATGTAGATGGTATGTAGATGGTATGTACTGGTACTAACTGGTATGTAGATGGTATGTACTGGTACTAACTGGTATGTAGATGGTATGTACTGGTACTTACTGGTATGTAGATGGTATGTACTGGTACTAACTGGTATGTAGATGGTATGTACTATACTCCTCAGTGGCGTTTATGATGAGGATTATCTTGTTTTCCGTGAGCATGGCCTTATTCTATTACAGCATGTTGGATGACTGTCATTCATATTCCATTCACCCTGTTCAAAGTAACATCAATAGGTTTAGGTTACTGTCATTCATATTCCATCCACCCAGTTCAATGTAACATCAACAGGTTTAGGTTACTGTAGACCTTCATTGCAAAACAGTGTATTTTAATCAATTATTTAGTTACGTGAATATATTTAGTATAGTTTTATCTAAAAAGGTTTACTTTTTCAATGTTTTACCATTTTTATTTTTATGAAATTCACAGAGATGGGGGATGGTCCTCCCCTTCCTCCTCTGAGGAGCCTCCTCTGGTCCTGGTACTTACTGGTATATAGTTGGCGTTGATGTAATCAGATCCCTCGTCGTTATGTAAATAGATCAGCTTCACTCTGCTGAAGTCATCTGGGGAAAGTCACGGTTCTATTCAGTACTCATCAGTTATCCGTTTCTACAGATAAACTAACCATTTTTTTAAGCATACTCTTATATATGGCATCGTGTCTGCTATTAGTAGATAAGAGTTCCCCGGTCACTCACATGGCAGGATGTTGGTGTAGCGGTTCTTGGGTCTGTTGATAGGCAGGTCTGCTGCATCATGGGAAAGATCCAGACCTACGCTCTTCAGCTCCTACAACATGACAGACACATGACAGACACATGACAGGCACATGACAGACACATGACAGACACATGACAGGCACATGACAGACACATGACAGGCACATGACAGGCACATGACAGGCACATGACAGGCACATGACAGACACATGACAAGCACATGACAGACAGATGACAGACAGATGACAGACACATGACAGGCACATGACAGGCACATGACAGGCAAATGACAGGCACATGACATGCACATGACAGACACATGACAGACACATGACAGGCACATGACAGGCACATGACAGGCCATGAGCGACGACTCAAACACAATATCGAATCCAGGTATAACATGATCATATATCTAATCCAGGTATAACATGATCATATATCTAATCCAGGTATAACATTATAATATATCTAATCCAGGTATAACATGATCATATATCTAATCCAGGTATAACATGATCATATATCTAATCCAGGTATAACATGATCATATATCTAATCCAGGTATAACATGATCATATATCTAATCCAGGTATAACATGATCGTATATCTAATCCAGGTATAACATTATAATATATCTAATCCAGGTATAACATTATAATATATCTAATCCAGGTATAACATTATAATATATCTAATCCAGGTATAACATTATAATATATCTAATCCAGGTATAACATTATAATATATCTAATCCAGGTATAACACGATCATATATCTAATCCAGGTATAACATTATAATATATCTAATCCAGGTATAACACGATCAAATATCTAATCCAGGTATAACATGATCGTATATCTAATCCAGGTATAACATGATCGTATATATCTAATCCAGGTATAACATGATCATATATCTAATCCAGGTATAACACGATCATATATCTAATCCAGGTATAACATGATCATATATCTAATCCAGGTATAACATGATCATATATCTAATCCAGGTATAACACGATCATATATCTAATCCAGGTATAACATGATCATATATCTAATCCAGGTATAACATGATCATATATCTAATCCAGGTATAACATGATCATATATCTAATCCAGGTATAACATGATCGTATATATCTAATCCAGGTATAACATGATCATATATCTAATCCAGGTATAACATGATCGTATATATCTAATCCAGGTATAACATGATCATATATCTAATCCAGGTATAACATGATCGTATATATCTAATCCAGGTATAACATGATCATATATCTAATCCAGGTATAACACGATCATATATCTAATCCAGGTATAACATGATCATATATCTAATCCAGGTATAACATGATCATATATCTAATCCAGGTATAACACGATCATATATCTAATCCAGGTATAACATGATCATATATCTAATCCAGGTATAACATGATCATATATCTAATCCAGGTATAACATGATCATATATCTAATCCAGGTATAACATGATCATATATCTAATCCAGGTATAACATGATCATATATATCTAATCCAGGTATAACATGATCATATATCTAATCCAGGTATAACATGATCATATATCTAATCCAGGTATAACATGATCATATTTCTGTGTATCATTAGGTCATTAGAATACTACCTCAAACTGCAGAGAGAACTTGTAGGCGGAGTCTTTGCTCATGTCTTTGAGGTACGCGTCAAAGTCATCCAGCTGGACAGGGCTGAAACACAACACACACAGAACAGTCATCCAGCTGGACAGGGCTGAAACACAACACACACAGAACAGTCATCCAGCTGGACAGGGCTGAAACACAACACACACAGAACAGTCATCCAGCTGGACAGGGCTGAAACACAACACACACAGAACAGTCATCCAGCTGGACAGGGCTGAAACACAACACACACAGAACAGTCATCCAGCTGGACAGGGCTGAAACACAACACACACAGAACAGTCATCCAGCTGGACAGGGCTGAAACACAACACACACAGAACAGTCATCCAGCTGGACAGGGCTGAAACACAACACACACAGATGAACACACTTCACACAGAGATTAACACACTTCACACACAGATTAACACACTTCACACACAGATTAACACACTTCACACACAGATTAACACACTACACACACAGATTAACACACGTCACACACACAGATTAACACACTTCACACACACAGATTAACACACTTCACACAGAGATTAACACACTACACACACAGATTAACACACTTCACACACAGATTAACACACTTCACACACAGATTAACACACTTCACACACAGATTAACACACTACACACACAGATTAACACACTTCACACACACAGATTAACACACTTCACACACAGATTAACACACTTCACACACAGATTAACACACTACACACACAGATTAACACACTTCACACACAGATTAACACACTTCACACACAGATTAACACACTACACACAGATTAACACACGTCACACACACAGATTAACACACTTCACACACAGATTAACACACTTCACACACAGATTAACACACTTCACACACAGATTAACACACGTCACACACAGATTAACACACGTCACACACAGATTAACACACTTCACACACAGATTAACACACTACACACACAGATTAACACACTTCACACACAGATTAACACACTTCACACACAGATTAACACACTACACACACAGATTAACACACTTCACACACAGATTAACACACGTCACACACAGATTAACACACTTCACACACAGATTAACACACTTCACACACAGATTAACACACTTCACACACAGATTAACACACTTCACACACACAGATTAACACACGTCACACACACAGATTAACCCACTTCACACACAGATTAACACACTTCACACACACAGATTAACACACTTCACACACAGATTAACACACTTCACACACAGATTAACACAGTTCACACACAGATTAACACACTCCCTCACAAGCACATACTGCAGCAAGCACACACACATCCTTTTCCCACTAGTGTTACCTTGTTAGCTTCCGTTTCTTTAAAGCAGTCTTGCTCCTATAACACACAGACGGAAGAAAATCCCTGATTGTTTGGTGTTATACCGTCTTGCATTACATAACCCCCCATACTCTCTAGAGAACCAACCCACAGGGATCCCCCGCCGTTCAGTTCCCAACAGAACGCACTGATCCAAGGTCCCCGTCAAATGGCTGCTTGTTGTCATTCTAGACGATAAGAGGATAACCTACAGAGCAGCAACATCCTCAAGTCCTTTCTGTCCAAAACCCCCAACTAAGCTCCAACTAACAGATCATACAAACACACTTGACTGGTCCATGCTTCCTTATTCAACCACCACTGGACTCTCACATCAGCGAGCAGACAGCGAGCAGACAGCGTGCAGACAGCGAGCAGACAGCGTGCAGACAGCGAGCAGACAGCGTGCAGACAGCGTGCAGACAGCGAGCAGACAGAGAGCAGACAGCGTGCAGACAGCGTGCAGACAGCGAGCAGACAGCGTGCAGACAGCGTGCAGACAGCGAGCAGACAGCGAGCAGACAGCGAGCAGACAGCGAGCAGACAGCGTGCAGACAGCGTGCAGACAGCGAGCAGACAGCGAGCAGACAGCGTGCAGACAGCGAGCAGACAGCGAGCAGACAGCGTGCAGACAGCGTGCAGACAGCGTGCAGACAACGAGGCCAAACTGCTGCTAGTATCACGCTACAGTATGTTAGTACCGTGCCCATGTTATTGAATACGGCTTGAAGAGCGTGTATTATGTGAAGGACTCTTCCAACCACAGACAGAGGATTACTAGAAGAATCTCCACTGATCTGAACTCTGATCACGTCAGGAAATGTGATGTGGTCATAGGATTCTGGCTCGTTTCTCCACAAGTTGATTGACAGTGAAAATGCTGATCATCGGTGTGTGAAATGTCTGGCTACAGACTCTTTTAGTCACATCAATAGCAAAGGAACCTTTCTGGTAGCTCAGTGTCTATGGTCAGAGGACAGAGAGGACAGCCCAACACAGACGCCAGAACAGTTACTTACCAAGGAGGCAGAGAGGACAGCCTTTCCAACACAGACCCCAGAACAGTTACTTACCAAGGAGGCAGAGAGGACAGCCTTTCCAACACAGACCCCAGAACAGTTACTTACCAAGGAGGCAGAGGACAGCCTTTCCAACACAGACCCCAGAAGAGTTACTTACCAAGGAGGCAGAGAGGACAGCCTTTCCAACACAGACCCCAGAACAGTTACTTACCAAGGAGGCATAGGACAGCCTTTCCAACACAGACCCCAGAACAGTTACTTACCAAGGAGGCAGAGAGGACAGCCTTTCCAACACAGACCCCAGAACAGTTACTTACCAAGGAGGCAGAGAAGACAGCCCAACACAGACCCCAGAACAGTTACTTACCAAGGAGGCAGAGAGGACAGCCTTTCCAACACAGACCCCAGAACAGTTACTTACCAAGGAGGCAGAGGACAGCCTTTCCAACACAGACCCCAGAACAGTTACTTACCAAGGAGGCAGAGAGGACAGCCTTTCCAACACAGACCCCAGAACAGTTACTTACCAAGGAGGCAGAGAAGACAGCCCAACACAGACCCCAGAACAGTTACTTACCAAGGAGGCAGATAGGACAGCCTTTCCAACACAGACCCCAGAACAGTTACTTACCAAGGAGGCAGAGAGGACAGCCTTTCCAACACAGACCCCAGAACAGTTACTTACCAAGGAGGCAGAGAAGACAGCCCAACACAGACCCCAGAACAGTTACTTACCAAGGAGGCAGATAGGACAGCCTTTCCAACACAGACCCCAGAACAGTTACTTACCAAGGAGGCAGAGAGGACAGCCTTTCCAACACAGACCCCAGAACAGTTACTTACCAAGGAGGCAGAGAGGACAGCCTTTTCAACACAGACCCCAGAACAGTTACTTACCAAGGAGGCAGAGAGGACAGCCTTTCCAACACAGACCCCAGAACAGTTACTTACCAAGGAGGCAGAGAGGACAGCCTTTCCAACACAGACCCCAGAACAGTTACTTACCAAGGAGGCGGAGAGGACAGCCTTTCCAACACAGACCCCAGAACAGTTACTTACCAAGGAGGCAGAGAGGACAGCCTTTCCAACACAGACCCCAGAACAGTTACTTACCAAGGAGGCAGAGAGGACAGCCTTTCCAACACAGACCCCAGAACAGTTACTTACCAAGGAGGCAGAGAGGACAGCCTTTCCAACACAGACCCCAGAACAGTTACTTACCAAGGAGGCAGAGAAGACAGCCCAACACAGACCCCAGAACAGTTACTTACCAAGGAGGCAGATAGGACAGCCTTTCCAACACAGACCCCAGAACAGTTACTTACCAAGGAGGCAGAGAGGACAGCCTTTCCAACACAGACCCCAGAACAGTTACTTACCAAGGAGGCAGAGAGGACAGCCTTTTCAACACAGACCCCAGAACAGTTACTTACCAAGGAGGCAGAGAGGACAGCCTTTCCAACACAGACCCCAGAACAGTTACTTACCAAGGAGGCAGAGAGGACAGCCTTTCCAACACAGACCCCAGAACAGTTACTTACCAAGGAGGCGGAGAGGACAGCCTTTCCAACACAGACCCCAGAACAGTTACTTACCAAGGAGGCAGAGAGGACAGCCTTTCCAACACAGACCCCAGAACAGTTACTTACCAAGGAGGCAGAGAGGACAGCCTTTCCAACACAGACCCCAGAACAGTTACTTACCAAGGAGGCAGAGAGGACAGCCTTTCCAACACAGACCCCAGAACAGTTACTTACCAAGGAGGCGGAGAAGACAGCCTTTCCAACACAGACCCCAGAACAGTTACTTACCAAGGAGGCAGAGAGGACAGCCTTTCCAACACAGACCCCAGAACAGTTACTTACCAAGGAGGCAGAGAGGACAGCCTTTCCAACACAGACCCCAGAACAGTTACTTACCAAGGAGGCGGAGAAGACAGCCTTTCCAACACAGACCCCAGAACAGTTACTTACCAAGGAGGCAGAGAGGACAGCCTTTCCAACACAGACCCCAGAACAGTTACTTACCAAGGAGGCGGAGAGGACAGCCTTTCCAACACAGACCCCAGAACAGTTACTTACCAAGGAGGCAGAGAGGACAGCCTTTCCAACACAGACCCCAGAACAGTTACTTACCAAGGATTAATATAAAAAGCCAAAAGATAGTCAGTCCAAAGGCAGGATGGCAGGAGGGTGAGGAAGGCAAAGAGGCTTCTTCGCCTGAAGGGTTCAGAACAGACAGACAGACAGACAGACAGGTTGGGTCAGAACAGCCAGACACAGACAGACAGACAGGTTGGGTCAGAACAGCCAGACAGACAGACAGACAGGTTGGGTCAGAACAGCCAGACACAGACAGACCGACAGGTTGGGACAGAATAGAAACACACAGACAGACAGGTTGGGTCAGAACAGACACAGACAGACAGACAGACAGGTTGGGACCGAACAGACAGACAAGTTGGGTCAGAACAGACACAGACAGACAGACAGACAGACAGGTGGGGACAGAACAGACAGACAGGTGGGAACAGAACAGACAGACAGGTGGGGACAGAACAGACAGACAGGTGGGGACAGAACAGACAGGTGGGGACAGAACAGACACCATTAGTAACATGGCAGAGAGGTAGAGTAGCTCCTGTCAGAGGTCAACACAGTTAATGCGCCGTGCAGTCTGAGCCTGTTAATAAGGCCTACTACTATAGTGGCATGTCTTTAACTCTCTAGTCAAGACAATAAGAGCCTTCTGTTGGTTCACAGTGGAAACATCAATGTTGTGTTCTCTTGATCAGTCCACTATCAGCTCCTCAGTAGAAGGATTCAGTGTGCATAGGGCCAAATGTTGACATCGAACAGCTGTGTGGCTTGGCAGTAGCCCATGGCGAGGATCCATTCCTTTCCACATAGCTGAATGCACATCAAATAAATGGTCCTATTCCAATGGCCAACAAGGACTTGTTCTACCACAACAACATGCCTTGTGATGTAAAAGAAGTTGTTGACGCTAACAGAACTACCACCTAGCTAGCCATTCTACATCACCATGCACGTAGAAAGCTGAAGCTGTGCAGGACTGGATCAGCCACATTGACTGAGCAGCTGAAGAGATGCTTCACGTTAACACCACGCTGTGATGAGACATGACTTAGTGATGGGAGGTGTGTTCAGGATGAAGCCAAGGCCTGCCGTAACGGGACATGACTTAGTGATGGGAGGTGTGTTCAGGATGAAGCCAAGGCCTGCCGTAACGGGACATGACTTAGTGATGGGAGGTGTGTTCAGGATGAAGCCAAGGCCTGCCGTAACGGGACATGACTTAGTGATGGGAGGTGTGTTCAGGATGAAGCCAAGGCCTGCCGTAACGGGACATGACTTAGTGATGGGAGGTGTGTTCAGGATGAAGCCAAGGCCTGCCGTGAACGGGACATGACTTAGTGATGGGAGGTGTGTTCAGGATGAAGCCAAGGCCTGCCGTGAACGGGACATGACTTAGTGATGGGAGGTGTGTTCAGGATGAAGCCAAGGCCTGCCGTAACGGGACATGACTTAGTGATGGGAGGTGTGTTCAGGATGAAGCCAAGGCCTGCCGTAACGGGACATGACTTAGTGATGGGAGGTGTGTTCAGGATGAAGCCAAGGCCTGCCGTAACGGGACATGACTTAGTGATGGGAGGTGTGTTCAGGATGAAGCCAAGGCCTGCCGTAACGGGACATGACTTAGTGACGGGAGGTATGTTCAGGATGAAGCCAAGGCCTGCCGTAACGGACGGTCTTTAAGCCCTTATATTAATCATCCATAATCATTATTAGTCTGATATCGACACCTTCAGAAGGGCATTGTGTACTGGACATAACTGACAGTTCGTTGTCTAATAATTCAACAGCCAGCTCTTTATAAAAGGTACAGAGTCCCAATGGTTGAAAGGTTTGTCCATAGTTGAAAATGTTCCATTAAATAGTAAACATGTATAGGAGCCAAAAGGTCCAACCCAAATCATTTCTTCCCATTTCCCCTACAGAGGAAGCAATGCTGGCCTCTCCCTTTGCACTTTGTTAATCTGAGATCACTACACTTTCATCAAAACTATATTCCTACTAATTCTAGCCAGCGTTAAACAGAGCTGTAGCCTCTCTCTCTCTCCCTGGTCTGATAGTTGGATTAGAGGTTATTGATAGGTATATCCCTGGTCTGACTAGTAGAGGTTATTCCTACTGATAGGGTATGAGATGGATCTCTGGGTGATTCCTGAGGCTGTGACCTGCTCAAAGGACGCTGGTGGTGGATTGAGATCTACTGAATCTACTTGTGGATCTACTCAGGTCATAGGTCGTGCTCAATAGAAGGTAGTGCCGGATTAAGACTATAGGACCCCTCGGTGTCACAGACCACAGCGCAGTTGGGAAGACCTAATCTGGGGCATGAGGGCAGAAACAAGGACATCTCTAGTTTAATCTCTAGTTTAATCTCTGGTTTAATCTCTAGTTTAATCTCTAGTTTAATCTCTAGTTTAATCTCTGGTTTAATCTCTAGTTTAATCTCTGGTTTAATCTCTAGTTTAATCTCTGGTTTAATCTCTAGTTTAATCTCTGGTTTAATCTCTAGTTTAATCTCTGGTTTAATCTCTAGTTTAATCTCTAGTTTAATCTCTGGTTTAATCTCTAGTTTAATCTCTGGTTTAATCTCTAGTTTAATCTCTGGTTTCGTCACTAGGTTCATCTCTGGGTTCATCTGTGCCTCAGATTCTAGTTGGATTTGGACATTCAGATAGTCTGGTTGACCGAGGCCAGCAGACTTGGTGTTTTTAGGTTTCTGGTTCAGGGTAGAGATCGTGGTCATTCCTACCAGTTGTAGGGCAGTTTGCCGTCTCTCTCAAACGAAGCAAAGTTGGCAAAGGTTTCAGCTCCGCAGTCCCTGGAAGAAAGACAGCAGTCAGCAACAGACACAGAAACATCTCCCCCCTCGCTGTATTACACACACGATGACCAAAACAATACCAAGAGGAAGCGAAAGGTTTTGATGACTAAAACAATAAAAAGAGGAAGTGAAAATGCTTTCACCAAAATACTTGTATCTATTGCCAGGCTCTGTGGAAAATGACCTGATCTGCACTGGGGGTGGGGGGCAGTGGTCCTAGTAGTCAGGGGAGAGAGGAGGAGCTAGTGGGAGAGAGGAGGAGCCAGCGGGAGAGAGGAGGGGCCAGTGGTCCTAGTAGTCAGGGGGAGAGAGGAGGAGCCAGTGGGAGAGAGGAGGAGCCAGCGGGAGAGAGGAGGAGCCAGTGGGAGAGAGGAGGAGCCAGTGGTCCTGGTAGTCAGGGGGAGAGAGGAGGAGCCAGGGGGAGAGAGGAGGAGCTAGTGGTCCTGGTAGTCAGGGGGAGATAGGAGGAGCCAGGGGGAGAGAGGAGGAGCCAGTGGTCCTGGTAGTCAGGGGGAGAGAGGAGGAGCCAGGGGGAGAGAGGAGGAGCCAGTGGTCCTGGTAGTCAGGGGGAGAGAGGAGGAGCCAGTGGGAGAGAGGAGGAGCTAGTGGTCCTGGTAGTCAGGGGGAGAGAGGAGGAGCCAGTGGGAGAGAGGAGGAGCTAGTGGTCCTGGTAGTCAGGGGGAGAGAGGAGGAGCCAGTGGGAGAGAGGAGGAGCTAGTGGTCCTGGTAGTCAGGGGGAGATAGGAGGAGCCAGGGGGAGAGAGGAGGAGCCAGGGGCTGTACTGTTCAGCTCTATTTTTCTTAATCTTCAGACAGAAATACATTCTGAAATATTATTTGAAAAAGCCAGAACTGTAGAAAGGTTAGTGTCAGGCTTGTGTCTCCATTATGTGGACAGCTCTCCCATATCTCACCTGGCCATCTGTAGGTGTTTCTTACGCAGCATCAGCAGGAAGAGAACCAGCAGGCTGAGAAGGAGGACACTGAGGACTGCTAGAGCAGAGATGGCGGCTACGCTGGGGTTCATCTCTCTGGCTGGAAGGACAATAACATACAGTATGGATCATTATCACTGAGGACCTCTAGAACAGAGATGGAGGCTACGCTGGGGTTCATCTCTCTGGCTGGAAGGACAATAACATACAGTATGGATCATTATCACTGAGGACCTCTAGAGCAGAGATGGCGGCTACGCTGGGGTTCACCTCTCTGGCTGGAAGGACAATAACATACAGTATGGATCATTATCACTGAGGACCTCTAGAGCAGAGATGGAGGCTACGCTGGGGTTCATCTCTCTGGCTGGAAGGACAGTAACACACAGCCTGCAGATACAGCAATGTGGATCTGAAACTCAGCATTTGATTCACAGTGGCTGGGTATGGTCCACGACAGCCAACTGACATTGGCCTTATAGAAAACAGGAACCATATTTTACCACAGAAGAGAGAGAGAGAGATTGTGGGAAGTAACCACTTAAAAACAGACTTGTTCTGTGGTGTCAAACTGTAGAACTGTAGAGGTTTCCCATACCTCTGGTAGAGATGTGTATGAAGGCTGGCTGTACCTTTAGTAGAGATGTGTATGAAGGCCAACTGACTGTACCTCTGGTAGAGATGTGTATGAAGGCTGGCTGTACCTGTAGTAGAGATGTGTATGAAGGCTGGCTGTACCTTTAGTAGAGATGTGTATGAAGGCCAACTGACTGTACCTCTGGTAGAGATGTGTATGAAGGCTGGCTGTACCTTTAGTAGAGATGTGTATGAAGGCCAACTGACTGTACCTCTGGTAGAGATGTGTATGAAGGCTGGCTGTACCTGTAGTAGAGATGTGTATGAAGGCTGGCTGTACCTTTAGTAGAGATGTGTATGAAGGCTGGCTGACTGTACCTCTGGTAGAGATGTGTATGAAGGCTGACTGGCTATACCTGTAGTAGAGATGTGTATGAAGGCTGGCTGGCTGTACCTGTAGTAGAGATGTGTATGAAGGCTGACTGTACCTGTAGTAGAGATGTGTATGAAGGCTGGCTGACTGTACCTGTAGTAGAGATGTGTATGAAGGCTGGCTGTACCTGTAGTAGAGATGTTTATGAAGGCTGGCTGTACCTGTAGTAGAGATGTGTATGAAGGCTGGCTGTACCTTTAGTAGAGATGTGTATGAAGGCTGGCTGACTGTACCTCTGGTAGAGATGTGTATGAAGGCTGACTGGCTATACCTGTAGTAGAGATGTGTATGAAGGCTGGCTGGCTGTACCTGTAGTAGAGATGTGTATGAAGGCTGACTGTACCTGTAGTAGAGATGTGTATGAAGGCTGGCTGACTGTACCTGTAGTAGAGATGTGTATGAAGGCTGGCTGTACCTGTAGTAGAGATGTTTATGAAGGCTGGCTGTACCTGTAGTAGAGATGTTTATGAAGGCTGGCTGACTGTACCTCTGGTAGAGATGTGTATGAAGGCTGGCTGACTGTACCTGTAGTAGAGATGTGTATGAAGGCTGGCTGTACCTGTAGTAGAGATGTTTATGAAGGCTGGCTGTACCTGTAGTAGAGATGTTTATGAAGGCTGGCTGACTGTACCTCTGGTAGAGATGTGTATGAAGGCTGACTGTACCTGTAGTAGAGATGTTTATGAAGGCTGGCTGACTGTACCTGTAGTAGAGATGTGTAAGAAGGCTGGCTGGCTGTACCTGTAGTAGAGATGTTTATGAAGGCTGGCTGTACCTGTAGTAGAGATGTTTATGAAGGCTGGCTGGCTGTACCTGTAGTAGAGATGTGTATGAAGGCTGACTGACTGTACCTGTAGTAGAGATGTGTATGAAGGCTGGCTGACTGTACCTGTAGTAGAGATGTGTATGAAGGCTGGCTGGCTGTACCTGTAGTAGAGATGTGTATGAAGGCTGGCTGGCTGTACCTGTAGTAGAGATGTGTATGAAGGCTGGCTGGCTGTACCTGTAGTAGAGATGTTTATGAAGGCTGGCTGGCTGTACCTGTAGTAGAGATGTGTATGAAGGCTGGCTGGCTGGGCGTACTGTAGCTATAACTGATCACACTGCAGTTATAGGAGGAGGAGGGCAGCAGGCTGGACACTGTCACCACATGGGACTGGGCTGTTAGAGGCTCCCGAGCCTACAGAGAGAACAGAGAACACACTGGAAGGACAGAACATCGTACTGTAGAACAGAGAGAACAGACTAATCTATTGTGGAGGCCTGTCTGAGTGGACTAATCCATTGTGGAGGCCTGTCTGAGTGGACTAATCCATTATGGAGGCCTGTCTTAGTGGACTAATCCATTATGGAGGCCTGTCTGAGTGGACTAATCCATTGTAGAGGCCTGTCTGAGTGGACTAATCCATTGTGGAGGCCTGTCTGAGTGGACTAATCCATTATGGAGGCCTGTCTGAGTGGACTAATCCATTATGGAGGCCTGTCTGAGTGGACTAATCCATTATGGAGGCCTGTCTGAGTGGACTAATCCATTATGGAGGCCTGTCTGAGTGGACTAATCCATTATGGAGGCCTGTCTGAGTGGACTAATCCATTGTAGAGGCCTGTCTGAGTGGACTAATCCATTGTAGAGGCCTGTCTGAGTGGACTAATCCATTGTAGAGGCCTGTCTGAGTGGACTAATCCATTGTAGAGGCCTGTCTGAGTGGACTAATCCATTGCAGAGTTCTGTCTTAGTGGACTAATCCATTATGGAGGCCTGTCTGAGTGGACTAATCCATTGTAGAGGCCTGTCTGAGTGGACTAATCCATTGTAGAGGCCTGTATGAGTGTACTAATCCATTGTAGAGGTCCGTCTGAGTGGACTAATCCATTGTAGAGGCCTGTCTGAGTGGACTAATCCATTGTAGAGGCCTGTCTGAGTGGACTAATCCATTGTAGAGGTCCGTCTGAGTGGACTAATCCATTGCAGAGTTCTGTCTTAGTGGACTAATCCATTGCGGAGGCCACGGGGATGACACACCAGTATCACCAGTGGTAAATGTAACATTATTTACCATCATTTATCATATACAATGTTTGTTACTATGGTTGCGGTCATTTCTGTTAATGCATTCAATGTATTATTATTCCAGTCTTGCCGTTGTCATTGTGGGACATGTTGTTTGCAGTGAGCACACTGGCTACGCTGGTGAGAAACAAGTTCAGGTTCATTTCATTTACCAGTTTTGTCATTTATTCGTTGTCTTTTGTTTGGAGCGCTCCTGTCCATCTGGAGTAAGGACACGTACTTGATTACGCGTAGAAGTAGTCCTAGTCTACCTGGCCTGCACGCAAATGTAGGCCTGTAAAATGTGTCCGTTTGGGGATCTGATACTATTTCGGATTGTCTTAACTCACCATCACTGTGGAGCTTCTTAAAGTTGTTTTTTATTCGCCAACAGCAAGTAAACAAAGTCTGTCTTTACATCCATTGAGAATGACAATAGTTCCTCAATGTAGCCTAATTGAAATATCGATCCAGCTCTCTCCCTTTTGATGCAATGTTTCCAGTTCACTAGCACCAGCTTCAGACTGACCCAGATAATAGTTGATACAATGTTTCCAGTTCACTAGCACCAGCTTCAGACCAGACCCAGTTAATAGTAGATACAATGTTTCCAGTTCACTAGCACCAGCTTCAGACTGACAAAGTTAATAGTTGATACAATGTTTCCAGTTCACTAGCACCAGCTTCACACCAGACCCAGTTAATAGTTGATACAATGTTTCCAGTTCACTAGCACCAGCTTCAGACTGACCCAGTTAATAGTAGATACAATGTTTCCAGTTCACTAGCACCAGCTTCAGACTGACCCAGTTAATAGTTGATACAATGTTTCCAGTTCACTAGCACCAGCTTCAGACTGACCCAGTTAATAGTTGATACAATGTTTCCAGTTCACTAGCACCAGCTTCAGACTGACCCAGTTAATAGTTGATACAATGTTTCCAGTTCACTAGCACCAGCTTCAGACCAGACCCAGTTAATAGTAGATACAATGTTTCCAGTTCACTAGCACCAGCTTCAGACTGACCCAGTTAATAGTAGATACAATGTTTCCAGTTCACTAGCACCAGCTTCAGACTGACCCAGTTAATAGTAGATACAATGTTTCCAGTTCACTAGCACCAGCTTCAGACTGACCCAGATAATAGTTGATACAATGTTTCCAGTTCACTAGCACCAGCTTCAGACCAGACCCAGTTAATAGTAGATACAATGTTTCCAGTTCACTAGCACCAGCTTCAGACCAGACCCAGTTAATAGTAGATACAATGTTTCCAGTTCACTAGCACCAGCTTCAGACTGACCCAGTTAATAGTAGATACAATGTTTCCAGTTCACTAGCACCAGCTTCAGACCAGACCCAGATAATAGTTGATACAATGTTTCCAGTTCACTAGCACCAGCTTCAGACTGACAAAGTTAATAGTTGATACAATGTTTCCAGTTCACTAGCACCAGCTTCAGACTGACCCAGATAATAGTAGATACAATGTTTCCAGTTCACTAGCACCAGCTTCAGACTGACAAAGTTAATAGTTGATACAATGTTTCCAGTTCACTAGCACCAGCTTCACACCAGACCCAGTTAATAGTAGATACAATGTTTCCAGTTCACTAGCACCAGCTTCAGACCAGACCCAGTTAATAGTTGATGCAATGTTTCCAGTTCACTAGCACCAGCTTCAGACCAGACCCAGTTAATAGTAGATACAATGTTTCCAGTTCACTAGCACCAGCTTCAGACTGACCCAGTTAATAGTAGATACAATGTTTCCAGTTCACTAGCACCAGCTTCAGACTGACCCAGTTAATAGTAGATACAATGTTTCCAGTTCACTAGCACCAGCTTCAGACTGACCCAGTTAATAGTTGATACAATGTTTCCAGTTCACTAGCACCAGCTTCAGACCAGACCCAGTTAATAGTTGATACAATGTTTCCAGTTCACTAGCACCAGCTTCAGACTGACCCAGTTAATAGTTGATACAATGTTTCCAGTTCACTAGCACCAGCTTCAGACTGACCCAGTTAATAGTTGATACAATGTTTCCAGTTCACTAGCACCAGCTTCAGACCAGACCCAGTTAATAGTAGATACAATGTTTCCAGTTCACTAGCACCAGCTTCAGACTGACCCAGTTAATAGTAGATACAATGTTTCCAGTTCACTAGCACCAGCTTCAGACTGACCCAGTTAATAGTAGATACAATGTTTCCAGTTCACTAGCACCAGCTTCAGACTGACCCAGATAATAGTTGATACAATGTTTCCAGTTCACTAGCACCAGCTTCAGACCAGACCCAGTTAATAGTAGATACAATGTTTCCAGTTCACTAGCACCAGCTTCAGACTGACCCAGTTAATAGTAGATACAATGTTTCCAGTTCACTAGCACCAGCTTCAGACTGACCCAGTTAATAGTAGATACAATGTTTCCAGTTCACTAGCACCAGTTTCAGACCAGACCCAGTTAATAGTAGATACAATGTTTCCAGTTCACTAGCACCAGCTTCAGACTGACCCAGTTAATAGTTGATACAATGTTTCCAGTTCACTAGCACCAGCTTCAGACTGACCCAGATAATAGTAGATACAATGTTTCCAGTTCACTAGCACCAGCTTCAGACCAGACCCAGTTAATAGTTGATACAATGTTTCCAGTTCACTAGCACCAGCTTCAGACTGACAAAGTTAATAGTTGATACAATGTTTCCAGTTCACTAGCACCAGCTTCACACCAGACCCAGTTAATAGTTGATGCAATGTTTCCAGTTCACTAGCACCAGCTTCAGACCAGACCCAGTTAATAGTAGATACAATGTTTCCAGTTCACTAGCACCAGCTTCAGACTGACCCAGTTAATAGTAGATACAATGTTTCCAGTTCACTAGCACCAGCTTCAGACCAGACCCAGTTAATAGTTGATACAATGTTTCCAGTTCACTAGCACCAGCTTCAGACCAGACCCAGTTAATAGTAGATACAATGTTTCCAGTTCACTAGCACCAGCTTCACACCAGACCCAGTTAATAGTTGATGCAATGTTTCCAGTTCACTAGCACCAGCTTCAGACCAGACCCAGTTAATAGTAGATACAATGTTTCCAGTTCACTAGCACCAGCTTCAGACCAGACCCAGTTAATAGTTGATGCAATGTTTCCAGTTCACTAGCACCAGCTTCAGACCAGACCCAGTTAATAGTAGATACAATGTTTCCAGTTCACTAGCACCAGCTTCAGACTGACCCAGTTAATAGTAGATACAATGTTTCCAGTTCACTAGCACCAGCTTCAGACTGACCCAGTTAATAGTAGATACAATGTTTCCAGTTCACTAGCACCAGCTTCAGACCAGACCCAGTTAATAGTAGATACAATGTTTCCAGTTCACTAGCACCAGCTTCAGACCAGACCCAGTTAATAGTAGATACAATGTTTCCAGTTCACTAGCACCAGCTTCAGACTGACCCAGATAATAGTTGATACAATGTTTCCAGTTCACTAGCACCAGCTTCAGACCAGACCCAGTTAATAGTAGATACAATGTTTCCAGTTCACTAGCACCAGCTTCAGACTGACCCAGTTAATAGTAGATACAATGTTTCCAGTTCACTAGCACCAGCTTCAGACTGACAAAGTTAATAGTTGATACAATGTTTCCAGTTCACTAGCACCAGCTTCAGACCAGACCCAGTTAATAGTTGATACAATGTTTCCAGTTCACTAGCACCAGCTTCAGACTGACAAAGTTAATAGTTGATACAATGTTTCCAGTTCACTAGCACCAGCTTCAGACTGACAAAGTTAATAGTTGATGCAATGTTTCCAGTTCACTAGCACCAGCTTCAGACTGACCCAGTTAATAGTAGATACAATGTTTCCAGTTCACTAGCACCAGCTTCAGACTGACAAAGTTAATAGTTGATGCAATGTTTCCAGTTCACTAGCACCAGCTTCAGACCAGACCCAGTTAATAGTTGATACAATGTTTCCAGTTCACTAGCACCAGCTTCAGACTGACCCAGTTAATAGTTGATACAATGTTTCCAGTTCACTAGCACCAGCTTCAGACTGACCCAGTTAATAGTTGATACAATGTTTCCAGTTCACTAGCACCAGCTTCAGACTGACAAAGTTAATAGTTGATACAATGTTTCCAGTTCACTAGCACCAGCTTCAGACTGACCCAGTTAATAGTTGATACAATGTTTCCAGTTCACTAGCACCAGCTTCAGACTGACAAAGTTAATAGTTGATGCAATGTTTCCAGTTCACTAGCACCAGCTTCAGACTGACAAAGTTAATAGTTGATACAATGTTTCCAGTTCACTAGCACCAGCTTCAGACCAGACCCAGTTAATAGTAGATACAATGTTTCCAGTTCACTAGCACCAGCTTCAGACTGACCCAGTTAATAGTTGATGCAATGTTTCCAGTTCACTAGCACCAGCTTCAGACCAGACCCAGTTAATAGTTGATACAATGTTTCCAGTTCACTAGCACCAGCTTCAGACTGACCCAGTTAATAGTTGATACAATGTTTCCAGTTCACTAGCACCAGCTTCAGACCAGACCCAGTTAATAGTTGATACAATGTTTCCAGTTCACTAGCACCAGCTTCAGACTGACCCAGTTAATAGTTGATACAATGTTTCCAGTTCACTAGCACCAGCTTCAGACCAGACCCAGTTAATAGTTGATACAATGTTTCCAGTTCACTAGCACCAGCTTCAGACTGACCCAGTTAATAGTTGATACAATGTTTCCAGTTCACTAGCACCAGCTTCAGACCAGACCCAGTTAATAGTTGATACAATGTTTCCAGTTCACTAGCACCAGCTTCAGACTGACAAAGTTAATAGTTGATACAATGTTTCCAGTTCACTAGCACCAGCTTCAGACCAGACCCAGTTAATAGTTGATACAATGTTTCCAGTTCACTAGCACCAGCTTCAGACTGACAAAGTTAATAGTTGATGCAATGTTTCCAGTTCACTAGCACCAGCTTCAGACTGACCAGTTAATAGTTGATACAATGTTTCCAGTTCACTAGCACCAGCTTCAGACTGACCCAGTTAATAGTTGATACAATGTTTCCAGTTCACTAGCACCAGCTTCAGACCAGACCCAGTTAATAGTAGATACAATGTTTCCAGTTCACTAGCACCAGCTTCAGACTGACCCAGTTAATAGTAGATACAATGTTTCCAGTTCACTAGCACCAGCTTCAGACCAGACCCAGTTAATAGTAGATACAATGTTTCCAGTTCACTAGCACCAGCTTCAGACTGACCCAGTTAATAGTTGATACAATGTTTCCAGTTCACTAGCACCAGCTTCAGACTGACCCAGTTAATAGTAGATACAATGTTTCCAGTTCACTAGCACCAGCTTCAGACTGACAAAGTTAATAGTTGATGCAATGTTTCCAGTTCACTAGCACCAGCTTCAGACTGACCCAGTTAATAGTTGATACAATGTTTCCAGTTCACTAGCACCAGCTTCAGACTGACCCAGTTAATAGTTGATACAATGTTTCCAGTTCACTAGCACCAGCTTCAGACTGACCCAGTTAATAGTAGATACAATGTTTCCAGTTCACTAGCACCAGCTTCAGACTGACCCAGTTAATAGTTGATACAATGTTTCCAGTTCACTAGCACCAGCTTCAGACTGACCCAGTTAATAGTTGATACAATGTTTCCAGTTCACTAGCACCAGCTTCAGACCAGACCCAGTTAATAGTAGATACAATGTTTCCAGTTCACTAGCACCAGCTTCAGACTGACCCAGTTAATAGTAGATACAATGTTTCCAGTTCACTAGCACCAGCTTCAGACTGACCCAGTTAATAGTAGATACAATGTTTCCAGTTCACTAGCACCAGCTTCAGACTGACCCAGTTAATAGTAGATACAATGTTTCCAGTTCACTAGCACCAGCTTCAGACTGACAAAGTTAATAGTTGATGCAATGTTTCCAGTTCACTAGCACCAGCTTCAGACTGACCCAGTTAATAGTTGATACAATGTTTCCAGTTCACTAGCACCAGCTTCAGACTGACCCAGTTAATAGTTGATGCAATGTTTCCAGTTCACTAGCACCAGCTTCAGACTGACCCAGTTAATAGTTGATACAATGTTTCCAGTTCACTAGCACCAGCTTCAGACTGACCCAGTTAATAGTAGATACAATGTTTCCAGTTCACTAGCACCAGCTTCAGACCAGACCCAGTTAATAGTTGATACAATGTTTCCAGTTCACTAGCACCAGCTTCAGACCAGACCCAGTTAATAGTAGATACAATGTTTCCAGTTCACTAGCACCAGCTTCACACCAGACCCAGTTAATAGTTGATGCAATGTTTCCAGTTCACTAGCACCAGCTTCAGACCAGACCCAGTTAATAGTAGATACAATGTTTCCAGTTCACTAGCACCAGCTTCAGACCAGACCCAGTTAATAGTTGATGCAATGTTTCCAGTTCACTAGCACCAGCTTCAGACCAGACCCAGTTAATAGTAGATACAATGTTTCCAGTTCACTAGCACCAGCTTCAGACTGACCCAGTTAATAGTAGATACAATGTTTCCAGTTCACTAGCACCAGCTTCAGACTGACAAAGTTAATAGTTGATGCAATGTTTCCAGTTCACTAGCACCAGCTTCAGACTGACCCAGATAATAGTTGATACAATGTTTCCAGTTCACTAGCACCAGCTTCAGACCAGACCCAGTTAATAGTAGATACAATGTTTCCAGTTCACTAGCACCAGCTTCAGACTGACCCAGTTAATAGTTGATACAATGTTTCCAGTTCACTAGCACCAGCTTCAGACTGACAAAGTTAATAGTAGATACAATGTTTCCAGTTCACTAGCACCAGCTTCAGACCAGACCCAGTTAATAGTAGATACAATGTTTCCAGTTCACTAGCACCAGCTTCAGACCAGACCCAGTTAATAGTAGATACAATGTTTCCAGTTCACTAGCACCAGCTTCAGACTGACCCAGATAATAGTTGATACAATGTTTCCAGTTCACTAGCACCAGCTTCAGACCAGACCCAGTTAATAGTAGATACAATGTTTCCAGTTCACTAGCACCAGCTTCAGACTGACCCAGTTAATAGTAGATACAATGTTTCCAGTTCACTAGCACCAGCTTCAGACCTGACAAAGTTAATAGTTGATACAATGTTTCCAGTTCACTAGCACCAGCTTCAGACCAGACCCAGTTAATAGTTGATACAATGTTTCCAGTTCACTAGCACCAGCTTCAGACTGACAAAGTTAATAGTTGATACAATGTTTCCAGTTCACTAGCACCAGCTTCAGACTGACAAAGTTAATAGTTGATGCAATGTTTCCAGTTCACTAGCACCAGCTTCAGACTGACCCAGTTAATAGTAGATACAATGTTTCCAGTTCACTAGCACCAGCTTCAGACTGACAAAGTTAATAGTTGATGCAATGTTTCCAGTTCACTAGCACCAGCTTCAGACCAGACCCAGTTAATAGTTGATACAATGTTTCCAGTTCACTAGCACCAGCTTCAGACTGACCCAGTTAATAGTTGATACAATGTTTCCAGTTCACTAGCACCAGCTTCAGACTGACCCAGTTAATAGTTGATACAATGTTTCCAGTTCACTAGCACCAGCTTCAGACTGACAAAGTTAATAGTTGATACAATGTTTCCAGTTCACTAGCACCAGCTTCAGACTGACCCAGTTAATAGTTGATACAATGTTTCCAGTTCACTAGCACCAGCTTCAGACTGACAAAGTTAATAGTTGATGCAATGTTTCCAGTTCACTAGCACCAGCTTCAGACTGACAAAGTTAATAGTTGATACAATGTTTCCAGTTCACTAGCACCAGCTTCAGACCAGACCCAGTTAATAGTAGATACAATGTTTCCAGTTCACTAGCACCAGCTTCAGACTGACCCAGTTAATAGTTGATGCAATGTTTCCAGTTCACTAGCACCAGCTTCAGACCAGACCCAGTTAATAGTTGATACAATGTTTCCAGTTCACTAGCACCAGCTTCAGACTGACCCAGTTAATAGTTGATACAATGTTTCCAGTTCACTAGCACCAGCTTCAGACCAGACCCAGTTAATAGTTGATACAATGTTTCCAGTTCACTAGCACCAGCTTCAGACTGACCCAGTTAATAGTTGATACAATGTTTCCAGTTCACTAGCACCAGCTTCAGACCAGACCCAGTTAATAGTTGATACAATGTTTCCAGTTCACTAGCACCAGCTTCAGACTGACCCAGTTAATAGTTGATACAATGTTTCCAGTTCACTAGCACCAGCTTCAGACCAGACCCAGTTAATAGTTGATACAATGTTTCCAGTTCACTAGCACCAGCTTCAGACTGACAAAGTTAATAGTTGATACAATGTTTCCAGTTCACTAGCACCAGCTTCAGACCAGACCCAGTTAATAGTAGATACAATGTTTCCAGTTCACTAGCACCAGCTTCAGACCAGACCCAGTTAATAGTTGATACAATGTTTCCAGTTCACTAGCACCAGCTTCAGACCAGACCCAGTTAATAGTAGATACAATGTTTCCAGTTCACTAGCACCAGCTTCACACCAGACCCAGTTAATAGTTGATACAATGTTTCCAGTTCACTAGCACCAGCTTCAGACTGACCCAGTTAATAGTAGATACAATGTTTCCAGTTCACTAGCACCAGCTTCAGACTGACAAAGTTAATAGTTGATGCAATGTTTCCAGTTCACTAGCACCAGCTTCAGACTGACCCAGTTAATAGTTGATACAATGTTTCCAGTTCACTAGCACCAGCTTCAGACTGACCCAGTTAATAGTTGATACAATGTTTCCAGTTCACTAGCACCAGCTTCAGACTGACCCAGTTAATAGTAGATACAATGTTTCCAGTTCACTAGCACCAGCTTCAGACTGACCCAGTTAATAGTAGATACAATGTTTCCAGTTCACTAGCACCAGCTTCAGACCAGACCCAGTTAATAGTAGATACAATGTTTCCAGTTCACTAGCACCAGCTTCACACCAGACCCAGTTAATAGTTGATACAATGTTTCCAGTTCACTAGCACCAGCTTCAGACTGACCCAGTTAATAGTAGATACAATGTTTCCAGTTCACTAGCACCAGCTTCAGACTGACAAAGTTAATAGTTGATGCAATGTTTCCAGTTCACTAGCACCAGCTTCAGACTGACCCAGTTAATAGTTGATACAATGTTTCCAGTTCACTAGCACCAGCTTCAGACTGACCCAGTTAATAGTTGATACAATGTTTCCAGTTCACTAGCACCAGCTTCAGACTGACCCAGTTAATAGTAGATACAATGTTTCCAGTTCACTAGCACCAGCTTCAGACTGACCCAGTTAATAGTAGATACAATGTTTCCAGTTCACTAGCACCAGCTTCAGACTGACCCAGTTAATAGTTGATACAATGTTTCCAGTTCACTAGCACCAGCTTCAGACCAGACCCAGTTAATAGTAGATACAATGTTTCCAGTTCACTAGCACCAGCTTCAGACTGACCCAGTTAATAGTAGATACAATGTTTCCAGTTCACTAGCACCAGCTTCAGACTGACCCAGTTAATAGTAGATACAATGTTTCCAGTTCACTAGCACCAGCTTCAGACTGACCCAGTTAATAGTAGATACAATGTTTCCAGTTCACTAGCACCAGCTTCAGACTGACCCAGTTAATAGTAGATACAATGTTTCCAGTTCACTAGCACCAGCTTCAGACTGACCCAGTTAATAGTTGATACAATGTTTCCAGTTCACTAGCACCAGCTTCAGACTGACCCAGTTAATAGTTGATGCAATGTTTCCAGTTCACTAGCACCAGCTTCAGACTGACCCAGTTAATAGTTGATACAATGTTTCCAGTTCACTAGCACCAGCTTCAGACTGACCCAGTTAATAGTTGATACAATGTTTCCAGTTCACTAGCACCAGCTTCAGACCAGACCCAGTTAATAGTAGATACAATGTTTCCAGTTCACTAGCACCAGCTTCAGACTGACCCAGTTAATAGTAGATACAATGTTTCCAGTTCACTAGCACCAGCTTCACACCAGACCCAGTTAATAGTAGATACAATGTTTCCAGTTCACTAGCACCAGCTTCAGACTGACCCAGTTAATAGTTGATACAATGTTTCCAGTTCACTAGCACCAGCTTCACACCAGACCCAGTTAATAGTTGATACAATGTTTCCAGTTCACTAGCACCAGCTTCAGACTGACCCAGTTAATAGTAGATACAATGTTTCCAGTTCACTAGCACCAGCTTCAGACTGACAAAGTTAATAGTTGATGCAATGTTTCCAGTTCACTAGCACCAGCTTCAGACTGACCCAGTTAATAGTTGATACAATGTTTCCAGTTCACTAGCACCAGCTTCAGACTGACCCAGTTAATAGTTGATACAATGTTTCCAGTTCACTAGCACCAGCTTCAGACTGACCCAGTTAATAGTAGATACAATGTTTCCAGTTCACTAGCACCAGCTTCAGACTGACCCAGTTAATAGTAGATACAATGTTTCCAGTTCACTAGCACCAGCTTCAGACCAGACCCAGTTAATAGTAGATACAATGTTTCCAGTTCACTAGCACCAGCTTCACACCAGACCCAGTTAATAGTTGATACAATGTTTCCAGTTCACTAGCACCAGCTTCAGACTGACCCAGTTAATAGTAGATACAATGTTTCCAGTTCACTAGCACCAGCTTCAGACTGACAAAGTTAATAGTTGATGCAATGTTTCCAGTTCACTAGCACCAGCTTCAGACTGACCCAGTTAATAGTTGATACAATGTTTCCAGTTCACTAGCACCAGCTTCAGACTGACCCAGTTAATAGTTGATACAATGTTTCCAGTTCACTAGCACCAGCTTCAGACTGACCCAGTTAATAGTAGATACAATGTTTCCAGTTCACTAGCACCAGCTTCAGACTGACCCAGTTAATAGTAGATACAATGTTTCCAGTTCACTAGCACCAGCTTCAGACTGACCCAGTTAATAGTTGATACAATGTTTCCAGTTCACTAGCACCAGCTTCAGACCAGACCCAGTTAATAGTAGATACAATGTTTCCAGTTCACTAGCACCAGCTTCAGACTGACCCAGTTAATAGTAGATACAATGTTTCCAGTTCACTAGCACCAGCTTCAGACTGACCCAGTTAATAGTAGATACAATGTTTCCAGTTCACTAGCACCAGCTTCAGACTGACCCAGTTAATAGTAGATACAATGTTTCCAGTTCACTAGCACCAGCTTCAGACTGACCCAGTTAATAGTAGATACAATGTTTCCAGTTCACTAGCACCAGCTTCAGACTGACCCAGTTAATAGTTGATACAATGTTTCCAGTTCACTAGCACCAGCTTCAGACTGACCCAGTTAATAGTTGATGCAATGTTTCCAGTTCACTAGCACCAGCTTCAGACTGACCCAGTTAATAGTTGATACAATGTTTCCAGTTCACTAGCACCAGCTTCAGACTGACCCAGTTAATAGTTGATACAATGTTTCCAGTTCACTAGCACCAGCTTCAGACCAGACCCAGTTAATAGTAGATACAATGTTTCCAGTTCACTAGCACCAGCTTCAGACTGACCCAGTTAATAGTAGATACAATGTTTCCAGTTCACTAGCACCAGCTTCACACCAGACCCAGTTAATAGTAGATACAATGTTTCCAGTTCACTAGCACCAGCTTCAGACTGACCCAGTTAATAGTTGATACAATGTTTCCAGTTCACTAGCACCAGCTTCACACCAGACCCAGTTAATAGTTGATACAATGTTTCCATCTCGCCATGGCAACAGACGATGCAAGTCATGATCTGTGAGCTCGCTAGTCGTTAACAACACTAACGAAGCTCGAACGCTCTGGTCACCATGGCAACCCGCTAGCTGAAGCACAGAACCCTCTGTTCACCATGACAACTGTCTGGGGAAAAAAATGCCAGGACGCTACACAGCCTAGCAACAGCAACAGCCTAGCAAACTGCAGAACAGCCTTCTCTCTCCTCTCTGGTGGTTGGACTAGTATCTCCATGGTCTACCTGAGATAGATACATCAGCCATATAATGACCTAGACTGGCGCTCCAGTCTGTTGGTCTACCTGAGATAGATACATCAGCCATATAATGACCTAGACTGGCGCTCCAGTCTGTTGGTCTACCTGAGATAGATACATCAGCCATATAATGACCTAGACTGGCGCTCCAGTCTGTTGGTCTACCTGAGATAGATACATCAGCCATTTAATGACCTAGACTGGTGCTCCAGTCTGTTGGTCTACCTGAGATAGATACATCAGCCATATAATGACCTAGACTGGCGCTCCAGTCTGTTGGTCTACCTGAGATAGATACATCAGCCATATAATGACCTAGACTGGCGCTCCAGTCTGTTGGTCTACCTGAGATAGATACATCAGCCATTTAATGACCTAGACTGGCGCTCCAGTCTGTTGGTCTACCTGAGATAGATACATCAGCCATTTAATGACCTAGACTGGCGCTCCAGTCTGTTGGTCTACCTGAGATAGATACATCAGCCATATAATGACCTAGACTGGCGCTCCAGTCTGTTGGTCTACCTGAGATAGATACATCAGCCATATAATGACCTAGACTGGCGCTCCAGTCTGTTGGTCTACCTGAGATAGATACATCAGCCATTGAATGACCTAGACTGGTGCTCCAGTCTGTTGGTCTACCTGAGATAGATACATCAGCCATATAATGACCTAGACTGGCGCTCCAGTCTGTTGGTCTACCTGAGATAGATACATCAGCCATATAATGACCTAGACTGGCGCTCCAGTCTGTTGGTCTACCTGAGATAGATACATCAGCCATTTAATGACCTAGACTGGCGCTCCAGTCTGTTGGTCTACCTGAGATAGATACATCAGCCATTTAATGACCTAGACTGGCGCTCCAGTCTGTTGGTCTACCTGAGATAGATACATCAGCCATTTAATGACCTAGACTGGCGCTCCAGTCTGTTGGTCTACCTGAGATAGATACATCAGCCATTTAATGACCTAGACTGGTGCTCCAGTTACTGTAATGTGTAGGTGGACAATGATAGAAGACTTCTGTGTTTGTTTACTGTAATGTGTAGCTGGACAATGATAGAATACTTCTGTGTTTGTTTAGGGAATAGGGTACCATTCCAGATGATAGCAGTGTACTACAGTACATAGGGAATAGGGAATAGGGCACCATTCCAGATGATAGCAGTGTACTACAGTACATAGGGAATAGGGAATAGGGTACCATTACAGATGATAGCAGTGTACTACAGTACATAGGGAATAGGGAATAGGGTACTATTACAGATGATAGCAGTGTACTACAGTACATAGGGAATAGGGAATAGGGTACCATTACAGATGACAGCAGTGTACTACAGTACATAGGGAATAGGGTACCATTCCAGATGATAGCAGTGTACTACAGTACATAGGGAATAGGGAATAGGGCACCATTACAGATGATAGCAGTGTACTACAGTACATAGAGAATAGGGAATAGGGTACTATTCCAGATGATAGCAGTGTACTACAGTACATAGAGAATAGGGAATAGGGTACTATTCCAGATGATAGCAGTGTACTACAGTACATAGGGAATAGGGTACCATTACAGATGATAGCAGTGTACTACAGTACATAGAGAATAGGGAATAGGGTACTATTCCAGATGATAGCAGTGTACTACAGTACATAGGGAATAGGGTACCATTCCAGATGATAGCAGTGTACTACAGTACATAGGGAATAGGGTACCATTCCAGATGATAGCAGTGTACTACAGTACATAGGGAATAGGGTACCATTCCAGATGATAGCAGTGTACTACAGTACATAGGGAATAAGGAATAGGGTACCATTCCAGATGATAGCAGTGTACTACAGTACATAGGGAATAGGGTACCATTCCAGATGATAGCAGTGTACTACAGTACATAGGGAATAGGGTACCATTACAGATGATAGCAGTGTACTACAGGACATAGGGAATAGGGTACCATTACAGATGATAGCAGTGTACTACAGTACATAGGGAATAGGGAATAGGGCACCATTCCAGATGATAGCAGTGTACTACAGTACATAGGGAATAGGGTACCATTCCAGATGATAGCAGTGTACTACAGTACATAGGGAATAGGGAATAGGGCACCATTCCAGATGACAGCAGTGTACTACAGTACATAGGGAATAGGGAATAGGGTACCATTCCAGATGATAGCAGTGTACTACAGTACATAGGGAATAGGGTACCATTCCAGATGATAGCAGTGTACTACAGTACATAGGGAATAGGGAATAGGGTACCATTACAGATGATAGCAGTGTACTACAGGACATAGGGAATAGGGTACCATTACAGATGATAGCAGTGTACTACAGTACATAGGGAATAGGGAATAGGGTACCATTACAGATGATAGCAGTGTACTACAGTACATAGGGAATAGGGAATAGGGTACCATTCCAGATGATAGCAGTGTACTACAGTACATAGGGAATAGGGAATAGGGTACCATTCCAGATGATAGCAGTGTACTACAGTACATAGGGAATAGGGTACCATTACAGATGATAGCAGTGTACTACAGTACATAGGGAATAGGGTACCATTCCAGATGATAGCAGTGTACTACAGTACATAGGGAATAGGGAATAGGGTACCATTACAGATGATAGCAGTGTACTACAGTACATAGGGAATAGGGTACCATTCCAGATGATAGCAGTGTACTACAGTACATAGGGAATAGGGTACCATTCCAGATGATAGCAGTGTACTACAGTACATAGGGAATAGGGAATAGGGTACCGTTACAGATGATAGCAGTGTACTACAGTACATAGGGAATAGGGTACCATTCCAGATGATAGCAGTGTACTACAGTACATAGGGAATAGGGAATAGGGTACCATTCCAGATGATAGCAGTGTACTACAGTACATAGGGAATAGGGTACCATTCCAGATGATAGCAGTGTACTACAGTACATAGGGAATAGGGTACCATTACAGATGATAGCAGTGTACTACAGGACATAGGGAATAGGGAATAGGGTACCATTACAGATGATAGCAGTGTACTACAGTACATAGGGAATAGGGAATAGGGTACCATTACAGATGATAGCAGTGTACTACAGTACATAGGGAATAGGGTACCATTCCAGATGATAGCAGTGTACTACAGTACATAGGGAATAGGGTACCATTCCAGATGATAGCAGTGTACTACAGTACATAGGGAATAGGGTACCATTCCAGATGATAGCAGTGTACTACAGTACATAGGGAATAGGGAATAGGGTACCATTACAGATGATAGCAGTGTACTACAGTACATAGGGAATAGGGTACCATTTCAGATGATAGCAGTGTACTACAGTACATAGGGAATAGGGTACCATTCCAGATGATAGCAGTGTACTACAGTACATAGGGAATAGGGAATAGGGTACCATTACAGATGATAGCAGTGTACTACAGTACATAGGGAATAGGGAATAGGGTACCATTACAGATGATAGCAGTGTACTACAGTACATAGGGAATAGGGAATAGGGCACCATTCCAGATGATAGCAGTGTACTACAGTACATAGGGAATAGGGAATAGGGTACCATTACAGATGATAGCAGTGTACTACAGTACATAGGGAATAGGGTACCATTCCAGATGATAGCAGTGTACTACAGTACATAGGGAATAGGGAATAGGGCACCATTACAGATGATAGCAGTGTACTACAGGACATAGGGAATAGGGTACCATTACAGATGATAGCAGTGTACTACAGTACATAGGGAATAGGGTACCATTCCAGATGATAGCAGTGTACTACAGTACATAGGGAATAGGGCACCATTACAGATGATAGCAGTGTACTACAGTACATAGGGAATAGGGCACCATTACAGATGATAGCAGTGTACTACAGGACATAGGGAATAGGGTACCATTACAGATGATAGCAGTGTACTACAGTACATAGGGAATAGGGTACCATTCCAGATGATAGCAGTGTACTACAGTACATAGGGAATAGGGCACCATTACAGATGATAGCAGTGTACTACAGTACATAGGGAATAGGGCACCATTCCAGATGACAGCAGTGTACTACAGTACATAGGGAATAGGGAATAGGGTACCATTCCAGATGATAGCAGTGTACTACAGTACATAGGGAATAGGGAATAGGGCACCATTACAGATGATAGCAGTGTACTACAGTACATAGGGAATAGGGAATAGGGTAGTATTCCAGATGATAGCAGTGTACTACAGTACATAGGGAATAGGGTACCATTCCAGATGATAGCAGTGTACTACAGTACATAGGGAATAGGGAATAGGGCACCATTACAGATGATAGCAGTGTACTACAGTACATAGGGAATAGGGAATAGGGTACCATTACAGATGATAGCAGTGTACTACAGTACATAGGGAATAGGGAATAGGGTACTATTCCAGATGATAGCAGTGTACTACAGTACATAGGGAATAGGGTACCATTCCAGATGATAGCAGTGTACTACAGTACATAGGGAATAGGGAATAGGGTACCATTACAGATGATAGCAGTGTACTACAGGACATAGGGAATAGGGAATAGGGTACCATTCCAGATGATAGCAGTGTACTACAGTACATAGGGAATAGGGAATAGGGTACCATTACAGATGATAGCAGTGTACTACAGTACATAGGGAATAGGGAATAGGGTACCATTCCAGATGATAGCAGTGTACTACAGTACATAGGGAATAGGGAATAGGGTACCATTACAGATGATAGCAGTGTACTACAGTACATAGGGAATAGGGAATAGGGTACCATTCCAGATGATAGCAGTGTACTACAGTACATAGGGAATAGGGAATAGGGTACCATTCCAGATGATAGCAGTGTACTACAGTACATAGGGAATAGGGTACCATTACAGATGACAGCAGTGTACTACAGTACATAGGGAATAGGGAATAGGGTACCATTCCAGATGATAGCAGTGTACTACAGTACATAGGGAATAGGGAATAGGGTACCATTACAGATGATAGCAGTGTACTACAGTACATAGGGAATAGGGTACTATTCCAGATGATAGCAGTGTACTACAGTACATAGGGAATAGGGAATAGGGTACCATTACAGATGATAGCAGTGTACTACAGTACATAGGGAATAGGGAATAGGGTACCATTCCAGATGATAGCAGTGTACTACAGTACATAGGGAATAGGGTACCATTCCAGATGATAGCAGTGTACTACAGTACATAGAGAATAGGGAATAGGGTACCATTACAGATGATAGCAGTGTACTACAGGACATAGGGAATAGGGTACCATTACAGATGATAGCAGTGTACTACAGTACATAGGGAATAGGGCACCATTCCAGATGATAGCAGTGTACTACAGTACATAGGGAATAGGGCACCATTCCACTCTGGCAGAGCATCTCTTACCTTGGGTTCCTTGTTGATGGTCTTGGTGGGTTTACAGAGCACCTGGTAGAAGTCAACCACTCCCTCCTCGGTCCAGAGCAGAGTCACAGAGGAGTGGGTGGCGTTCACGGCGTACAGAGACCGCGGAGGGGCTGGCTCTGTCACAAACACAACAGGAGAAACGCCTGGGTCAACCTCTAGCGCACAGACACAGGTATACTGTAGCTCTGCAGTAGTCCCCGACTGTGTTAGACTGAACTACTGAGGGATGTGGTAGCCAAGGCGGCTGTGTCACAACAGCAGGTTCACTTCCTCAATCAGCGCTGCTATAAACTGCTCTGGTGACTTTGCATCGAACATCCAGTATAGTGGCTTCTCAGAGGAGCTGATCGCTTGTCAGTTCGGCTCCATTTGGTCTAAAACATTGAACACAGATGTCAAAGTGAGAAGTGATGACATGCTGGGAACTGGATTGGGTTAACCGGGCTCCTTCTCCGATCCTCTTCTCTGGCTACAAACACCCCTCTTTAACGTCATTCTCCCCTCTCTGTTTCTCTACAGTCTTTTGATGCTGCAGTGAGACATGATGTGTTGGGACGCATCCCAGAGACCCCCTGGTGTGTGTGTGTGTGTGTGAGTCGTGATCGCGCAGGTGTGTATGTGTATATGAGCATGTGTTGTGTGTGTGTGTGTGTGTGTGCGTACCTAGTTTAATGATGTTGGGGACAGAGGAGTTGCGTTTGCCTTCGGTACAGGCTGACACAGTCAGGTTATAAATGTCTCCTGGTGGCAGGGCCAGACTGGCAGCCATCACATTACGGGTGACCTGCAGGGAGCACAGGGATAAAACACACTGTCAGGACAACACCACACACACTGACATGACAAGATCACATCCTCCGGGGGTTGACAACACTGACATGACAAGATCACGTCCTCCGGAGGTTGACAACACTGACATGACAAGATCACATCCTCCTGAGGTTGACAACACTGACATGACAAGATCACATCCTCCCGAGGTTGACAACACTGACATGACAAGATCACATCCTCCGGAGGTTGACAACACTGACATGACAAGATCACATCCTCCGGAGGTTGACAACACTGACATGACAAGATCACGTCCTCCTGAGGTTGACAACACTGACATGACAAGATCACATCCTCCGAGGTTGACAACACTGACATGACAAGATCACATCCTCCGGAGGTTGACAACACTGACATGACAAGATCACATCCTCCGGAGGTTGACAACACTGACATGACAAGATCACGTCCTCCTGAGGTTGACAACACTGACATGACAAGATCACATCCTCCGGAGGTTGACAACACTGACATGACAAGATCACATCCTCCTGAGGTTGACAACACTGACATGACAAGATCACATCCTCCGGAGGTTGACAACACTGACATGACAAGATCACGTCCTCCTGAGGTTGACAACACTGACATGACAAGATCACATCCTCCGGAGGTTGACAAGGTTTGGCATGGGGGTCCTCAGATCCTCAAAAAGTTCTACAGCTGCACCATTGAGAGCATCTTGACTGGCTGCATCACCGCCTGGTATCGCTTGGCATCCGACCGCAATGTGCTACAGAGAGTATTGTGTACAGCCCAACACATCACTAGGGCCGAGCTCCCTGCCTTCCAGGACCTCTATACCAGGCGGTGTCAGAGGAAGGCCCTATAAATTGTCAGAGACTCCAGCCACCCCAGTCATAGACTGTTCTCTCTGCTACCTCATGGTAAGTGGTAGCGGAGCACCAAGTCTGGGACCAACAGGACCCTGAACAGCCCCCGAGCCATAAGACTGATAAATAGTTAGTCCGGGTAGCTATTTGGTTTAATATTTAACTATCTGCCTTGACTCATCACATACGTTGCTGCTACTGTTTTATCTATCCTGTTGCCTAGTCACTACCCCTAACTACAGTGCACTGGGAAAGTATTCAGACCCCTTGACTTTTTCCACATTTTGTTACGTTACAGCCTTATTCTAAAATTAATGAAATAAAAAATCCTCTATCTACACACAATACCCCATAATGACATCACAATACCCCATAATGACATCCCAATACCCCATAATGACATCCCAATACCCCATAATGACATCATAATACCCCATAATGACATCACAATACCCCATAATGACATCCCAATACCCCATAATGACATCACAATACCCCATAATGACATCACAATACCCCATAATGACAAAGCAAAAACAGGTTTTTAGAGGTTTGTAGGTCTGGAGGTGTGTAGGTCTGGAGGTGTGTAGGTCTGGAGGTGTGTAGGTCTGGAGGTGTGTAGGTCTGGAGGTCTGGAGGTGTGTAGGTCTGGAGGTCTGGAGGTGTGGAGGTCTGGAGGTGTGTAGGTCTGGAGGTGTGTAGGTCTGGAGGAGTGTAGGTCTGGAGGTGTGTAGGTCTGGAGGTGTGTAGGTCTGGAGGTCTGGAGGTGTGTAGGTCTGGAGGTGTGTAGGTCTGGAGGTATGTAGGTCTGGAGGTCTGGAGGTGTGTAAGTCTGGAGGTGTGTAGGTCTGGAGGTGTGTAGGTCTGGAGGTGTGTAGGTCTGGAGGTGTGGAGGTCTGGAGGTGTGGAGGTCTGGAGGTGTGTAGGTCTGGAGGTCTGGAGGTCTGGAGGTGTGGAGGTCTGGAGGTGTGTAGGTCTGGAGGTGTGTAGGTCTGGAGGTCTGGAGGTCTGGAGGTGTGTAGGTCTGGAGGAGTGTAGGTCTGGAGGTCTGGAGGTGTGTAGGTCTGGAGGTCTGGAGGTGTGGAGGTCTGGAGGTGTGTAGGTCTGGAGGTGTGTAGGTCTGGAGGAGTGTAGGTCTGGAGGTCTGGAGGTGTGTAGGTCTGGAGGTCTGGAGGTGTGTAGGTCTGGAGGTGTGTAGGTCTGGAGGTGTGTAGGTCTGGAGGTCTGGAGGTGTGTAGGTCTGGAGGTGTGTAGGTCTGGAGGTGTGTAGGTCTGGAGGTGTGTAGGTCTGGAGGTCTGGAGGTGTGTAGGTCTGGAGGTGTGTAGGTCTGGAGGTCTGGAGGTGTGTAGGTCTGGAGGTGTGTAGGTCTGGAGGTGTGTAGGTCTGGAGGGGTGTAGGTCTGGAGGTGTGTAGGTCTGGAGGTGTGTAGGTCTGGAGGTGTGGAGGTCTGGAGGTCTGGAGGTGTGTAGGTCTGGAGGTGTGTAGGTCTGGAGGTGTGTAGGTCTGGAGGTCTGGAGGTGTGTAGGTCTGGAGGTGTGTAGGTCTGGAGGTGTGTAGGTCTGGAGGTGTGTAGGTCTGGAGGTCTGGAGGTGTGTAGGTCTGGAGGTGTGTAGGTCTGGAGGTGTGGAGGTCTGGAGGTGTGTAGGTCTGGAGGTGTGTAGGTCTGGAGGTCTGGAGGTGTGTAGGTCTGGAGGTGTGTAGGTCTGGAGGTGTGGAGGTCTGGAGGTGTGGAGGTCTGGAGGTGTGTAGGTCTGGAGGTGTGGAGGTCTGGAGGTGTGGAGGTCTGGAGGTGTGGAGGTCTGGAGGTGTGTAGGTCTGGAGGTGTGTAGGTCTGGAGGTGTGGAGGTCTGGAGGTGTGTAGGTCTGGAGGTCTGGAGGTGTGTAGGTCTGGAGGTGTGTAGGTCTGGAGGTGTGTAGGTCTGGAGGTGTGTAGGTGTGTAGGTCTGGAGCTGTGTAGGTCTGGAGGTCTGGAGGTGTGTAGGTCTGGAGGTGTGTAGGTCTGGAGGAGTGTAGGTCTGGAGGTCTGGAGGTGTGGAGGTCTGGAGGTGTGTAGGTCTGGAGGTCTGGAGGTGTGGAGGTCTGGAGGTGTGTAGGTCTGGAGGAGTGTAGGTCTGGAGGTCTGGAGGTGTGTAGGTCTGGAGGAGTGTAGGTCTGGAGGTCTGGAGGTGTGTAGGTCTGGAGGTGTGTAGGTCTGGAGGTGTGTAGGTCTGGAGGTGTGTAGGTCTGGAGGAGTGTAGGTCTGGAGGTGTGTAGTTCTGGAGGTGTGTAGGTCTGGAGGTCTGGAGGTGTGTAGTTCTGGAGGTGTGTAGGTCTGGAGGAGTGTAGGTCTGGAGGTGTGTAGGTCTGGAGGTCTGGAGGTCTGGAGGTGTGGAGGTCTGGAGGTGTGTAGGTCTGGAGGTCTGGAGGTGTGTAGGTCTGGAGGTGTGTAGGTCTGGAGGTGTGTAGGTGTGTAGGTCTGGAGGTGTGTAGGTCTGGAGGTGTGTAGGTCTGGAGGTCTCGAGGTGTGTAGGTCTGGAGGTGTGTAGGTCTGGAGGTGTGTAGGTCTGGAGGTCTGGAGGTGTGTAAGTCTGGAGGTGTGTAGGTCTGGAGGTGTGTAGGTCTGGAGGTGTGTAGGTCTGGAGGTGTGTAGGTCTGGAGGTGTGGAGGTCTGGAGGTGTGTAGGTCTGGAGGTCTGGAGGTGTGTAGGTCTGGAGGTCTGGAGGTGTGGAGGTCTGGAGGTGTGTAGGTCTGGAGGTGTGTAGGTCTGGAGGTCTGGAGGTCTGGAGGTGTGTAGGTCTGGAGGAGTGTAGGTCTGGAGGTCTGGAGGTGTGTAGGTCTGGAGGTCTGGAGGTGTGGAGGTCTGGAGGTGTGTAGGTCTGGAGGTGTGTAGGTCTGGAGGAGTGTAGGTCTGGAGGTCTGGAGGTGTGTAGGTCTGGAGGTCTGGAGGTGTGTAGGTCTGGAGGTGTGTAGGTCTGGAGGTGTGTAGGTCTGGAGGTCTGGAGGTGTGTAGGTCTGGAGGTGTGTAGGTCTGGAGGTGTGTAGGTCTGGAGGTGTGTAGGTCTGGAGGTCTGGAGGTGTGTAGGTCTGGAGGTGTGTAGGTCTGGAGGGGTGTAGGTCTGGAGGTCTGGAGGTGTGTAGGTCTGGAGGTGTGGAGGTCTGGAGGGGTGTAGGTCTGGAGGTGTGTAGGTCTGGAGGTGTGTAGGTCTGGAGGTGTGGAGGTCTGGAGGTCTGGAGGTGTGTAGGTCTGGAGGTGTGTAGGTCTGGAGGTCTGGAGGTGTGTAGGTCTGGAGGTGTGTAGGTCTGGAGGTGTGTAGGTCTGGAGGTCTGGAGGTGTGGAGGTCTGGAGGTGTGTAGGTCTGGAGGTGTGTAGGTCTGGAGGTGTGTAGGTCTGGAGGTGTGGAGGTCTGGAGGTGTGGAGGTCTGGAGGTGTGTAGGTCTGGAGGTGTGGAGGTCTGGAGGTGTGGAGGTCTGGAGGTGTGTAGGTCTGGAGGTGTGTAGGTCTGGAGGTCTGGAGGTGTGTAGGTCTGGAGGTCTGGAGGTGTGTAGGTCTGGAGGTGTGTAGGTCTGGAGGAGTGTAGGTCTGGAGGTCTGGAGGTGTGTAGGTCTGGAGGAGTGTAGGTCTGGAGGTCTGGAGGTGTGTAGGTCTGGAGGAGTGTAGGTCTGGAGGTCTGGAGGTGTGTAGGTCTGGAGGAGTGTAGGTCTGGAGGTCTGGAGGTGTGTAGTTCTGGAGGTGTGTAGGTCTGGAGGTCTGGAGGTGTGTAGTTCTGGAGGTGTGTAGGTCTGGAGGTGTGTAGGTCTGGAGGAGTGTAGGTCTGGAGGTGTGTAGGTCTGGAGGTCTGGAGGTGTGTAGGTCTGGAGGTGTGTAGGTCTGGAGGTCTGGAGGTCTGGAGGTGTGTAGGTCTGGAGGTGTGTAGGTCTGGAGGTGTGTAGGTGTGTAGGTCTGGAGGTGTGTAGGTCTGGAGGTGTGTAGGTCTGGAGGTCTGGAGGTGTGTAGGTCTGGAGGTGTGTAGGTCTGGAGGTGTGTAGGTGTGTAGGTCTGGAGGTGTGTAGGTCTGGAGGTGTGTAGGTCTGGAGGTGTGTAGGTCTGGAGGTGTGTAGGTGTGGAGGAGTGTAGGTCTGGAGGTCTGGAGGTGTGTAGGTCTGGAGGTGTGTAGGTCTGGAGGTGTGTAGGTCTGGAGGTGTGTAGGTCTGGAGGTCTGGAGGTGTGTAGGTCTGGAGGTGTGTAGGTCTGGAGGTGTGTAGGTCTGGAGGTCTGGAGGTGTGTAGGTCTGGAGGTCTGGAGGTGTGTAGGTCTGGAGGTGTGTAGTTCTGGAGGTGTGTAGGTCTGGAGGTCTGGAGGTGTGTAGGTCTGGAGGTGTGTAGGTCTGGAGGTCTGGAGGTGTGGAGGTCTGGAGGTGTGTAGGTCTGGAGGTGTGGAGGTCTGGAGGTGTGGAGGTCTGGAGGTGTGTAGGTCTGGAGGTGTGTAGGTCTGGAGGTCTGGAGGTGTGTAGGTCTGGAGGTCTGGAGGTGTGGAGGTCTGGAGGTGTGTAGGTCTGGAGGTGTGGAGGTCTGGAGGTGTGGAGGTCTGGAGGTGTGTAGGTCTGGAGGTGTGTAGGTCTGGAGGTCTGGAGGTGTGTAGGTCTGGAGGTGTGTAGGTCTGGAGGTCTGGAGGTGTGTAGGTCTGGAGGTGTGTAGGTCTGGAGGTGTGTAGGTCTGGAGGTGTGTAGGTCTGGAGGTCTGGAGGTGTGTAGGTCTGGAGGTGTGTAGGTCTGGAGGTCTGGAGGTGTGGAGGTGTGTAGGTCTGGAGGTGTGTAGGTCTGGAGGTGTGTAGGTGTCAGTGACTCACATCAGTGGAGTAAGTCCTCTTGGATCCCTTCTTGCCGTGAGCTGTGACCTGCCAGTGCAGCATCCTGCTGTGGGACATGTCTATGAAGAGCTCCCCGTAGGTCCAGCGCACGTACAGAGTCCCATGGCTGTAGTCTACTGACGAGATGTGGGGGGCCTCAGGAGCTGGGGCAGAGCAGGAGGAGATGAGTATGTGGTGCCATGGGGTGTGAGTGGTGCCATGGGGTGTGTGTGGTGCCATGGGGTGTGAGTGGTGCCATGGGGTGTGTGTGTGTGTGTGTGTGTGTGTGTGTGTGTGTGTGTGTGTGTGTGTGTGTGTGGTGTGTGTGTGTGTGTGGTGTGTGTGGTGTGTGTGTGTGTGTGGTGTGTGGTGTGTGTGTGTGTGTGTGTGTGTGTGTGTGTGTGTGTGTGTGTGTGTGTGTGTGTGTGTGTGTGTGTGTGTGTGTGTGTGTGTGTGTGTGGTACCTGTAACAAAGCTAACAGTAGAGCTGTCACAGCAGCTGAGAGGGGGATCGCCCCACGTCACCATGGTAACACGGAAGTTGTAGTACCAGGCCGGCAACAGATCTGTGACTCTCTGGAGGAGGAAGAGGAGGAGAGAAGTAGAGGAGGAGAGAGGAGGTGAGAGGAGGTGAGAGGGAGAGAGACAGAGAGGAGGAGAAAGGGAGAGGAGAGGAGGAGAGAGGAAGAGGAGAGAGGGAGAGTGAGGTTAGTAATGCGCGAACACCCTCAGCAGGACCAGGAAAACATTTCCACGTTTGGACATTTGGACGTGCGCCTCGCTGTTTCCAGTCCTCTCCTTTTCTCCTCCTCTCCTCTCCCTCTCTCCTCTCCTCTCCCTCTCTCCTCCTCTCCTCCCCCTCTCTCATCCTCTCCTCTCCCTCTCTCCTCCTCTCCTCCCCCTCTCTCCTCCTCTCCTCTCCCTCTCTCATCCTCTCCTCTCCTCCCCCTCTCTCCTCCTCTCCTCCCCCTCTCTCCTCCTCTCTTCTCCCTTTCTCCTCCTCTCTGTCTCTCCTCCTCTCCTCCCCCTCTCTCCTCCTCTCTTCTCCCTTTCTCCTCCTCTCTGTCTCTCCTCCTCTCTTCCCCCTCTCTCCTCCTCTCCATCTTTCCTCCTATCCTCTCCCTCTCTCCTCCTCTCCTCTCCCTTTCTCCTCCTCCCCGTCTCTCATCCTCTCCTCTCCCTCTCTCCTCCTCTCCTCCCCCTCTCTCCTCCTCTCTTCTCCCTCCCTCGCTCCTCTCCCTCCCTCTCTCCTCCTCTCCTCTCCCTTTCTCATCCTCTCCCTCCCTCTCGCCTCCTCTCCTCTCCCTTTCTCATCCTCTCCTCTCCCTCTCTCCTCCTCTCCTCCCCCTCTCTCCTCCCCCTCTCTCCTCCTCTCCTCTCCCTCCCTCGCTCCTCTCTCTCCCTCTCTCCTCCTCTCCTCTCTCTCCTCCTCCTCTCTCCTCCTCTCTCCTCCTCTCTCTCCCTCTCCTCTCCTCTCCCTTATATAGTAGATGACTATAGATGCTGCCTGTCTTTCTTCCAGATGAAGTTCTTGCCACAAAGTCCACATAACACTAACTAGGACACACGCTAGTGTCCTCTCTGGAGTGGGTTATATTAACCAGACCACGGCTAGCTAGGACACACGCTAGTGTCCTCTCTGGAGTGGGTTATATTAACCAGACCACGGCTAACTAGGACACGCGCTAGTGTCCTCTCTGGAGTGGGTTATATTAACCAGACCACGGCTAACTAGGACACGCGCTAGTGTCCTCTCTGGAGTGGGTTATATTAACCAGACCACGGCTAGCTAGGACACGCGCTAGTGTCCTCTCTGGAGTGGGTTATATTAACCAGACCACGGCTAACTAGGACACACGCTAGTGTCCTCTCTGGAGTGGGTTATATTAACCAGACCACGGCTAGCTAGGATACGCGCTAGTGTCCTCTCTGGAGTGGGTTATATTAACCAGACCACGGCTAGCTAGGACACGCGCTAGTGTCCTCTCTGGAGTGGGTTATATTAACCAGACCACGGCTAACTAGGACACACGCTAGTGTCCTCTCTGGAGTGGGTTATATTAACCAGACCACGGCTAGCTGGATGCAGCTAGTGTCCTCTCTGGAGTGGGTTATATTAACCAGACCACGGCTAGCTAGGACACACGCTAGTGTCCTCTCTGGAGTGGGTTATATTAACCAGACCACGGCTAGCTAGGACACGCGCTAGTGTCCTCTCTGGAGTGGGTTATATTAACCAGACCACGGCTAACTAGGACACGCGCTAGTGTCCTCTCTGGAGTGGGTTATATTAACCAGACCACGGCTAACTAGGACACACGCTAGTGTCCTCTCTGGAGTGGGTTATATTAACCAGACCACGGCTAACTAGGACACGCTAGTGTCCTCTCTGGAGTGGGTTATATTAACCAGACCCACGGCTAACTAGGACACGCAGCTAGTGTCCTCTCTGGAGTGGGTTATATTAACCAGACCACGGCTAACTAGGACACACGCTAGTGTCCTCTCTGGAGTGGGTTATATTAACCAGACCACGGCTAACTAGGACACGCGCTAGTGTCCTCTCTGGAGTGGGTTATATTAACCAGACCACGGCTAACTAGGACACACGCCTAGTGTCCTCTCTGGAGTGGGTTATATTAACCAGACCACGGCTAGCTAGGACACGCTAGTGTCCTCTCTGGAGTGGGTTATATTAACCAGACCACGGCTAACTAGGACACACGCTAGTGTCCTCTCTGGAGTGGGTTATATTAACCAGACCACGGCTAACTAGGACACACGCTAGTGTCCTCTCTGGAGTGGGTTATATTAACCAGACCACGGCTAACTAGGACACACGCTAGTGTCCTCTCTGGAGTGGGTTATATTAACCAGACCACTGCTAGCTAGGACACACGCTAGTGTCCTCTCTGGAGTGGGTTATATTAACCAGACCACGGCTAACTAGGACACGCTAGTGTCCTCTCTGGAGTGGGTTATATTAACCAGACCACGGCTAACTAGGACACGCGCTAGTGTCCTCTCTGGAGTGGGTTATATTAACCAGACCACGGCTAGCTAGGACACGCGCTAGTGTCCTCTCTGGAGTGGGTTATATTAACCAGACCACGGCTAACTAGGACACACGCTAGTGTCCTCTCTGGAGTGGGTTATATTAACCAGACCACGGCTAGCTAGGATGCTAGTGTCCTCTCTGGAGTGGGTTATATTAACCAGACCACGGCTAGCTAGGACACGCTAGTGTCCTCTCTGGAGTGGGTTATATTAACCAGACCACGGCTAACTAGGACACACGCTAGTGTCCTCTCTGGAGTGGGTTATATTAACCAGACCACGGCTAGCTAGGATACGCTAGTGTCCTCTCTGGAGTGGGTTATATTAACCAGACCACGGCTAGCTAGGACACACGCTAGTGTCCTCTCTGGAGTGGGTTATATTAACCAGACCACGGCTAGCTAGGACACACGCTAGTGTCCTCTCTGGAGTGGGTTATATTAACCAGACCACGGCTAACTAGGACACGCTAGTGTCCTCTCTGGAGTGGGTTATATTAACCAGACCACGGCTAACTAGGACACACGCTAGTGTCCTCTCTGGAGTGGGTTATATTAACCAGACCACGGCTAACTAGGACACACGCTAGTGTCCTCTCTGGAGTGGGTTATATTAACCAGACCACGGCTAACTAGGACACACGCTAGTGTCCTCTCTGGAGTGGGTTATATTAACCAGACCACGGCTAACTAGGACACACGCTAGTGTCCTCTCTGGAGTGGGTTATATTAACCAGACCACGGCTAACTAGGACACACGCTAGTGTCCTCTCTGGAGTGGGTTATATTAACCAGACCACGGCTAACTAGGACACACGCTAGTGTCCTCTCTGGAGTGGGTTATATTAACCAGACCACGGCTAACTAGGACACGCGCTAGTGTCCTCTCTGGAGTGGGTTATATTAACCAGACCACGGCTAGCTAGGACACGCGCTAGTGTCCTCTCTGGAGTGGGTTATATTAACCAGACCACGGCTAACTAGGACACACGCTAGTGTCCTCTCTGGAGTGGGTTATATTAACCAGACCACGGCTAACTAGGACACACGCTAGTGTCCTCTCTGGAGTGGGTTATATTAACCAGACCACGGCTAACTAGGACACACGCTAGTGTCCTCTCTGGAGTGGGTTATATTAACCAGACCACTGCTAGCTAGGACACACGCTAGTGTCCTCTCTAGGGGGGGAAGGAGAGAGAGAGGGAGAGGGAGAGGAGGAGAGAGAGAGAGAGAGAGAGGGGAGGGAGAGAGAGGAGAGGGAGAGAGAGGGGAGGGAGAGAGGAGGAGGGAGAGAGAGGAGAGGGAGAGAGAGAGAGAGAGAGAGAGAGAGAGAGAGAGAGAGAGAGAGAGAGAGAGAGAGAGAGAGAGAGAGAGAGAGAGGGAGAGAGAGAGGGAGGAGGGAGAGAGAGAGAGAGAGAGGAGGGGAGGGAGAGAGAGAGAGAGAGAGGGGAGAGGGGAGAGAGAGGAGAGGGAGAGAGAGAGGAGAGGGAGGAGAGGGAGAGAGGGGAGAGAGAGGAGGAGAGGGGAGAGGGGAGAGAGAGAGGAGAGGGAGAGAGAGGGGAGAGAGAGAGGAGGGAGAGAGAGGAGAAGGAGAGAGAGGAGGGAGAGAGGGAGAGAGAGAGAGAGGGAGAGAGGAGAGAGAGGAGAGGGGAGAGAGAGAGAGGAGAGGGAGAGAGGAGAGAGAGGAGGAGAGAGAGGAGAGAGAGGGGAGAGAGGGAGAGAGAGAGGGGAGAGGGGGAGGAGGGAGAGAGAGGAGGAGAGAGAGGGAGAGAGAGAGAGGAGGGAGAGAGAGAGGGGAGGGGAGAGAGGAGAGAGGAGGGAGGAGAGAGGGAGAGAGGAGAGAGAGAGAGAGAGGGGAGGGAGAGAGAGGAGAGGGAGAGAGAGAGGGGAGAGGGGAGAGAGAGAGAGAGGAGAGGGAGAGGGGAGAGAGAGAGAGGGGGAGGGAGAGAGAGAGAGGAGAGAGAGAGGAGAGGGAGAGAGAGAGGGGAGGGAGAGAGAGGAGAGGGAGAGAGGAGAGAGAGGAGAGGGAGAGAGAGGGAGAGAGAGGAGAGAGAGGAGAGAGAGGAGAGGGAGAGAGGAGAGGGAGAGAGAGCTAGAGGAAGGGGTGAGGCAATGTGAACCATCTAACATAAAAGACCACAACAAAACAGCCTGGCTACATCCCTGCTACAAGCAGACAGGTGATTGGCTAAGGCCCTGCGTCAGGCAGCAGGTGATTTGGCCGGGTCAGGGTTGGGGCGGGGCTAGTTACCACGGATGCGATGACTGAGGCGGTAGCAGCGATCTCGTAGTACGTGGTCCACTCGGAGGCCAGCGTGACGGGGTTGAAGAAGAATGTCTGCAGGACGTACTTCCTGAATGCCACGTGGTACGGTCTCTGCCACGACAGGATGACTGCAGTCGGGCTCAGAGAATACACCACCAGCTCCCGCACTCCCGTTGGCTCTGGGGACAGACAGACAAACCAGGCAGCCAATCAGAACCAACAGCAGGCCACAGACAGCTGATTAAATCAAAAACCAAAGCAGAGGGGAGGGACTACAAGCTGATTCAGCCAATCCATGACTTGATTAATAAGGATCTGTGTTCCAAATATTACACTATTCCCTATGGGCCCTGGTCAACAGTAGAGCACTACCCCTATGGGCCCTGGTCTACAGTAGAGCACTACCCCTATGGGCCCTGGTCTACAGTAGTACACTACCCCTATGGGCCCTGGTCTACAGTAGTACACTACCCCTATGGGCCCTGGTCTACAGTAGTACACTACCCCTATGGGCCCTGGTCTACAGTAGAGCACTACCCCTATGGGCCCTGGTCAACAGTAGAGCACTACCCCTATGGGCCCTGGTCAACAGTAGAGCACTACCCCTATGGGCCCTGGTCTACAGTAGTGCACTACCCCTATGGGCCCTGGTCAACAGTAGAGCACTACCCCTATGGGCCCTGGTCTACAGTAGAGCACTACCCCTATGGGCCCTGGTCTACAGTAGAGCACTACCCCTATGGGCCCTGGTCAACAGTAGAGCACTACCCCTATGGGCCCTGGTCTACAGTAGTACACTACCCCTATGGGCCCTGGTCTACAGTAGAGCACTACCCCTATGGGTCCTGGTCTACAGTAGTACACTACCCCTATGGGCCCTGGTCTACAGTAGTACACTACCCCTATGGGCCCTGGTCTACAGTAGAGCACTACCCTATGGGCCCTGGTCTACAGTAGAGCACTACCCCTATGGGCCCTGGTCTACAGTAGTACACTACCCCTATGGGCCCTGGTCTACAGTAGAGCACTACCCCTATGGGCCCTGGTCTACAGTAGAGCACTACCCCTATGGGCCCTGGTCTACAGTAGTACACTACCCCTATGGGCCCTGGTCAACAGTAGAGCACTACCCCTATGGGCCCTGGTCTACAGTAGTACACTACCCCTATGGGCCCTGGTCTACAGTAGTACACTACCCCTATGGGCCCTGGTCTACAGTAGTACACTACCCCTATGGGCCCTGGTCTACAGTAGAGCACTACCCCTATGGGCCCTGGTCTACAGTAGAGCACTACCCCTATGAGCCCTGGTCTACAGTAGAGCACTACCCCTATGGGCCCTGGTCTACAGTAGAGCACTACCCCTATGGGCCCTGGTCAACAGTAGAGCACTACCCCTATGAGCCCTGGTCTACAGTAGAGCACTACCCCTATGGGCCCTGGTCAACAGTAGAGCACTACCCCTATGGGCCCTGGTCTACAGTAGAGCACTACCCCTATGGGCCCTGGTCAACAGTAGAGCACTACCCCTATGGGCCCTGGTCTACAGTAGAGCACTACCCCTATGGGCCCTGGTCAACAGTAGAGCACTACCCCTATGGGCTGGTCTACAGTAGAGCACTACCCTATGGGCCCTGGTCAACAGGTTAGAGCACTACCCCTATGGGCCCTGGTCTACAGTAGAGAGCACTACCCCTATGGGCCCTGGTCAACAGGTTAGAGCACTACCCCTATGGGCCCTGGTCTACAGTAGAGCACTACCCCTATGGGCCCTGGTCTACAGTAGTACACTACCCCTATGGGCCCTGGTCAACAGTAGAGCACTACCCCTATGGGCCCTGGTCTACAGTAGAGCACTACCCCTATGGGCCCTGGTCAACAGTATAATAATACTGGTCAGGTCTATAGTAACAGGTTAGGGACACAAGCCCAGGTAGTATAGTGTCTGAGGGGACTCACCGATGTCTATAATAACAGGTTAGGGACACAAGCCCAGGTAGTATAGTGTCTGAGGGGACTCACCGATGTCTATAGTAACAGGTTAGGGACACAAGCCCAGGTAGTATAGTGTCTGAGGGGACTCACCGATGTCTATAATAACAGGTTAGGGACACAAGCCCAGGTAGTATAGTGTCTGAGGGACTCACCGATGTAACAGGTTAGGGACACAAGCCCAGGTAGTATAGTGTCTGAGGGGACTCACCGATGTCTATAGTAACAGGTTAGGGACACAAGCCCAGGTAGTATAGTGTCTGAGGGGACTCACCGATGTCTATAATAACAGGTTAGGGACACAAGCCCAGGTAGTATAGTGTCTGAGGGGACTCACCGATGTCTATAATAACAGGTTAGGGACACAAGCCCAGGTAGTATAGTGTCTGAGGGGACTCACCGATGTCTATAATAACAGGTTAGGGACACAAGCCCAGGTAGTATAGTGTCTGAGGGGACTCACCGATGTCTATAGTAACAGGTTAGGGACACAAGCCCAGGTAGTATAGTGTCTGAGGGGACTCACCGATGTCTATAGTAACAGGTTAGGGACACAAGCCCAGGTAGTATAGTGTCTGAGGGACTCACCGATGTCTATAATAACAGGTTAGGGACACAAGCCCAGGTAGTATAGTGTCTGAGGGGACTCACCGATGTCTATAATAACAGGTTAGGGACACAAGCCCAGGTAGTATAGTGTCTGAGGGACTCACCGATGTAACAGGTTAGGGACACAAGCCCAGGTAGTATAGTGTCTGAGGGACTCACCGATGTCTATAATAACAGGTTAGGGACACAAGCCCAGGTAGTATAGTGTCTGAGGGACTCACCGATGTAACAGGTTAGGGACACAAGCCCAGGTAGTATAGTGTCTGAGGGGACTCACCGATGTCTATAATAACAGGTTAGGGACACAAGCCCAGGTAGTATAGTGTCTGAGGGGACTCACCGATGTCTATAATAACAGGTTAGGGACACAAGCCCAGGTAGTATAGTGTCTGAGGGGACTCACCGATGTCTATAATAACAGGTTAGGGGACACAAGCCCAGGTAGTATAGTGTCTGAGGGACTCACCGATGTCTATAGTAACAGGTTAGGGACACAAGCCCAGGTAGTATAGTGTCTGAGGGGACTCACCGATGTCTATAATGTAGGTTAGGGACACAAGCCCAGGTAGTATAGTGTCTGAGGGGACTCACCGATGTCTATAATAACAGGTTAGGGACACAAGCCCAGGTAGTATAGTGTCTGAGGGGACTCACCGATGTCTATAGTAACAGGTTAGGGACACAAGCCCAGGTAGTATAGTGTCTGAGGGGACTCACCGATGTCTATAGTAACAGGTTAGGGACACAAGCCCAGGTAGTATAGTGTCTGAGGGACTCACCGATGTCTATAGTAACAGGTTAGGGACACAAGCCCAGGTAGTATAGTGTCTGAGGGACTCACCGATGTCTATAATAACAGGTTAGGGACACAAGCCCAGGTAGTATAGTGTCTGAGGGGACTCACCGATGTCTATAGTAACAGGTTAGGGACACAAGCCCAGGTAGTATAGTGTCTGAGGGGACTCACCGATGTCTATAATAACAGGTTCGGATGGAGGGCTGGTGAGAGGACCGTTAGTGTGGTACACCACCACTCTGTACTGGGCACCTGGAATCAGGTTGGACAGGATGTCACTGGTCGTGTTCTCCTGTAACCAATCACGGGACAGGAACAGGTATCAGGGCGGGTAGTGGTGATTCTGATCAACTGTGTCAGTGTATTGCTAGGTGCCCATCTCAGTGTTTCCAATGCACTTGTGAACAGCTATGTAGACTAGCAGGTTAGTTATAAAGGGTTGTGAAACAGCTATGTAGACCAGCAGGTTAGTTATAAAGGGTTATGAACAGCTATGTAGACCAGCAGGTTAGTTATAAAGGGTTATGAAACAGCTATGTACACTAGCAGGTTAGTTATAAAGGGTTGTGAACAGCTATGTAGACTAGCAGGTTAGTTATAAAAGGTTGTGAACAGCTATGTAGACCAGCAGGTTAGTTATAAAGGGTTATGAAACAGCTATGTACACTAGCAGGTTAGTTATAAAGGGTTGTGAACAGCTATGTAGACTAGCAGGTTAGTTATAAAGGGTTGTGAACAGCTATGTAGACCAGCAGGTTAGTTATAAAGGGTTATGAAACAGCTATGTAGACTAGCAGGTTAGTTATAAAGGGTTGTGAACAGCTATGTAGACTAGCAGGTTAGTTATAAAGGGTTGTGAACAGCTATGTAGACTAGCAGGTTAGTTATAAAGGGTTATGAAACAGCTATGTAGACTAGCAGGTTAGTTATAAAGGGTTGTGAACAGCTATGTAGACTAGCAGGTTAGTTATAAAGGGTTGTGAACAGCTATGTAGACCAGCAGGTTAGTTAGTCTTACCTCACTGCAGTATGTGTTCTCCATACGCTGGCTGATGCTGGGTCGGAGGCAGGTTAGGGACAGGACTGACACCAGGCTGCCGTTGTGGCTCTCAGAGGACAGGGCCCAGGACACCGCTGCAGTACTGGAGCCTAGCAGCCGGATACTGACACCCTGGGGCCGCTCCTGGGGCTGCTCCAGCACCTCTCCACTGGGGCCTGGCCATTCATTGGTTGATTTGGGATTTATTTGACAATTAAAACATATACAGTAAAATACAGAATTTCAGTTTTAGGGTCAGGGTTAGGGTCAGGGTTAGGGTCAGGGTTAAGGTCAGGGTTGAGGTTGAGGTTGGGGTCGGGGTCAGGGTTAGGGTTGGGGGGTTGGGGTCAGGGTTAGGGTCAGGGTTAGGGTTAGGGTTGAGGTTGGGGTCGGGGTCAGGGTTAGGGTTGGGGGGTTGGGGTCAGGGTTAGGATCAGGGTTGGGGTCAGGGTTAGGGTCAGGGTCAGGGTTAGGGTGGAGGTTGGGGTCGGGGTCAGGGTTAGGGTTGGGGGGTTGGGGTCATGGTTAGGATCAGGGTTGGGGTCAGGGTTAGGGTCAGGGTTAGGGTCAGGGTTAGGGTCAGTGTTAGGGTTGGGGGGTTGGGGTCAGGGTTAGGATCAGGGTCAGGGTCAGTGTTAGGGTCAGGGTCAGTGTTAGGGTCAGTGTTAAGCTATACATACTGAGATAGAAGGTGAACCCTGTATACGCGGTGCTCTCCCTGGCCTCGCAGTCTCCTGCGGAGCTCAGTGTGGTGACCTGGACTCTGTAGGTACCAGGCTCTGTCAGCTCCGTGAAGAACTCATGAGTGTTCTCATCCACCGTGGCCGTCTCTGTAGAGTTACCTGAGGACGAGGGGGGGGGAGACAGGGCTCAGAGAGGTCACAACAGATACCGTTCAGCTATGGCCTTCATCTGACCACATAACAGCCCTTTACTCCAGGAGTTCTGATCTAGGATCAGCCTCATTCATTCTGATCTAAAACAAGCAAACAGTCATTCCTACATCAGCACTCCTTTTCTGAGAGTCTTTGTGAACGTGGTCTAGGTTCTTGTCGACCACCGCAGTGGCACTTTTAGCTTACCGTCCCTGTAGATGTAGACGTTGAATCCGTCGTATGTGGTGGGGGGTCGGGGGGGTAGCCAGCGTAGCTCCAGCAGTACGGGGGGAAAGCGGGTGGGGGTGACGGAGGTCTCTGAGGGCAGGCCCATGGCAGAGCCCGGCTCATTGGAGTCCTCATACTCTGGAACCACCGCGTTCACAAACTCCTCCTCCCCATCCGCAGGGGAGGGACTACCGTAGGGCTCCGGCCAATAGGGCTGCGTGGCGGTCTCTTCTTCCGTGTCGTTAGAGATAGAGGTGGCATAGCCTGTAGAGCTGTTGGAGCCCTGGGTGCTTCCGCCCACCACCTCCTCTGAGATCACTTCCTGTATCTCCTGGTTCTCCTGTACTTCCTGTTCCTCTATGAGGGGGACATCCCGCGCCCGCCGGGGCGTGTCCTGGGTGGCCTCGGAGCTAGGCACCTGGCCTGGTAGCACCCTCTGGCTGAGTGGGACGATCTTATGGGAGATGTTGAGGGGAGGGTTGGGCACTGCAGGGAAACACAACCAGTAGTTTTAGTCTCTATAGATATGCCCTTGCTATTTGACTAGATATGGTTCAATAACGTCCTGAGTCTGGGTTCATGGGTTATGTAGTAGTTACCTGTCCTATCTTGCCGGGGCTCCTGGGTTATGTAGTAGTTACCTGTCCTGTGTTGTCGGGGCTCGTGGGTTATGTAGTAGTTACCTGTCCTGTGTTGCCGGGGCTCGTGGGTTATGTAGTAGTTACCTGTCCTGTGTTGTCGGGGCTCGTGGGTTATGTAGTAGTTACCTGTCCTGTGTTGTTGGGCTCGTGGGTTATGTAGTAGTTACCTGTCCTGTGTTGTCAGGGCTCGTGGGTTATGTAGTAGTTACCTGTCCTGTGTTGCCGGGGTTCATGGGTTATGTAGTAGTTACCTGTCCTGTGTTGTCAGGGTTCATGGGTTATGTAGTAGTTACCTGTCCTGTGTTGTCGGGGCTCGTGGGTTATGTAGTAGTTACCTGTCCTGTGTTGTTGGGCTCGTGGGTTATGTAGTAGTTACCTGTCCTGTGTTGTCGGGGCTCGTGGGTTATGTAGTAGTTACCTGTCCTGTGTTGCCGGGGTTCATGGGTTATGTAGTAGTTACCTGTCCTGTGTTGTCAGGGTTCATGGGTTATGTAGTAGTTACCTGTCCTGTGTTGCCGGGGCTCGTGGGTTATGTAGTAGTTACCTGTCCTGTGTTGTCGGGGCTCGTGGGTTATGTAGCAGTTACCTGTCCTGTGTTGTCGGGGCTCGTGGGTTATGTAGTAGTTACCTGTCCTGTGTTGTCGGGGCTCGTGGGTTATGTAGTAGTTACCTGTCCTGTGTTGTCGGGGCTCGTGGGTTATGTAGCAGTTACCTGTCCTGTGTTGTCGGGGCTCGTGGGTTATGTAGTAGTTACCTGTCCTGTGTTGCCGGGGCTCGTGGGTTATGTAGTAGTTACCTGTCCTGTGTTGCCGGGGTTCATGGGTTATGTAGTAGTTACCTGTCCTGTGTTGTCGGGGTTCATGGGTTATGTAGCAATTACCTGTCCTGTGTTGTCGGGGCTCGTGGGTTATGTAGTAGTTACCTGTCCTGTGTTGTCGGGGCTCGTGGGTTATGTAGTAGTTACCTGTCCTGTGTTGTCGGGGCTCGTGGGTTATGTAGTAGTTACCTGTCCTGTGTTGTCGGGGCTCATGGGTTATGTAGTAGTTACCTGTCCTGTGTTGTCGGGGCTCGTGGGTTATGTAGTAGTTACCTGTCCTGTGTTGTCGGGGCTCGTGGGTTATGTAGTAGTTACCTGTCCTGTGTTGCCGGGGCTCGTGGGTTATGTAGTAGTTACCTGTCCTGTGTTGCCGGGGCTCGTGGGTCAGGTCGCTGCGTCGGACCAGTGTGGTTCTGTTGACTGTAGCTTCAGAGATCAGCTGGAAGGAGATGTTGCTGTAACACGTCCCAGGGAGCCAGTGTTTAAACACAGTCTTTCCTTTATAGAAGTCTAGAACACAGAACAGTCTTTCCTTTATAGAAGTCTAGAACACACAACAGTCTTTCCTTTATAGAAGTCTAGAACACACAACAGTCTTTCCTTTATAGAAGTCTAGAACACACAACAGTCTTTCCTTTATAGAAGTCTAGAACACAGAACAGTCTTTCCTTTATAGAAGTCTAGAACACACAACAGTCTTTCCTTTATAGAAGTCTAGAACACACAACAGTCTTTCCTTTATAGAAGTCTAGAACACACAACAGTCTTTCCTTTATAGAAGTCTAGAACACACAACAGTCTTTCCTTTATAGAAGTCTAGAACACACAACAGTCTTTCCTTTATAGAAGTCTAGAACACAGAACAGTCTTTCCTTTATAGAAGTCTAGAACACACAACAGTCTTTCCTTTATAGAAGTCTAGAACACACAACAGTCTTTCCTTTATAGAAGTCTAGAACACACAACAGTCTTTCCTTTATAGAAGTCTAGAACACACAACAGTCTTTCCTTTATAGAAGTCTAGAACACACAACAGTCTTTCCTTTATAGAAGTCTAGAACACAGAACAGAACAGAACATAACAGTCTGCTTTATAGAAATTTGAGGACAGAACACATTAGTCTTCAACTTGTGTCTGTGATCAGGAAACATTGAAGTCTCATCGGTGTGCCTGCCCCAAACATGACCTAATACAGACCTGCTCAACTCAGTCGATCCAACTCCCAATAATTCAACCCTGAAGTGGCCAGAACGGGCTATTCAGCTTCTCCTGTTGTTCCAGTCTGTCCAGCCAGAGGCCTCACCTTTATAGAGCATGGATCTCTGCTCCCGGCCCTCTGCGTAGCTGATGTTGACCCGACTGAAGACGTTGTTCTCTGGGGAGCTGATCTCAAACACCACACCTGTCTCTGGAGCCTCTGGGTAGTCTGTGATCGCCACACTGTCCACCGGACGCGGCTCTGCAGGGGGACAGACAGACCACAGATACACCATCAGGTCTGACTGACCACCTGGTCAGGGGAGCACAACAACCACTACAACCTCCACAGTGGGGGCGGCAGGTAGCCTTGTGGTTTGAGCGTTGGACTTGTAACCGGAGGGTTGCAAGTTCGAATCCCCAAGCTGACAAGGAAAAAAAATCTGTCGTTCTGCCCCTGAACAAGGCAGTTAACCCACTGTTCCCCGGGCGCCGAAGACGTGGATGTCGATTTAAGGCAGCCCCCCCGCACCTCTCTGATTCAGAGGGGTTGGGTTAAATGTGGAAGAAACATTTCGGTTGAAGGCATTTGGTTGTACAACTGACTAATAATGGTGACTTTGACTTTTGAGTGAAGAATGGGAAATTAAAAGAGAGACGACAGCTGACAGAGACAACAGGTCAAGCACATAGTGGATCTAGGAGAGAACAAAGACTGATCTAAAACAAACAATATTGAGGTGGATTCAGGCCAGTTCTTCAGCCTGAAATAATGATGACAACACAACCATGTTCTTACTGCTGAGAACAGATACAGTCTGGACGGACTTGGACCAGGTCTTCCCCTGTCTGAATACTTACTGCTGAGAACAGATACAGTCTGGACGGACTTGGACCAGGTCTTCCCCTGTCTGAATACTTACTGCTGAGAACAGATACAGTCTGGACGGACTTGGACCAGGTCTTCCCCTGTCTGAATACTTACTGCTGAGAACAGATACAGTCTGGACGGACTTGGACCAGGTCTTCCCTGTCTGAATACTTACTGCTGAGAACAGATACAGTCTGGACGGACTTGGACCAGGTCTTCCCTGTCTGAATACTTACTGCTGAGAACAGATACAGTCTGGACGGACTTGGACCAGGTCTTCCCCTGTCTGAATACTTACTGCTGAGAACAGATACAGTCTGGACGGACTTGGACCAGGTCTTCCCCTGTCTGAATACTTACTGCTGAGAACAGATACAGTCTGGAAGGACTTGGACCAGGTCTTCCCCTGTCTGAATACTTACTGCTGAGAACAGATACAGTCTGGAAGGACTTGGGACCAGGCTCTTCCCTGTCTGAATACTTACTGCTGGAGAACAGATACAGTCTGGACGGACTTGGACCAGGTCTTCCCCTGTCTGAATACTTACTGCTGAGAACAGATACAGTCTGGAGCGGACTTGGACCAGGTCTTCCCTGTCTGAATACTTACTGCTGAGAACAGATACAGTCTGGAGCGGACTTGGACCAGGTCTTCCCTGTCTGAATACTTACTGCTGAGAACAGAGATACAGTCTGGGTGGACTTGGACCAGGTCTTCCCCTGTCTGAATACTTACTGCTGAGAACAGAAACAGTCTGAAGTGAGCGGACTTGGACCAGGTCTTCCCCTGTCTGAATACTTACTGCTGAGAACAGATACAGTCTGGAGGACTTGGACCAGGTCTTCCTGTCTGAATACTTACTGCTGAGAACAGATACAGTCTGGACGGACTTGGACCAGGTCTTCCCCTGTCTGAATACTTACTGCTGAGAACAGATACAGTCTGGACGGACTTGGACCAGGTCTTCCCCTGTCTGAATACTTACTGCTGAGAACAGATACAGTCTGGACGGACTTGGACCAGGTCTTCCCTGTCTGAATACTTACTGCTGAGAACAGATACAGTCTGGGCGGACTTGGACCAGGTCTTCCCTGTCTGAATACTTACTGCTGAGAACAGATACAGTCTGGACGGACTTGGACCAGGTCTTCCCTGTCTGAATACTTACTGCTGAGAACAGATACAGTCTGGGCGGACTTGGACCAGGTCTTCCCTGTCTGAATACTTACTGCTGAGAACAGAAACAGTCTGGACGGACTTGGACCAGGTCTTCCCCTGTCTGAATACCTGCTGAGAACAGATACAGTCTGGAGGACTTGGACCAGGTCTTCCCTGTCTGAATGCCTGCTGAGAACAGGAAACAGTCTGGAAGGACTTGGACCAGGTCTTCCCTGTCTGAATACTTACTGCTGAGAACAGATACAGTCTGGACGGACTTGGACCAGGTCTTCCCTGTCTGAATACTTACTGCTGAGAACAGATACAGTCTGGACGGACTTGGACCAGGTCTTCCCTGTCTGAATACTTACTGCTGAGAACAGATACAGTCTGGACGGACTTGGACCAGGTCTTCCCCTGTCTGAATACTTACTGCTGAGAACAGATACAGTCTGGAGCGGACTTGGACCAGGTCTTCCCCTGTCTGAATACTTACTGCCTGAGAACAGATACAGTCTGGACGGACTTGGACCAGGTCTTCCCCTGTCTGAATACTTACTGCTGAGAACAGATACAGTCTGGACGGGACTTGGACCAGAGGTCTTCCCTGTCTGAATACCTGCTGAGAACAGATACAGTCTGGAAGGACTTGGACCAGGTCTTCCCTGTCTGAATACTTACTGCTGAGAACAGATACAGTCTGGACGGACTTGGACCAGGTCTTCCCTGTCTGAATACTTACTGCTGAGAACAGATACAGTCTGGAGCGGACTTGGACCAGGTCTTCCCTGTCTGAATACTTACTGCTGAGAACAGATACAGTCTGGAGGACTTGGACCAGGTCTTCCCCTGTCTGAATACTTACTGCTGAGAACAGATACAGTCTGGAAGCGGACTTGACCAGGTCTTCCTGTCTGATACTTACTGCTGAGAACAGAAACAGTCTGGAAGGACTTGGACCAGGTCTTCCCCTGTCTGAATACTTTACTGCTGAGAACAGATACAGTCTGGAAGGACTTGGACAGGTCTTCCCTGTCTGAATACTTACTGCTGAGAACAGAAACAGTCTGGACGCGGACTTGGACCAGGAGTCTTCCCCTGTCTGGAATACTTACTGCTGGGAGAACAGATACAGTCTGGACGGACTTTGGACCAGGTCTTCCCTGTCTGAATACTTACTGCTGAGAACAGATACAGTCTGGAGCGGACTTGGACCAGGTCTTCCCTGTCTGAATACTTTACTGCTGAGAACAGATACAGTCTGGACGGACTTGGACCAGGTCTTCCCCTGTCTGAATACTTACTGCTGAGAACAGATACAGTCTGGACGGACTTGGACCAGGTCTTCCCCTGTCTGAATACTTACTGGTGAGAACAGCTACAGTCTGGACGGACTTGGACCAGGTCTTCCCCTGTCTGAATACTTACTGCTGAGAACAGATACAGTCTGGACGCGGGGACTGGACCAGGTCTTCCCCTGTCTGAATACTTACTGCTGAGAACAGATACAGTCTGGACGGACTTGATCAGGCCTTCCCCTGTCTGAATACTTACTGCTGAGAACAGATACAGTCTGGGCCGGACTTGGACCAGGTCTTCCCTGTCTGAATACTTACTGCTGAGAACAGATACAGTCTGGACGGATTCTGAGAACACCAGGTCTCTTCCCCTGTCTGAATACTTACTGCTGAGAACAGCTACAGTCTGGAGCCGGACTTGGACGGATTTACCAGGTCTTTCCCCTGTCTGAGAAGCAGTGCACAGTCTGGCGGACTTGGACCAGTCCATGGTCTTGGGAGAGAGAGACCAGGAGTGCCGCTGGGGTCTGTCAGGTTCAGGAATGGCAGCAGGTAGGTTCGGGGCTCGCCCATCACCCGGGCAGCGTACCCCGTCACATTCTCCCGCAGGTCAGATGGCTCCAGGGTCGCTACGATCCAGTCCTCCTCTTTAACTGACACCTGGAAGGACACAATGGTCTGGGAGAGAGAGAGAGAGGGCTGTTGAGTCTCGAGGAATGGGGCAATAAGTTCACTTCATCATCATCATCAGAAGATTGCTGCTCTAACAGTTTGGCTTCTCCAGACCACCTGACCTGCAGAGACAGATTAATAAAGCTCCACTCTGGGGAGAGTGACCCCTCAGGGACAGATTAATAAAGCTCCACTCTGGGGAGAGTGACCCCTCAGAGACAGATTAATAAAGCTCAACTCTGGGGAGAGTGACCCCTCAGGGACAGATTAATAAAGCTCAACTCTGGGGAGAGTGACTCCTCAGGGACAGATTAATAAAGCTCCACTCTGGGGAGAGTGTCCCCTCAGGGACAGATTAATAAAGCTCCACTCTGGGTATTTGGTATTTTATTAGGATCCCCATTAGCTGTTGCAAAAGCAGCAGCTACTCTTCCTGGGGTCCAACACAAAACATGGAACATATTGCAGAATGACATAATATAGAACATCAATGGACAAGAACAGCTCAAGGACAGAACTACATAATTTTTTTTTAAAGGCACACGTAGCCTACATATCAATGGATACACACACACTATCTAGGTCAAATAAGGGAGAGGCATTGCTTTATCTGGGGTTTTTTAAACCAGGTTTGCTGTTTATTTGAGCAACATGAGATGGAAGAAAGTTCCATGCAATAAGGGCTCTATATAATACTGTACGCTTTCTTGAATTTGTTCTGGATTTGGGGACTGTGAAAAGACCCCTGGTGACATGTCTGGTGGGATAAGTGTGTGTGTGTCAGAGCTTTGTGTGTAAGTTGACTCATAAACAATTTGGGATTTTCAACACATGAATGTTTCTTATAAAAAGAAGAAGTGATGCATTCAGTCTCTCCTCAACTCTTAGCCCAGAGAGACTGGCATGCATAGTATTTATATCAGCCCTCTGATTACATTGATGAGCAAAACGTGCCACTCTGTTCTGGGCCAGCTGCAGCTTAACTAGGTCTTTCCTTGCAGCACTAGACCACACGACTGGAAAATAATCAAGATTAGACACAACTAGAGCCTGTAGGACTTGCTTTGTGGAGTGTGGTGTCAGAAATCTTTATTAGGGCCAGACCTCTCCCCATCTTTACAACCAATCTATATGTTCTGACCGTGACAGTTCACAATCTAAGGTGATGCCAAGTAATTTAGTCTCCTCAACTTGTTCAACAGCCACACCATTCATTACCAGATTCAGCTGAGGTCTAGAACTTAAGGAATGATTTGTACCAAATACAATGCTCTTAGTTTTAGAGATGTTCAGGACCAGTTTATTACTGGCCACCCATTCCAAAACAGACTGCAACTCTTTGTTAAGGGTTTCAGTGACTTCATTAGCTGTGGTTGCTGATGTGTATATGGTTGAATCATCAGCATACATGGACACACATGCTGTGTTTAATACCAGTGGGAGGTCATTGGTAAAAATAGAAAAAGAGTAGAGGGCCTAGAGAACTGCCCTGCGGTACACCACACTTCACATGTTTGACATTAGAGAAACCTTTGAGTTCTATTAGATAGACAGCCATGAATCCACGAGTTTGAAAATCCATAACACATACATTTTCTCAACAACAGGTTATGGTCAATAATATCAAAGGCTGCACTGAAATCTAACAGTACAGCTCCCACAATCTTCTTATTATCATCAGTCATTTGTGTCAGTGCAGTACATGTCGAGTGCCCTACTCTATAAGCATGCTGAAAGTCTGCTGTTAATTTGTTTACAGAGAAATAGCATTGTATTTGGTCAAATACAATATTTTCCAACAGTTTGCTAAGAGCTGGCAGCAAGCTGATAGGTCTGCTGTTAGAACCAGTAAAGCCCGCTTTACCACTCTTGGGTAGAGGAATTACTTTGGCTTCCCTCCATTCCTGAGGACAAAGACTTTCCTCTAGGGTCAAATAAAAGAAATGACAGATAGGAGTGGCTATAGAGTCAGCCACCATCCTCAGTAGTTTTCCATCTAAGGTGTCAATGCCAGGAGGTTTGTCATTATTGATCGATAACAATAATAACAATAATCTCCCACATTAACTTTACAAAATTCAAACTTTCAATGCTTTTCTTTCATTATTATTTTTTTTATGCATGAATACAATTGCTCACTGTTCATGAGCAATTGTATTCATGCATAAAAAAATCTGCCGATTTGCCAATGAAATAATCATTAAAATAATTTGCAACATCAAATGGTTTTGTGATGAATACGCCATCTGATTCGATGCGGAGAGTGACCCCTCAGAGACAGACTAATAAAGCTCCACTCTGGGAAGAACCACTACAGGGAAACATTACATCCTGGTCCTAAGGGAACCACTACCGGGAAGCATTACATCCTGATCCTCATGGAACCACCACAGGGAAACATTACATCCTGGTCCTTAGGGAACCACTACTGGGAAACATTACATCCTGGTCCTCAGGGAACCACTATCGGGAAACATTACATCCTGGTCCTCAGGGAACCACTACAGGGAAACATTACATCCTGGTCCTAAGGGAACCACTACCGGGAAACATTACATCCTGGTCCTCAGGGAACCACTATCGGGAAACATTACATCCTGGTCCTAAGGGAACCACTACAGGGAAACATTACATCCTGGTCCTCAGGGAACCACTACAGGGAAACATTACATCCTGGTTCTCAGGGAACCACTACAGGGAAACATTACATTCTGGTCTTCAGGGAACCACTACAGGGAAACATTACATCCTGGTCCTCAGGGAACCACTACAGCGAAACATTACATCCTGGTCCTCAGGGAACCACTACAGGGAAACATTACATCCTGGTCCTCAGGATAACCACTACAGGGAAACATTACATCCTGGTCCTCAGATAACCACTACAGGGAAACATTACATCCTGGTCCTCAGATAACCACTACAGGGAAACATTACATCCTGGTCCTCAGATAACCACTACAGGGAAACATTACATCCTGGTCCTCAGGGAACCACTACAGGAAACATTACATCCTGGTCCTAAGGGAACCACTACAGGGAAACATTACATCCTGGTCCTCAGGGAACCACTACAGGGAAACATTACATCCTGGTCCTCAGGGAACCACTACAGTGAAACATTACATCCTGGTCCTAAGGAACCACTACAGTGAAACATTACATCCTGGTCCTCAGGGAACCACTACAGGGAAACATTACATCCTGGTCCTCAGGGAACCACTACAGGGAAACATTACATCCTGGTCCTCAGGGAACCACTACAGGGAAACATTACATCCTGGTCCTCAGGGAACCACTACAGGGAAACATTACATCCTGGTCCTCAGGGAACCACTACAGGGAAACATTACATCCTGGTCCTCAGATAACCACTACAGGGAAACATTACATCCTGGTCCTCAGGGAACCACTACAGGGAAACATTACATCCTGGTCCTCAGGGAACCACTACAGGGAAACAGCCTACAGTAAAATGCCCTCCTCCCCAACAGGTACCAGTCGCCAGGAAGGTTGGTGATAAAACACTCAACTGTTTCTTCTTCCCCCTCCAAAATACTACTGTCTCAGGGGAACAGTCTGAAGCTCCACACAGTATCCCCTCCCTCCCCCGGTTCCTCAATGTATATCCTGCTCCCCCCTCTCAGTATCTCTGTCTGTTCTGTCTCTAACCCAGAGGACTGGGATGTCTCTACAGTCTCTGACCAGTGGCTTCTGTCTCTAACCCAGAGGACTGGGATGTCTCTACAGTCTCTACAGTCTCTGACCAGTGGCTTCTGTCTCTAACCCAGAGGACTGGGATGTCTCTACAGTCTCTACAGTCTCTGACCAGTGGCAACTGTCTCTAACCCAGAGGACTGGGATGTCTCTACAATCTCTACAGTCTCTGACCAGTGGCTTCTGTCTCTAACCCAGAGGACTGGGATGTCTCTACAGTCTCTACAGTCTCTGACCAGTGGCTTCTGTCTCTAACCCAGATGACTGGGATGTCTCTACAGTCTCTACAGTCTCTGACCAGTGGCTTCTGTCTCTAACCCAGAGGACTGGGATGTCTCTACAGTCTCTACAGTCTCTGACCAGTGGCTTCTGTCTCTAACCCAGAGGACTGGGATGTCTCTACAGTCTCTACAGTCTCTGACCAGTGGCAACTGTCTCTAACCCAGAGAACTGGGATGTCTCTACAGTCTCTACAGTCTCTGACCAGTGGCTTCTGTCTCACAACCCAGAGGACTGGGATGTCTCTACAATCTCTACAGTCTCTGACCAGTGGCTTCTGTCTCTAACCCAGAGGACTGGGATGTCTCTACAGTCTCTACAGTCTCTGACCAGTGGCTTGTCTCTAACCCAGAGGACTGGGATGTCTCTACAGTCTCTACAGTCTCTGACCAGTGGCTTCTGTCTCTAACCCAGAGGACTGGGATGTCTCTACAGTCTCTACAGTCTCTGACCAGTGGCTTCTGTCTCTAACCCAGAGGACTGGGATGTCTCTACAGTCTCTACAGTCTCTGACCAGTGGCTTCTGTCTCTAACCCAGAGAACTGGGATGTCTCTACAGTCTCTACAGTCTCTGACCAGTGGCAACTGTCTCTAACCCAGAGGACTGGGATGTCTCTACAGTCTCTACAGTCTCTGACCAGTGGCTTCTGTCTCTAACCCAGAGGACTGGGATGTCTCTACAGTCTCTACAGTCTCTGACCAGTGGCAACTGTCTCTAACCCAGAGGACTGGGATGTCTCTACAGTCTCTACAGTCTCTGACCAGTGGCTTCTGTCTCTAACCCAGAGGACTGGGATGTCTCTACAGTCTCTGCAGTCTCTGACCAGTGGCTTCTGTCTCTAACCCAGAGGACTGGGATGTCTCTACAGTCTCTGCAGTTTGACCAGTGGCTTCTGTCTCTAACCCAGAGGACTGGGATGTCTCTACAGTCTCTACAGTCTCTGACCAGTGGCTTCTGTCTCTAACCCAGAGGACTGGGATGTCTCTACAGTCTCTACAGTCTCTGACCAGTGGCTTCTGTCTCTAACCCAGAGGACTGGGATGTCTCTACAGTCTCTACAGTCTCTCTGACCAGTGGCTTCTGTCTCTAACCCAGAGGGACTGGGATGTCTCTACAGTCTCTACAGTCTCTGACCAGTGGCTTCTGTCTCTAACCCAGAGGACTGGGATGTCTCTACAGTCTCTACAGTCTCTGACCAGTGGCAACTGTCTCTAACCCAGAGAACTGGGATGTCTCTACAGTCTCTACAGTCTCTGACCAGTGGCTTCTGTCTCTAACCCAGAGGACTGGGATGTCTCTACAGTCTCTGCAGTCTCTGACCAGTGGCTTCTGTCTCTAACCCAGAGGACTGGGATGTCTCTACAGTCTCTGCAGTCTCTGACCAGTGGCTTCTGTCTCTAACCCAGAGGACTGGGATGTCTCTACAGTCTCTACAGTCTCTGACAGTGGCTTCTGTCTCTTAACCCAGAGAACTGGGATGTCTCTACAGTCTCTACAGTCTCTGACCAGTGGCAACTGTCTCTAACCCAGAGGACTGGGATGTCTCTACAGTCTCTACAGTTTGACCAGTGGCTTTCTGTCTCTAACCCAGAGGACTGGGATGTCTCTACAGTCTCTGCAGTCTCTGACCAGTGGCTTCTGTCTCTCTAACCCAGAGGACTGGGATGTCTCTACAGTCTCTACAGTCTCTGACCAGTGGCTTCTGTCTCTAACCCAGAGGACTGGGATGTCTCTACAGTCTCTACAGTCTCTGACTAGTGGCTTCTGTCTCTAACCCAGAGGACTGGGATGTCTCTACAGTCTACAGTCTCTGACCAGTGGCTTCTGTCTCTAACCCAGAGGACTGGGATGTCTCTACAGTCTCTACAGTCTCTGACCAGTGGCTTCTGTCTCTAACCCAGAGAACTGGGATGTCTCTACAGTCTCTACAGTCTCTGACCAGTGTCTTCTGTCTCTAACCCAGAGGACTGGGATGTCTCTACAGTCTCTACAGTCTCTGACCAGTGGCTTCTGTCTCTAACCCAGAGGACTGGGATGTCTCTACAGTCTCTGCAGTTTGACCAGTGGCTTCTGTCTCTAACCCAGAGGACTGGGATGTCTCTACAGTCTCTACAGTCTCTGACCAGTGGCTTTTGTCTCAATACAGAGGACTGGGATGTCTCTACAGTCTCTACAGTCTCTGACCAGTGGCTTCTGTCTCTAACCCAGAGGACTGGGATGTCTCTACAGTCTCTACAGTCTCTGACCAGTGGCTTCTGTCTCTAACCCAGAGGACTGGGATGTCTCTACAGTCTCTACAGTCTCTGACCAGTGGCTTCTGTCTCTAACCCAGATGACTGGGATGTCTCTACAGTCTCTACAGTCTCTGACCAGTGGCTTCTGTCTCTAACCCAGAGGACTGGGATGTCTTCTGCAGTCTCTACAGTCTCTGACCAGTGGCAACTGTCTCTAACCCAGAGGACTGGGATGTCTCTACAGTCTCTACAGTCTCTGACCAGTGGCTTCTATCTCTAACCCAGAGGACTGGGATGTCTCTACAGTCTCTGCAGTTTGACCAGTGGCTTTGTCTCTAACCCAGAGGACTGGGATGTCTCTACAGTCTCTACAGTCTCTGACCAGTGGCACTGTCTCTCTAACCAGAGGACTGGGATGTCTCCTACAGTCTCTACAGTCTCTGACCAGTGGCTTCTGTCTCTAACCCAGAGGACTGGGATGTCTCTACAGTCTCTACTGTCTCTGACCAGTGGCTTCTGTCTCTAACCCAGAGGACTGGGATGTCTCTACAGTCTCTACTGTCTCTGACCAGTGGCTTCTGTCTCTAACCCAGACTGGACACTCTGGCCTCTGTGCTGATTGGACCAGTGGCCTCTGTCTTCTCCCTCTGTGTTCCGAGATCAGGTCCAGGGCCATTTGGCTTCAGGGATCAGACGCCTACTGACAGTTAGTCTCACTGAGAGACAAAGGCAGAGAGGAGAGGAGACAGAGGTTGAGATGGAGGCTGTCGCCCTCGGCAACGATACGGATCTCCCGATCTGAGCGATGAAAGAACAGCCCTGTCGGAGGAACAGCTGTGAGGAGCATTATTCCTCCACGGAGTCTGTCAACAGAGAGTTCCATTCCCAGCTTTCCCTTTCCTGGTCAGAATCTCATTAGTCACACTGCAGGGTGTCAATCTGCCCTCCTTCACTGCCCGTCCCTGCCAGGGCTTCTGCCCCCCTGCTGCAGATCTTACACCCTGCACCCCCTGCCTCCACCCTGCACCCCCTGCCTGCTCCACCCCTGCCTCCATCCTGCCCCTGCCTGCTCCCTGCACCCCCTGCCTGCTCCCTGCACCCCCCTGCCTGCTCCCTGCACCCCCTGCCTGCTCCCTGCACCCCTGCCTCCACCCTGCACCCCCTGCCTCCACCCTGCACCCCCTGCCTCACCCTGCACCCCCTGCCTGCTCCCTGCACCCTCCGGCCTCCTCCTGCACCCCCCCTGCCTCCACCCTGCACCCCCCTGCCTCCACCTTGCACCCCCTGCCTCCACCCTGCACCCCCTGCCTCCACCCTGCACCCTGCCTGCTCCTGCACCCCCCACCTCCTCCCTGCACCCCCCTGCCTCCTCCCTGCACCCCCTGCCTGCTCCCTGCCCCCTGCCTTCTCCTGCACCCCCTGCCTCCTCCCTGCACCCCCTGCCTGCTCCTGCCCCCTGCCTCCTCCCTGCACCCCCCTGCCTCCTTCCTGCCCCCTGCTAAACCAGGGGTCACCTTGCTGTCCCCTAACTACCGGCCCAGCAGCCTCTGTTGTAAAAGGCCACAATAGCATGTTAACAACAGAGTTGAGGAACTCTGGCAGTCCAGCTGCTGCTACTGCTGCTGCTCACAACGTTGTGGTTTCTGATTCTGATCACATCTTCCCTCCTGTGGTCTCCGAGCCCCGCCCTGGACACCAGATCACCATGGCAACGTCTCAGAGCCCTGGCCTGTGGACCAGATCACCATGGCAACACATCCCTTACCTACCTCCTCTGCCATAGAAGGAAGAGAGATACCGCCACACTGTCTATCTGGATGGTCTAGTAGTTTACAGCAACGCTTTGTCAGGTACAAGAACTCTGTCAACTACTTCCCAGCCTGGGTCTGTATCAACTACTTCCTCTGTCATCTGATCCCAGCCTGGGTCTGTATCAACTACTTCCTCTGTCATCTGATCCCAGCCTGGGTCTGTATCAACTACTTCCTCTGTCATCTGATCCCAGCCTGGGTCCGTATCAACTACTTCCTCTGTCATCTGATCCCAGCCTGGGTCTGTATCAACTACTTCCTCTGTCATCTGATCCCAGCCTGGGTCTGCCAACTACTTCCTCTGTCATCTGATCCCAGCCTGGGTCTGTATCAACTACTTCCTCTGTCATCTGATCCCAGCCTGGGTCTGTATCAACTACTTCCTCTGTCATCTGATCCCAGCCTGGGTCCGTATCAACTACTTCCTCTGTCATCTGATCCCAGCCTGGGTCCGTATCAACTACTTCCTCTGTCATGTGATCCCAGGGGTCATCCTGTAGTTATAGCAACATCTCCACCTGTCTGGGCAGCCTGGGTGATCCCGTCAGTTATAGCGACGCCATCGTATCTGTCCTTCCTCTGTCATCTGGGTGCCCCGTAGTCTTTATCACTTAACTTCCGCCTCTGTCACCTGTCTCCAGCCTGGGTGCCCCCAGTTATAGCGCAACGTACTTCCTACTGTCTGATCCCAGCCTGGGTCGTATCCAGAGTCTGTCATCTGATCCCGTAGTTATATCAATACTTCCTCTGTCATGTGATCCCAGGGTGCTCCCGTAGTTATAGCAACATCTCCACTGTCTGTTGGCTTGGGTGATCCCGTAGTTATAGCAACATCTCCACTGTCTGTTGGCTTGGGTGCTCCCGTAGTTATAGCGACGTCTCCACTGTCTGTTGGCTTGGGTGCTCCCGTAGTTATAGCGACGTCTCCACTGTCTGTTGGCTTGGGTGATCCCGTAGTTATAGCAATGTCTCCACTGTCTGTTGGCTTGGGTGCTCCCGTAGTTATAGCAACGTCTCCACTGTCTGTTGGCTTGGGTGCTCCCGTAGTTATAGCAACATCTCCACTGTCTGTTGGCTTGGGTGCTCCCGTGGTTATAGCTTGGCGTCTCCACTGTCTGTTGGCTTGGGTGCTCCCGTAGTTATAGCAACATCTCCACTGTCTGTTGGCTTGGGTGATCCCGTAGTTATAGCAACGTCTTTCCACTGTCTGTTGGCTTGGGTGATCCCGTAGTTATAGCAACATCTCCACTGTCTGTTGGCTTGGGGTGCTCCCGTAGTTATAGCGGCGTCTCCACTGTCTGTTGGCGGGTGATCCCGTGGTTATAGCAGCGTCTCCACTGTCTGTTGGCTTGGAGGTGATCCCGTGAGTTATAGCGACATCTCCTGTCTGTTGGCTTGGGTGATCCGTAGTTATAACGCCGTTTCCACTGTCTGTTGGCTTGGGTGCTCCCGTAGTTATAGCTTACATCTCCACTGTCTGCTGGCTTGGGTGCTCCCGTGTAGCGTCTCCACTGTTAGCTTGGAGCGACGCCTCCACTGTCTGTTGGCTTGGGTGATCCCAGTAGTTATAGTTATAGCTTGCTAGCGTCTCCACTGTCTGTTGGCTTGGGTGCTCCGTGGTTATAGCACGTCTCACTGTCTATAAGATTATTTTGAAGATATATACACAACGCAGAGGACGAGAGGACTAGGATTAACGATCAATAGGAGTTGGTTTTCAGTTCAACATCCGTTCAGAATCTGTGGAATGTCACTCCTGAACTCAGAGCGACGTGTACTACGTGTGCCACGTTTTCCTTGGTCTGTACATTGAGTGGGGAGCAGAATACTGCTTATGTGACCATTGGCCAAGTTGTACTGCAAGGACTTCTGATCGGTCAACCCCAGGCTAGGGTGGGTATAAACGGCCTCCTGTTCCTTTGTTCGGTGGAGAAAAACTGACGGACAGGGAAGTCTACTTTTCAGCATAGCACCTATGATTTGTCCTGCTCAAATAGATCTATTTCCTCCCCATGATTTGCTTTGGGGTCTGTGTTATTGAAGAATAACCTCAGTTACATTTGGTGCCGTGACCCGGATGAACTGGTCTCAACAACAACAAGAAAAACGTGTGTTGATCCAGAGGAAAGAGAGAAGGCTGGCCCAAACAGATCTGTTTCTGTTCCATCAGGCCAGAGGACATTTCTCCAAAAAGTACGATCTTTGTCCCCATGTGCAGTTGCAAACCGTGGTCTGGCTTTTTTATGGCGGTTTTGGAGCAGTGGCTTCTTCCTTGCTGAGCGGACTTTCAGGTTATGTCGATATAGGACTCGTTTTACTGTGGATATAGATACTTTTGTACCTGTTTCCTCCAGCATCTTCACAAGGTCCTTTGCTGTTGTTCTGGGATTGGAAATTGCTCCCAAGGATGAACCAGACTTGCATACCATTTTTTTCTGAGGTCTTGTCTGATTTCTTTTGATTTTCCCATGATGTTTAGCAAAGAGGCACTGAATTTGAAGGTAGGCCTTGAAATACATCCACAGGTAAACCTCCAATTGACTTAAATTATGTCAATTAGATTATCAGAAGCTTCTAAAGCCATGACATCATTTTCCAAGCTGTTTAAAGGCACAGTCAACTTAGGGTATTAAAACTTCTGCCAACAGAAAACTTCTGCCAACAGAGGAAACTGGCTACAGTGCAGAGGAAATGAAACATACGGAGAGCGTGATCACACAGTCTGTCTGTTATCATGATCCTGCAACACTATACCAGTAGTCTGCCTGTCTGTCTGTTATCATGATCCTGCAACACTATACCCGTAGTCTGTCTGTCTGTCTGTTATCATGATCCTGCAACACTATACCAGTAGTCTGTCTGTCTGTCTGTTATCATGATCCTGCAACACTATACCAGTAGTCTGTCTGCCTGTCATCATGATCCTGCAACACTATACCCGTAGTCTGTCTGTCTGTCTGTTATCATGATCCTGCAACACTATACCAGTAGTCTGTCTGTCTGTCATCATGATCCTGCAACACTATACCAGTAGTCTGTCTGTCTGTCTGTCATCATGATCCTGCAACACAATACCAGTAGTCTGTCTGTCTGTCATCATGATCCTGCAACACTATACCAGTAGTCTGTCTGTCTGTCTATCATCATGATCCTGCAACACTATACCAGTAGTCTGTCTGTCTGTCTGTTATCATGATCCTGCAACACTATACCAGTAGTCTGTCTGTCTGTCTGTTATCATGATCCTGCAACACTATACCAGTAGTCTGTCTATCTGTCTGTCATCATGATCCTGCAACACAATACCAGTAGTCTGTCTGTCTGTCATCCTGTGATTCTGCAACACTATACCCGTAGTCTGTCTGTCTGTCTGTCATCATGATCCTGCAACACTATACCAGTAGTCTGTCTGTCTGTCTGTTATCATGATCCTGCAACACTATACCAGTAGTCTGTCTGTCTGTCTGTCATCATGATCCTGCAACACTATACCAGTAGTCTGTCTGTCTATCTGTTATCATGATCCTGCAACACTATACCAGTAGTCTGTCTGTCATCATGATCCTGCAACACTATACCAGTAGTCTGTCTGTCTGTTATCATGATCCTGCAACACTATACCAGTAATCTGTCTGTCTGTCTGTTATCATGATCCTGCAACACTATACCAGTAGTCTGTCTGTCTGTCTGTCATCATGATCCTGCAACACTATACCAGTAGTCTGTCTGTCATCATGATCCTGCAACACTATTCCAGTAGTCTGTCTGTCTGTCTGTCATCATGATCCTGCAACACTATTCCAGTAGTCTGTCTGTCTGTTATCATGATCCTGCAACACTATACCAGTAGTCTGTCTGTCTGTTATCATGATCCTGCAACACTATACCAGTAGTCTGTCTGTCTGTCTGTTATCATGATCCTGCAACACTATACCAGTAGTCTGTCTGTCTGTCTGTCTGTTATCATGATCCTGCAACACTATATGCCTGATGGCTGGACCAATACAACACCTCGTTACTGATGGCTGGACCAATACAACACCTCGCTCTGTCTGGACCACAACACTGTCTGTTACTCATGGCTGACCAATACAACACTATACCAATTAGCTGTCTTACTGATGGCTTGACCAATACAACACTTACCGTAGTGAATTGTCTGTCTGTCTGCCATCATGACACCTGGCGGGACAAGTGACCTGTACTGGGCCCTATATCATGACTGGCTGTGACACTATACACCAGTAGTACATCGCTACTGATGGCGGACCAGTACAACACCTCGCATTAGGTCTGGGCCCTATAATCCTGATGATCACGGGGTGGTGGTGGCTTATAGTATCATCATGTATCCTGATATAAGTACTATGGCACCAGTAGTCTGTCTTCGTGTCTGTTATCAGTGTATGCAACACTATGTGTAGTCTGTGTGTCTGTCTGTCATTGAATTAGTAGATACCAATAGTGTGGCTGTCACCTCCATCTGTGATTGCAACACTGTGTGTGTGTGTGTGTAGTGTGTCTGTTAGTGTGATCCTGCAACACTATACCAGTAGTCTGTCTGTCTGTATGTCTGTGTAAGATCATGTGTGTATACCAGTAGTCTGTGTGTGTGTGTGTGTGTGTGTGTGTTACAGTAAGTCTGTCATGTCTGTCTGTTGTCACAGATCCTGCAGCCTATCTGTCAGTCATGTCAATGATTCATCCCTAATTCACCCTGATCAAACATCCCTAATTCACCCTGATTAAACATCCCTAATTCACCCTGATTAAACATCCCTAATTCACCCTGATTAAACATCCCTAATTCACCCCTGATTATCACATCCCTGCAACATCCTATACCAGTGATTAAACATCCCTAATTCACCCTGATTAAACATCCTGCAATTCACCTGATTAAACAGTCTGTCTAATTCACACTGTCACTGAGGCTGCCGTCACACACACTACACACACACTGTCTGTCTGTCACATGATCACACACACACACACACTCCAACACTAACACACACCTACAACACACACACACACACAAACACACACTGCAACACACTAACACAGTAGTCTGTCTGTCTGTCTGTTATCACACACCACTGCACACACACACTAACACACACACATCTGTCTGTCTGCCACACACTAAATACACACACACACTATATGCCTGATGGCTGGACCACACCCAACACACACACACTGGCCACACATACACACACCTCGTTGCACAATGGCTAACACACACACACACACACACACAACTGATGACACACACAACACACAAATGACACACACACACACACAACACACACACACACACACACTGATGGCTGGACCACACACACACACACAACTGACACAAATACCACACCACACATACACACACACACGTTACTGACACACACACCAACATACACACACACACACAACTGGGCACTATAATGCGTGACACACACATATTATTACACACACATACACATATACACACACCTAAACACAATACACATAATAAGGTTGGCACACACACATACAGCACATACACACTGGCACAAATACATACACACACAAAACACACACACACACACACACAACACACACACACAACACACATGACAATACACTGATACATACACACAAATTATTTTTTCTCAGGCAAACCACCATGTCATATGCTGAGGAGAGGGAGAGGAGAGGAGAGGAGGGAGGAGAGGAGGAGAGGGGGAGAGAGAGAGAGGGGGAGGAGAGTGCAGGAGGAGAGGAGGAGGGTGAGAGGGTGAGTGTGAGAGGTGTGTGTGTGTGAGGGGAGGGAGGGAGAGAGGAGAGAGGAGAGTGTGTGTGTTTGTGAGGAGAGGTGTTGGAGGGAGTGTGGGAGGGAGGAGGAGGAGGTGTGTGGAGGAGGGAGGAGGAGGAGTTGAGGAGGATTTGTGTGTGGCGGAGGCAGAGGAATGCCAATGTAACATTTGTTCACCTGATTAAACATTTAATTCACCTGTTGAACATCCCTAGTCAATGAATTAAACATCCCTAATTGGCTGGATTAAACTTTTCCTTTAATTCACCCAAACCCCAACATCACAACAGGAACAGGAAGGAGAGGTTTAGATGTTGAGGTATGCAGACAGATAGTAGGTATGTGGACAGACAGTAGGTATGCGGACAGACAGTAGGTATGCACACACAGGGCAGTAGACACACAGACACACACCAGTACACAGACACACTGCAGACAGATAGTAGGTATGCGGACAGACAGTAGGTATGCGGACAGACAGTAGGTATGCACGGACAGACAGTAGGTATGCAGACAGACAGTAGGTATACGGACAGACAGTAGGTATGCAGACAGACAGTAGGTATGCAGTAGCCATGCAGACAGACCTATGCAGACAGACAGTAGGTTTACACACAGATAGTAGGTACACAGACATAGTACACACACAGTACACAGACACTACACACACTAGGTATGCAGACAGACAGTAGGTTTAGAGACAGACAGTAGGTATGGACAGACAGTAGGTTTACAGACAGACAGTAGGTATGCGGACAGACAGTAGGTATGCAGACAGACAGTAGGTATGCAGACAGACAGTAGGTTTACAGACAGATAGTAGGTATGCGGACAGACAGTAGGTATGCGGACAGACAGTAGGTATGCGGACAGACAGTAGGTGCATGGGCGGACACAGGTTGGCACACACACAGAGACCTTCACAGTAGGTATGCAGACAGACAGTAGGTTGGCCTTTCGTGAGATAGAGACCTTCTACATGTAGAATGCCTAGCTAGCAGCATGACTGGTAGCACACATACGGGCAAACACACTGTGGTGGTACAGACCCAGGCCACACACCACACACACTCAGTGAGACTTGTACACACACACATAATGTCACCACTGGAGCTACAGACAGGCAGATAGACCACAGATCTCTATATAAATGAACAGACAGGCAGATAGACCAGAGCTCTCTATATAAATGAACAGACAGGCAGATAGACCATGTCATATAGAGAGGGAGAGGGAGACAGGGAGGGAGGGAGGCAGAGCTTCCTCTAGGAGAGAGAGAGATGAACAGAGGAGCAGATAGGGAGGCAGACTTATAAATGAAGGCGGATGACAGGCAGATAGACCAGAGCTCTCTTTCATATAGAGGAGGATGAGGAGGAGAGAGAGGCAGATAGACCAGAGCTATATAATGAGGACAGACTGGGAGGGCAGATAGACCAGAGCTCTCTATATAAATGAACAGACTGGCAGATAGACCACTGTAAATTCCTCAAAGGAATGAACAGACTGGCAGATAGACCAGAGCTTCTAATGTATCAAACAACATCACAACAGGAACAGATAGACCAGATGTTGATATAAATGAACAGACTGTGAGTATGTTGGACCAGAGTTTCTATATAAATGAACAGACAGGCAGATATGCAAACCAGACAGTATAAATGAACAGACAGTAAGGGTTTACAGATAGACCAGAGGTGAGTGCTATATAAATGAAGTAGGTATCTTGACGGACAGACCAGTAGCTCTCTATATAAATGAATGTTGACCCACTGTTATTCCAGTAGGTATCCAGACAGACTGTGCAGTGTTCTGGGGACAGACTGGTAGGTATGCAGATCCCAGACTGGGTATGCAGACAGACCCAACTGTTGAGACCACTGTTATTCCATAGGCTGGGATCCGCACTGTGCAGCTGTTGACCCACTGTTATTCCATAGGCTGGGATCCACACTGTGCAGCTGTTGACCCACTGTTATTCCAGCAGGCTGGGTATCCACTGTGCAGCTGGGTTGTACCCACTGTTATTCCATAGGTATGCTGGACAGATCCAGCTGCATCGGTTTGACCCAGACATTAGTATGCAGACAGTAGGTATGCAGATCCATTATCGGGTTCAAATACAGTGAAGGATTTTACAAGATCAGCCTTGTGATCAGTGTATCCACAGACAGTAGGTATCCTTGGGGACAGACGGTAGGTATGGACAGACAGCTGAGGTATGCGGACAGACAGTAGTGTAGCCAATTAGACAGTAAGTTGGCTTTCGTGAGATAGGCACCACCTTTTTATTCCAGTTGATAATCTTGATGCCGTGTAGCCCCAGCAGTCATGACTGGTGGGAACCTCCAATGTGGCTTGGATCAGCCTGTAGCACCCGTGGTCTGACTGCAAGTCCTTGTTGCCTTCACCTTACCATCAAACACATCTGGTGTCATCACAGTAAGGTCTCATTGGTGCCTGACTCGCTCATGGGGAACGGAACCCATCAATGTATACTCAACGCCTTTACAAATGCTGATTTGAATGTCATTGAGGAAAACAGGGAAGTGTCAAAGTTTTTAAATGAACAGACAGGCAGATGAAACAGATCCTTTTCTATATTTAAAGTAATCCTCAAAGTAATCCCAGAAGTAATCTCAAAATAATCCTCAAAGTAATCCACAGTTATCCTCAAAGTAATCCTCAAAATAAGCTCCTCAAAATAATCCTCAAGTGAATCCTCAAAGTAATCCTCAAAATAATCAGACAGGCAGATAGACAGAGCTCTCAAATATAAATAATCCTCAAAGTAATCCTCAAAATAATCCTCAGAAATAATCCCCAAAGTAATCCCTCAAAATAATCCTCAAAGTAATCCCTAGATAATCCTCAGCAATCCTCAAAGTAATGAACAGACTCCAAAGTAATCTCAAAATAATCCTCAAAGTAGATAGACTCAAAATCTATATCCCCAAATAATCCTCAAAGTAATCCTCAGTAATCCTCAAAATAATCCCAAGTCAATCCTAGTAATCTCTATATAAATGAACAGACTCAGTAATCCAGAGCTCTCAAAATAATCCTCAAAGTAATCCCCATAGGCTGGGGATCCTCAATAATCCTCAGCTTAATCCATAGGCTGGGATCCTCAAACTGTAAGTTGATCCTGTTTTCACAAGCTTCTGTAATCTGATTACAATAGTTTTTGCTGGGATAAAGTGCAGCTGTTGACAGTTACATCAGGTGGATCATGTGATGTTGCTGACCCACCTCCATAGGCTGGGATCTTGCTGTGCAGCTGTTGACCCTGTCCAGAGGCTGAGGATCATTATCCAAATACACCAAGATTTGTAGGGGCAGTCCAGCCTGCAGTCAACCATCCAGGACAACCACAATCCGTACAACCAGCTGAATGTCATACAGGAAGGCCAAAAAGATCATCATAATAAGTGATACAACAACCACCTAGCCACTGCCTGTCATCACCCCGCCGTATTCCAGTTGGATAAGCGAGATGCCGACAGTACAGTCCACCTGAAAAGGCTGGGACCGTGACTGTAGCCTCAAGGCCATCAGACTGTTGCCCCACGATCCATCACTAACATCTGGTGTGTATCATCACAATGTGAGTCTCTGATTGGGTACTCAGGCCAACATACTGACTTAGCAAACTCATTGGCCACTTTAAATAATGCTGATTTAGCCACTTTAAACAAATGTCAAGAATGTTTATTTTTCCTTATACTCATCCTACTGTTTACGGGTAATCTCATAAGTATATCCATCTACTCTCATATGTAAAGTAATCCCCTCAAAGTTATCCTCAAGCCAGTATATCCTCTAATCCTCATATTTCCTTCAAAAGTAATCCTCAATAATCCTCATTGTCCTGTTAATTTCAAGTAATACTCAAAATAATCCTCAGTAATCCTCAAAATAATCCTCAAATAATCCTCAAAGTAGATCCTCAAAATAATCCTCAAACTGTTAATCATAATCCTCAAAGTAATCTCGTAATCCTAAGTAATCCTCAAAATAATCCTCAAAAAGTAATCCTCAAACATCTAATCCTCTAGTAATCATGTAATCCATTCAAAATAATCCTCCGTGTATTGATCCTCAAATAATCCTCAAAGTAATCCTCAAAGTAATCCTCAAAATAATCCCTCAATAGTATGGACTCAAAATAATCCTCAAAGTAATGTGGTAATCTCTGATAATCCTCAAGTAATCCTCAAAGTAATCCTCCAAAGTAATCCTGTTTTTCACAAGCTTCTGTCATCCAGTGGTATGCTGGTAAAATAAGCAGTTACAGTTAACCAGGTAGTATTCATGTGATCTGCTAATCATGGTATGGACCAATATCACCCTCCTATCCGGTATGGACTCTCAGATAGTGAGGTCCGCTGTGGTCACCGGGGCAAACCTGCCCTCCAGGACACCCTCACATAATGACCGATGTCCCAGAGACATCAGGACAACAACCACCGAGCCACTGGGAACCACCCCGCTTATCATTAAGTAATCATGGAATAAAGGATCGAGAGACTGTGATACATCAGATGGTATAAATTGAATGACTGCCAACATAACTTAAATCATTGTATGCCACTGCAATAATGTATCATAGCCATAACTGTGTTTGTATGGACCAATAACATCTGATAACCATGTGCATAGTGAACTAGAAAGCAACTGCAACATCTGATAACCATAAATGTGTATGTGACCAATAACATCTGGATAACCATGTATGTGACCAATAACATCTGCTAGACCAATAACATCTGATAACCATGTATGGACCAATAACATCAATGCATGCTGCGTAACCATGTGTATGGACACATCTGATATAACAATAACATCGATAACCAACATCTGATAACCATGTGTGTAACATGTGTATGGACCAATAAACATCTGCTATATAACCATGCATGTATGACCAATAACATCTGATAACCAATAACATAACCTGATAACCATGTGTATCCAATGTGTATGTGATAATACCATGTGACCAATCATCTGATAACCATGTGTATGGATGATCGTAACCATAACATCTGATAACCAATGTATGTGACCAATAACATCTGATAACCATGTATGTGACCAATAACCATGTGTATGTGACCATGTGTAACATCTGATAACAACCATGTGTATGACCAATATCTGATAACCTGTATAACATCTGATAACCATGATGTGACCAATAACATCTGACCAATAACATCTGCTAACCATGTGTATGTGACCAATATCATCATACATGTATGTGACCAATAACATCTGATAACCATGTGTATGTGGACCAATAACATAACCATGTGTATGTGATAAACTATGTGATGACCAACATCTGATAACCAATAACATCTGATCAACCATTTGTATGTGGCCAAAGTGTATGTATGGACCAATAACATCTGATAACCATGTGTATGTGACCAATAACATCTGATAACCATGTGTATGGACCAATAACATCTTCTAACCATGTGTATGTGACCAATAACATCTGCTAACCATGTGTATGGACCAATAACATCTGATAACCATGTGTATGTGACCAATAACATCTGATAACCATGTGTATGTGACCAATAACATCTGATAACCATGTGTATGTGACCAATAACATCTGATAACCATGTGTATGTGACCAATAACATCTGATAACCATGTGTATGTGACCAATAACATCTGATAACCATGTGTATGTGACCAATAACATCTGATAACCATGTGTATGGACCAATAACATCTGATAACCATGTGACCAATAACATCTGATAACCATGTGTATGTGACCAATAACATCTGCTGACCATGTGTATCTGACCAATAACATCTGCTAACCATGTCTATGTGACCAATAACGTGATTTACTGTTTTGTAATCCCTTACATCTAATCCCTTACATGTTAACCCTTTAACCCCCCCAGCCCTGGTGGCAACACACAACACAGACTGTATTTTACACAGAGAACTGGCGATATAATTCTGGTGAAAATACGTCTGTCTTCGGCTCAAAAATAATGTTGATTTCTTTCTCGAGACACAAGAAACCTTATCTGATAGGCCTACACGGTTGAACAAGAACACGGGATGTTACATTGTATCAACGTGTTCCGTGTGAGAGCCCTGCTGTTATGCCGTAGGCTCGGCCTGCAGCATCATGTACCCATCCTGTTGTCTGATACAATGTGGTGCCGAGTCTTAGGCCCGATTCAGTCTGGACGGAACGGAATCTGCATTCTAGTCAGACAGACAGACGGGATCGGGAATGCAACCTGTTTTTCAGGGCTGGATACATTGTATCGTAAAGCCTATAGTTGTGATATTGTATCGTAAAATACATTGTATCGTAAAGCCTATAGTTGTGATATTGTATCGTAAAATACATTGTATCGTAAAGCCTGTATATATATATCACATCTATAGGCTTTACGATACAATGTATCCATCCCTGAAAAGCAGGTTGCATTCCCGATCCCGTCTATATATATATATATATGATACCAGCAGCTGTATCATTCCGTTCTACCCTGCTTTGAGGATGATGTCAGTCTAGTGATGCTGATTTAAAGTGGAATCACAGCGCGAACACTTCCACACACACACACACACACACACACACACACACAGCCTCACAGTCGAATGACCCAATTTAGCCTGGAGAAATATTACAGAACCCAGACCCAGCATGCCATACCGTGTTATCTCCAGACGTAGACCACATTTGGCACGATATAGGTAAATAGGAGTATTATAACGGTGGTGTTTTATCTATAAAGACACGTTGAAAGGCTTTCCTCGGACATTAGGCTGTTCCGCTAAAGCCCAGACAGTCATGCTTCATGTGCCATCAGACATGCGGACCATCTCTCTCTCTCTCTCTCTCTCTCTCTCTCTCTCTCTCTCTCTCTCTCTCTCTCTCTCTCTCTCTCTCTCTCTATTGATCAGTAATTATTGAATATAAACTGTTCCTTCTTACCTGGATACAGCACAGCAGATATACAACGCGAGGCACCGATGAGATCATGGTATCTCTACTGTTGTTCATTTGAAGGAGTCGGATCGGGCTTCTGTTCTCAGGGCTCGCCGGGCGATTTGCACATCCAGACAATGGCGACTTGTCTGCACCATCAGACCATCGAGCTGTCCTCTCTCTCCGCCGAACCTGGGGGCACAATAGTCTCCGCTCTCTACCACCCACCCCCTCCCCGGTCCTCCTAAACGTGCGTTTAGATCCTCCACTTGGTACCGTTCCTGTGGCAGAACGCCCCGGTATGGGCCATATCCGAAACGTGGGGTGTCGATTTTTTCCAACAGCCGTCCTAACATCCGCGATGGGTCGGCGAAATGGATGGAGGGAGGAACGCGCCAGTGGCCATCATTTTAGGGACGAAACGAGCAGAGGGGAGCCTGATCCATTCACACGGAAAGAGAGCAGAGACAGAGGCTGCATTCTCCCTCCCTCTCTCCCTCTCTTTCTCTCTCTTTCTCTCTTTCTCCAACGCCCCGCCCTAATCTGTCCAGAGGGAGGCAGGAACAGCACCGGCTAGGCTACTATCATCATCAGATAGAAGGATGAATGGAGGGAGGAACAGCACCAGCTAGGCTACTATCATCATCAGATAGAAGGATGAATGGAGGGAGGAACAGCACCAGCTAGGCTACTATCATCATCAGATAGAAGGATGAATGGAGGGAGGCAGGAACAGCACCAGCTAGGCTACTATCATCATCAGATAGAAGGATGAATGGAGGGAGGGAGGAACAGCACCGGCTAGGCTACTATCATCATCAGATAGAAGGATGAATGGAGGGAGGAACAGCACCAGCTAGGCTACTATCATCATCAGATAGAAGGATGAATGGAGGGAGGGAGGGAGGAACAGCACCGGCTAGGCTACTATCATCATCAGATAGAAGGATGAATGGAGGGAGGAACAGCACCAGCTAGGCTACTATCGTCATCAGATAGAAGGATGAATGGAGGGAGGCAGGAACAGCACCGGCTAGGCTACTATCATCATCAGATAGAAGGATGAATGGAGGGAGGCTGGAACAGCACCGGCTAGGCTACTATCATCATCAGATAGAAGGATGAATGGAGGGAGGCAGGAACAGCACCGGCTAGGCTACTATCATCATCAGATAGAAGGATGAATGGAGGGAGGGAGGAACAGCACCGGCTAGGCTACTATCGTCATCAGATAGAAGGATGAATGGAGGGAGGCAGGAACAGCACCGGCTAGGCTACTATCATCATCAGATAGAAGGATGAATGGAGGGAGGAGGAGGAACAGCAGCGGCTAGGCTACTATCATCATCAGATAGAAGGATGAATGGAGGGAGGGAGGAACAGCACCGGCTAGGCTACTATCATCATCAGATAGAAGGATGAATGGAGGGAGGCACAGCACCGGCTAGGCTACTATCATCATCAGATAGAAGGATGAATGGAGGGAGGGAGGAACAGCACCGGCTAGGCTACTATCATCATCAGATAGAAGGATGAATGGAGGGAGGGAGGAACAGCACCGGCTAGGCTACTATCATCATCAGATAGAAGGATGAATGGAGGGAGGGAGGAACAGCACCGGCTAGGCTACTATCGTCATCAGATAGAAGGATGAATGGAGGGAGGCAGGAACAGCACCGGCTAGGCTACTATCATCATCAGATAGAAGGATGAATGGAGGGAGGCACAGCACCGGCTAGGCTACTATCATCATCAGATAGAAGGATGAATGGAGGGAGGCAGGAACAGCACCGGCTAGGCTACTATCATCATCAGATAGAAGGATGAATGGAGGGAGGGAGGGAGGAACAGCACCAGCTAGGCTACTATCATCATCAGATAGAAGGATGAATGGAGGGAGGAACAGCACCAGCTAGGCTACTATCATCATCAGATAGAAGGATGAATGGAGGAAGGCAGGAACAGCACCGGCTAGGCTACTATCATCATCAGATAGAAGGATGAATGGAGGGAGGAACAGCACCGGCTAGGCTACTATCATCATCAGATAGAAGGATGAATGGAGGGAGGAACAGCACCAGCTAGGCTACTATCATCATCAGATAGAAGGATGAATGGAGGAAGGCAGGAACAGCACCGGCTAGGCTACTATCGTCATCAGATAGAAGGATGAATGGAGGAAGGCAGGAACAGCACTGCCAGGCTACTATCGTCATCAGATAGAAGGATGAATGGAGGGAGGCACAGCACCGGCTAGGCTACTATCATCATCAGATAGAAGGATGAATGGAGGAGGGAGGGAGGAACAGCACCGGCTAGGCTACTATCATCATCAGATAGAAGGATGAATGGAGGGAGGGAGGGAGGGAGGGAGGAACAGCACCGGCTAGGCTACTATCATCATCAGATAGAAGGATGAATGGAGGGAGGAACAGCACCAGCTAGGCTACTATCATCATCAGATAGAAGGATGAATGGAGGGAGGCAGGAACAGCACCGGCTAGGCTACTATCGTCATCAGATAGAAGGATGAATGGAGGGAGGCTGGAACAGCACCGGCTAGGCTACTATCATCATCAGATAGAAGGATGAATGGAGGGAGGCAGGAACAGCACCGGCTAGGCTACTATCATCATCAGATAGAAGGATGAATGGAGGAGGGGAGGAACAGCAGCTAGGCTACTATCGTCATCAGATAGAAGGATGAATGGAGGGAGGCAGGAACAGCACCGGCTAGGCTACTATCATCATCAGATAGAAGGATGAATGGAGGAGGAGGAACAGCACCAGCTAGGCTACTATCATCATCAGATAGAAGGATGAATGGAGGGAGGGAGGAACAGCACCGGCTAGGCTACTATCGTCATCAGATAGAAGGATGAATGGAGGGAGGCACAGCACCGGCTAGGCTACTATCATCATCAGATAGAAGGATGAATGGAGGGAGGGAGGAACAGCACCGGCTAGGCTACTATCATCATCAGATAGAAGGATGAATGGAGGGAGGGAGGGAGGGAGGAACAGCACCGGCTAGGCTACTATCATCATCAGATAGAAGGATGAATGGAGGGAGGGAGGGAGGAACAGCACCGGCTAGGCTACTATCATCATCAGATAGAAGGATGAATGGAGGGAGGCAGGAACAGCACCGGCTAGGCTACTATCATCATCAGATAGAAGGATGAATGGAGAGGGAGGGAGGGAGGAACAGCACCGGCTAGGCTACTATCATCATCAGATAGAAGGATGAATGGAGGGAGGGAGGGAGGAACAGCACCGGCTAGGCTACTATCATCATCAGATAGAAGGATGAATGGAGGGAGGCTGGAACAGCACCGGCTAGGCTACTATCATCATCAGATAGAAGGATGAATGGAGGGAGGCAGGAACAGCACCGGCTAGGCTACTATCATCATCAGATAGAAGGATGAATGGAGGGAGGCTGGAACAGCACCGCTAGGCTACTATCGTCATCAGATAGAAGGATGAATGGAGGGAGGCAGGAACAGCACCGGCTAGGCTACTATCATCATCAGATAGAAGGATGAATGGAGGGAGGCAGGAACAGCACCGGCTAGGCTACTATCATCATCAGATAGAAGGATGAATGGAGGGAGGCAGGAACAGCACCGGCTAGGCTACTATCGTCATCAGATAGAAGGATGAATGGAGGGAGGCAGGAACAGCACCGGCTAGGCTACTATCATCATCAGATAGAAGGATGAATGGAGGGAGGAACAGCACCAGCTAGGCTACTATCATCATCAGATAGAAGGATGAATGGAGGGAGGAACAGCACCAGCTAGGCTACTATCGTCATCAGATAGAAGGATGAATGGAGGAAGGCAGGAACAGCACCGGCTAGGCTACTATCATCATCAGATAGAAGGATGAATGGAGGGAGGCTGGAACAGCACCAGCTAGGCTACTATCGTCATCAGATAGAAGGATGAATGGAGGAAGGCAGGAACAGCACCGGCTAGGCTACTATCATCATCAGATAGAAGGATGAATGGAGGGAGGAACAGCACCGGCTAGGCTACTATCATCATCAGATAGAAGGATGAATGGAGGGAGGAACAGCACCAGCTAGGCTACTATCGTCATCAGATAGAAGGATGAATGGAAGGAGGCTGGAACAGCACCAGCTAGGCTACTATCGTCATCAGATAGAAGGATGAATGGAGGAAGGCAGGAACAGCACCGGCTAGGCTACTATCGTCATCAGATAGAAGGATGAATGGAGGGAGGCAGGAACAGCACCGGCTAGGCTACTATCATCATCAGATAGAAGGATGAATGGAGGAGGAGGGAGGAACAGCACCAGCTAGGCTACTATCATCATCAGATAGAAGGATGAATGGAGGGAGGGAGGGAGGAACAGCACCGGCTAGGCTACTATCATCATCAGATAGAAGGATGAATGGAGGGAGGCTGGAACAGCACCGGCTAGGCTACTATCGTCATCAGATAGAAGGATGAATGGAGGAGGCAGGAACAGCACCGGCTAGGCTACTATCATCATCAGATAGAAGGATGAATGGAGGGAGGCTGGAACAGCACCGGCTAGGCTACTATCGTCATCAGATAGAAGGATGAATGGAGGGAGGCAGGAACAGCACCGGCTAGGCTACTATCATCATCAGATAGAAGGATGAATGGAGGGAGGCACAGCACCGGCTAGGCTACTATCGTCATCAGATAGAAGGATGAATGGAGGGAGGCAGGAACAGCACCGGCTAGGCTACTATCATCATCAGATAGAAGGATGAATGGAGGGAGGGAGGAACAGCACCAGCTAGGCTACTATCATCATCAGATAGAAGGATGAATGGAGGGAGGAGGAACAGCACCGGCTAGGCTACTATCGTCATCAGATAGAAGGATGAATGGAGGGAGGGAGGGAGGAACAGCACCGGCTAGGCTACTATCATCATCAGATAGAAGGATGAATGGAGGGAGGGAGGAACAGCACCGGCTAGGCTACTATCATCATCAGATAGAAGGATGAATGGAGGGAGGGAGGAACAGCACCGGCTGAGCTACTATCATCATCAGATAGAAGGATGAATGGAGGGAGGGAGGAACAGCACCGGCTAGGCTACTATCGTCATCAGATAGAAGGATGAATGGAGGGAGGCAGGAACAGCACCGGCTAGGCTACTATCATCATCAGATAGAAGGATGAATGGAGGGAGGCTGGAACAGCACCGGCTAGGCTACTATCATCATCAGATAGAAGGATGAATGGAGGGAGGCAGGAACAGCACCGGCTAGGCTACTATCATCATCAGATAGAAGGATGAATGGAGGGAGGAACAGCACCAGCTAGGCTACTATCATCATCAGATAGAAGGATGAATGGAGGGAGGAACAGCACCAGCTAGGCTACTATCGTCATCAGATAGAAGGATGAATGGAGGAAGGCAGGAACAGCACCGGCTAGGCTACTATCATCATCAGATAGAAGGATGAATGGAGGGAGGAACAGCACCGGCTAGGCTACTATCATCATCAGATAGAAGGATGAATGGAGGGAGGAACAGCACCAGCTAGGCTACTATCATCATCAGATAGAAGGATGAATGGAGGAAGGCAGGAACAGCACCGGCTAGGCTACTATCATCATCAGATAGAAGGATGAATGGAGGAAGGCAGGAACAGCACCGGCTAGGCTACTATCGTCATCAGATAGAAGGATGAATGGAGGGAGGCAGGAACAGCCCGGCTAGGCTACTATCATCATCAGATAGAAGGATGAATGGAGGGAGGGAGGGAGGAACAGCACCGGCTAGGCTACTATCATCATCAGATAGAAGGATGAATGGAGGGAGGGAGGGAGGGAGGGAGGAACAGCACCGGCTAGGCTACTATCATCATCAGATAGAAGGATGAATGGAGGGAGGCTGGAACAGCACCGGCTAGGCTACTATCGTCATCAGATAGAAGGATGAATGGAGGGAGGCAGGAACAGCACCGGCTAGGCTACTATCATCATCAGATAGAAGGATGAATGGAGGGAGGCTGGAACAGCACCGGCTAGGCTACTATCGTCATCAGATAGAAGGATGAATGGAGGGAGGCAGGAACAGCACCGGCTAGGCTACTATCATCATCAGATAGAAGGATGAATGGAGGGAGGCTGGAACAGCACCGGCTAGGCTACTATCGTCATCAGATAGAAGGATGAATGGAGGGAGGCAGGAACAGCACCGGCTAGGCTACTATCATCATCAGATAGAAGGATGAATGGAGGGAGGAACAGCACCAGCTAGGCTACTATCATCATCAGATAGAAGGATGAATGGAGGGAGGGAGGAACAGCACCGGCTAGGCTACTATCGTCATCAGATAGAAGGATGAATGGAGGGAGGCAGGAACAGCACCGGCTAGGCTACTATCATCATCAGATAGAAGGATGAATGGAGGGAGGAGGAACAGCACCAGCTAGGCTACTATCATCATCAGATAGAAGGATGAATGGAGGGAGGGAGGGAGGGAGGAACAGCACCGGCTAGGCTACTATCGTCATCAGATAGAAGGATGAATGGAGGGAGGAGGAGGAACAGCACCGGCTAGGCTACTATCATCATCAGATAGAAGGATGAATGGAGGGAGGCAGGAACAGCACCGGCTAGGCTACTATCATCATCAGATAGAAGGATGAATGGAGGGAGGGAGGGAGGAACAGCACCGGCTAGGCTACTATCATCATCAGATAGAAGGATGAATGGAGGGAGGAGGGAGGAACAGCACCGGCTAGGCTACTATCATCATCAGATAGAAGGATGAATGGAGGGAGGCTGGAACAGCACCGGCTAGGCTACTATCGTCATCAGATAGAAGGATGAATGGAGGGAGGCAGGAACAGCACCGGCTAGGCTACTATCATCATCAGATAGAAGGATGAATGGAGGGAGGCTGGAACAGCACCGGCTAGGCTACTATCATCATCAGATAGAAGGATGAATGGAGGGAGGCAGGAACAGCACCGGCTAGGCTACTATCATCATCAGATAGAAGGATGAATGGAGGGAGGCAGGAACAGCACCGGCTAGGCTACTATCATCATCAGATAGAAGGATGAATGGAGGGAGGCACAGCACCGGCTAGGCTACTATCGTCATCAGATAGAAGGATGAATGGAGGGAGGCAGGAACAGCACCGGCTAGGCTACTATCATCATCAGATAGAAGGATGAATGGAGGGAGGAACAGCACCAGCTAGGCTACTATCATCATCAGATAGAAGGATGAATGGAGGGAGGAACAGCACCAGCTAGGCTACTATCGTCATCAGATAGAAGGATGAATGGAGGAAGGCAGGAACAGCACCGGCTAGGCTACTATCATCATCAGATAGAAGGATGAATGGAGGGAGGCTGGAACAGCACCAGCTAGGCTACTATCGTCATCAGATAGAAGGATGAATGGAGGAGGCAGGAACAGCACCGGCTAGGCTACTATCATCATCAGATAGAAGGATGAATGGAGGGAGGAACAGCACCGGCTAGGCTACTATCATCATCAGATAGAAGGATGAATGGAGGGAGGAACAGCACCAGCTAGGCTACTATCATCATCAGATAGAAGGATGAATGGAGGAAGGCAGGAACAGCACCGGCTAGGCTACTATCGTCATCAGATAGAAGGATGAATGGAGGAAGGCAGGAACAGCACCGGCTAGGCTACTATCGTCATCAGATAGAAGGATGAATGGAGGGAGGCACAGCACCGGCTAGGCTACTATCATCATCAGATAGAAGGATGAATGGAGGGAGGGAGGGAGGAACAGCACCGGCTAGGCTACTATCATCATCAGATAGAAGGATGAATGGAGGGAGGGAGGGAGGAACAGCACCGGCTAGGCTACTATCATCATCAGATAGAAGGATGAATGGAGGGAGGCTGGAACAGCACCGGCTAGGCTACTATCGTCATCAGATAGAAGGATGAATGGAGGGAGGCAGGAACAGCACCGGCTAGGCTACTATCATCATCAGATAGAAGGATGAATGGAGGGAGGCTGGAACAGCACCGGCTAGGCTACTATCGTCATCAGATAGAAGGATGAATGGAGGGAGGCAGGAACAGCACCGGCTAGGCTACTATCATCATCAGATAGAAGGATGAATGGAGGAGGAGGCTGGAACAGCACCGGCTAGGCTACTATCGTCATCAGATAGAAGGATGAATGGAGGGAGGCAGGAACAGCACCGGCTAGGCTACTATCATCATCAGATAGAAGGATGAATGGAGGGAGGAACAGCACCAGCTAGGCTACTATCATCATCAGATAGAAGGATGAATGGAGGGAGGGAGGAACAGCACCGGCTAGGCTACTATCGTCATCAGATAGAAGGATGAATGGAGGGAGGCAGGAACAGCACCGGCTAGGCTACTATCATCATCAGATAGAAGGATGAATGGAGGGAGGGAGGAACAGCACCGGCTAGGCTACTATCATCATCAGATAGAAGGATGAATGGAGGAGGGAGGAACAGCACCGGCTAGGCTACTATCGTCATCAGATAGAAGGATGAATGGAGGGAGGCAGGAACAGCACCGGCTAGGCTACTATCATCATCAGATAGAAGGATGAATGGAGGGAGGCACAGCACCGGCTAGGCTACTATCGTCATCAGATAGAAGGATGAATGGAGGGAGGCAGGAACAGCACCGGCTAGGCTACTATCATCATCAGATAGAAGGATGAATGGAGGGAGGAACAGCACCAGCTAGGCTACTATCATCATCAGATAGAAGGATGAATGGAGGGAGGAACAGCACCAGCTAGGCTACTATCGTCATCAGATAGAAGGATGAATGGAGGAAGGCAGGAACAGCACCGGCTAGGCTACTATCATCATCAGATAGAAGGATGAATGGAGGGAGGAACAGCACCGGCTAGGCTACTATCATCATCAGATAGAAGGATGAATGGAGGGAGGAACAGCACCAGCTAGGCTACTATCATCATCAGATAGAAGGATGAATGGAGGAAGGCAGGAACAGCACCGGCTAGGCTACTATCATCATTAGATAGAAGGATGAATGGAGGAAGGCAGGAACAGCACCGGCTAGGCTACTATCGTCATCAGATAGAAGGATGAATGGAGGGAGGCAGGAACAGCACCGGCTAGGCTACTATCATCATCAGATAGAAGGATGAATGGAGGGAGGAGGGAGGAACAGCACCGGCTAGGCTACTATCATCATCAGATAGAAGGATGAATGGAGGGAGGGAGGGAGGGAGGAGGAACAGCACCGGCTAGGCTACTATCATCATCAGATAGAAGGATGAATGGAGGGAGGCTGGAACAGCACCGGCTAGGCTACTATCGTCATCAGATAGAAGGATGAATGGAGGGAGGCAGGAACAGCACCGGCTAGGCTACTATCATCATCAGATAGAAGGATGAATGGAGGGAGGCTGGAACAGCACCGGCTAGGCTACTATCGTCATCAGATAGAAGGATGAATGGAGGGAGGCAGGAACAGCACCGGCTAGGCTACTATCATCATCAGATAGAAGGATGAATGGAGGGAGGCTGGAACAGCACCGGCTAGGCTACTATCGTCATCAGATAGAAGGATGAATGGAGGGAGGCAGGAACAGCACCGGCTAGGCTACTATCATCATCAGATAGAAGGATGAATGGAGGGAGGAACAGCACCAGCTAGGCTACTATCATCATCAGATAGAAGGATGAATGGAGGGAGGCAGGAACAGCACCGGCTAAGCTACTATCGTCATCAGATAGAAGGATGAATGGAGGAGGCACAGCACCGGCTAGGCTACTATCATCATCAGATAGAAGGATGAATGGAGGGAGGGAGGAACAGCACCGGCTAGGCTACTATCATCATCAGATAGAAGGATGAATGGAGGGAGGGAGGAACAGCACCGGCTAGGCTACTATCATCATCAGATAGAAGGATGAATGGAGGGAGGCTGGAACAGCACAGGCTAGGCTACTATCATCATTAGATAGAAGGATGAATGGAGGGAGGAACAGCACCAGCTAGGCTACTATCATCATCAGATAGAAGGATGAATGGAGGGAGGGAGGAACAGCACCGGCTAGGCTACTATCGTCATCAGATAGAAGGATGAATGGAGGGAGGCTGGAACAGCACCGGCTAGGCTACTATCATCATCAGATAGAAGGATGAATGGAGGGAGGAGGAACAGCACCGGCTAGGCTACTATCATCATCAGATAGAAGGATGAATGGAGGAGGAGGAACAGCACCGGCTAGGCTACTATCGTCATCAGATAGAAGGATGAATGGAGGGAGGCAGGAACAGCACCGGCTAGGCTACTATCATCATCAGATAGAAGGATGAATGGAGGGAGGCACAGCACCGGCTAGGCTACTATCGTCATCAGATAGAAGGATGAATGGAGGGAGGCAGGAACAGCACCGGCTAGGCTACTATCATCATCAGATAGAAGGATGAATGGAGGGAGGAACAGCACCAGCTAGGCTACTATCATCATCAGATAGAAGGATGAATGGAGGGAGGAACAGCACCAGCTAGGCTACTATCGTCATCAGATAGAAGGATGAATGGAGGAAGGCAGGAACAGCACCGGCTAGGCTACTATCATCATCAGATAGAAGGATGAATGGAGGGAAGGAACAGCACCGGCTAGGCTACTATCATCATCAGATAGAAGGATGAATGGGAGGAGGAACAGCACCAGCTAGGCTACTATCATCATCAGATAGAAGGATGAATGGAGGAAGGCAGGAACAGCACCGGCTAGGCTACTATCATCATCAGATAGAAGGATGAATGGAGGGAGGCAGGAACAGCACCGGCTAGGCTACTATCGTCATCAGATAGAAGGATGAATGGAGGGAGGCACAGCACCGGCTAGGCTACTATCATCATCAGATAGAAGGATGAATGGAGGGAGGGAGGAACAGCACCGGCTAGGCTACTATCATCATCAGATAGAAGGATGAATGGAGGGAGGCTGGAACAGCACCGGCTAGGCTACTATCGTCATCAGATAGAAGGATGAATGGAGGGAGGCAGGAACAGCACCGGCTAGGCTACTATCATCATCAGATAGAAGGATGAATGGAGGGAGGCTGGAACAGCACCGGCTAGGCTACTATCGTCATCAGATAGAAGGATGAATGGAGGGAGGCAGGAACAGCACCGGCTAGGCTACTATCATCATCAGATAGAAGGATGAATGGAGGGAGGAACAGCACCAGCTAGGCTACTATCATCATCAGATAGAAGGATGAATGGAGGGAGGGAGGAACAGCACCGGCTAGGCTACTATCGTCATCAGATAGAAGGATGAATGGAGGGAGGCACAGCACCGGCTAGGCTACTATCATCATCAGATAGAAGGATGAATGGAGGGAGGGAGGAACAGCACCGGCTAGGCTACTATCATCATCAGATAGAAGGATGAATGGAGGGAGGGAGGGAGGGAGGAACAGCACCGGCTAGGCTACTATCATCATCAGATAGAAGGATGAATGGAGGGAGGCTGGAACAGCACAGGCTGAGCTACTATCATCATCAGATAGAAGGATGAATGGAGGAAGGCAGGAACAGCACCGGCTAGGCTACTATCGTCATCAGATAGAAGGATGAATGGAGGGAGGCACAGCACCGGCTAGGCTACTATCATCATCAGATAGAAGGATGAATGGAGGGAGGGAGGGAGGAACAGCACCGGCTAGGCTACTATCATCATCAGATAGAAGGATGAATGGAGGGAGGGAGGGAGGAACAGCACCGGCTAGGCTACTATCATCATCAGATAGAAGGATGAATGGAGGAGGCTGGAACAGCACCGGCTAGGCTACTATCGTCATCAGATAGAAGGATGAATGGAGGGAGGCAGGAACAGCACCGGCTAGGCTACTATCATCATCAGATAGAAGGATGAATGGAGGAGGCTGGAACAGCACCGGCTAGGCTACTATCATCATCAGATAGAAGGATGAATGGAGGGAGGCAGGAACAGCACCGGCTAGGCTACTATCATCATCAGATAGAAGGATGAATGGAGGGAGGCAGGAACAGCACCGGCTAGGCTACTATCATCATCAGATAGAAGGATGAATGGAGGGAGGCTGGAACAGCACCGGCTAGGCTACTATCGTCATCAGATAGAAGGATGAATGGAGGGAGGCAGGAACAGCACCGGCTAGGCTACTATCATCATCAGATAGAAGGATGAATGGAGGGAGGAACAGCACCAGCTAGGCTACTATCATCATCAGATAGAAGGATGAATGGAGGGAGGAACAGCACCAGCTAGGCTACTATCGTCATCAGATAGAAGGATGAATGGAGGAAGGCAGGAACAGCACCGGCTAGGCTACTATCATCATCAGATAGAAGGATGAATGGAGGGAGGAACAGCACCGGCTAGGCTACTATCATCATCAGATAGAAGGATGAATGGAAGGAGGAACAGCACCAGCTAGGCTACTATCATCATCAGATAGAAGGATGAATGGAGGAAGGCAGGAACAGCACCGGCTAGGCTACTATCGTCATCAGATAGAAGGATGAATGGAGGAAGGCAGGAACAGCACCGGCTAGGCTACTATCATCATCAGATAGAAGGATGAATGGAGGGAGGCTGGAACAGCACCGGCTAGGCTACTATCATCATCAGATAGAAGGATGAATGGAGGGAGGGAGGGAGGAACAGCACCGGCTAGGCTACTATCATCATCAGATAGAAGGATGAATGGAGGGAGGGAGGGAGGAACAGCACCGGCTAGGCTACTATCATCATCAGATAGAAGGATGAATGGAGGGAGGCTGGAACAGCACCGGCTAGGCTACTATCGCCATCAGATAGAAGGATGAATGGAGGAGGCAGGAACAGCACCGGCTAGGCTACTATCATCATCAGATAGAAGGATGAATGGAGGGAGGCTGGAACAGCACCGGCTAGGCTACTATCGTCATCAGATAGAAGGATGAATGGAGGGAGGCAGGAACAGCACCGGCTAGGCTACTATCATCATCAGATAGAAGGATGAATGGAGGGAGGCTGGAACAGCACCGGCTAGGCTACTATCGTCATCAGATAGAAGGATGAATGGAGGGAGGCAGGAACAGCACACCGGCTAGGCTACTATCATCATCAGATAGAAGGATGAATGGAGGGAGGAACAGCACCAGCTAGGCTACTATCATCATCAGATAGAAGGATGAATGGAGGGAGGGAGGAACAGCACCGGCTAGGCTACTATCGTCATCAGATAGAAGGATGAATGGAGGGAGGCAGGAACAGCACCGGCTAGGCTACTATCATCATCAGATAGAAGGATGAATGGAGGGAGGGAGGAACAGCACCGGCTAGGCTACTATCATCATCAGATAGAAGGATGAATGGAGGGAGGGAGGGAGGAACAGCACCGGCTAGGCTACTATCGTCATCAGATAGAAGGATGAATGGAGGGAGGCTGGAACAGCACCGGCTAGGCTACTATCATCATCAGATAGAAGGATGAATGGAGGGAGGAACAGCACCAGCTAGGCTACTATCATCATCAGATAGAAGGATGAATGGAGGGAGGAGGAACAGCACCGGCTAGGCTACTATCATCATCAGATAGAAGGATGAATGGAGGAGGCTGGAACAGCACCGGCTAGGCTACTATCATCATCAGATAGAAGGATGAATGGAGGGAGGAACAGCACCAGCTAGGCTACTATCATCATCAGATAGAAGGATGAATGGAGGGAGGCAGGAACAGCACCGGCTAGGCTACTATCATCATCAGATAGAAGGATGAATGGAGGGAGGCTGGAACAGCACCGGCTAGGCTACTATCATCATCAGATAGAAGGATGAATGGAGGGAGGCAGGAACAGCACCGGCTAGGCTACTATCATCATCAGATAGAAGGATGAATGGAGGGAGGAACAGCACCAGCTAGGCTACTATCATCATCAGATAGAAGGATGAATGGAGGGAGGGAGGAACAGCACCGGCTAGGCTACTATCGTCATCAGATAGAAGGATGAATGGAGGGAGGCAGGAACAGCACCGGCTAGGCTACTATCATCATCAGATAGAAGGATGAATGGAGGGAGGGAGGAACAGCACCAGCTAGGCTACTATCATCATCAGATAGAAGGATGAATGGAGGGAGGGAGGGAGGAGGAACAGCACCGGCTAGGCTACTATCATCATCAGATAGAAGGATGAATGGAGGGAGGCTGGAACAGCACAGGCTAGGCTACTATCATCATCAGATAGAAGGATGAATGGAGGAAGGCAGGAACAGCACCGGCTAGGCTACTATCGTCATCAGATAGAAGGATGAATGGAGGGAGGCACAGCACCCGGCTAGGCTACTATCATCATCAGATAGAAGGATGAATGGAGGAGGGAGGGAGGAACAGCACCGGCTAGGCTACTATCATCATCAGATAGAAGGATGAATGGAGGGAGGGAGGAGGAACAGCACCGGCTAGGCTACTATCATCATCAGATAGAAGGATGAATGGAGGAGGCTGGAACAGCACCGGCTAGGCTACTATCGTCATCAGATAGAAGGATGAATGGAGGGAGGCAGGAACAGCACCGGCTAGGCTACTATCATCATCAGATAGAAGGATGAATGGAGGGAGGCTGGAACAGCACCGGCTAGGCTACTATCATCATCAGATAGAAGGATGAATGGAGGGAGGCAGGAACAGCACCGGCTAGGCTACTATCATCATCAGATAGAAGGATGAATGGAGGGAGGCAGGAACAGCACCGGCTAGGCTACTATCATCATCAGATAGAAGGATGAATGGAGGGAGGCAGGAACAGCACCGGCTAGGCTACTATCGTCATCAGATAGAAGGATGAATGGAGGGAGGCAGGAACAGCACCGGCTAGGCTACTATCATCATCAGATAGAAGGATGAATGGAGGGAGGAACAGCACCAGCTAGGCTACTATCATCATCAGATAGAAGGATGAATGGAGGGAGGAGGAACAGCACCAGCTAGGCTACTATCATCATCAGATAGAAGGATGAATGGAGGAAGGCAGGAACAGCACCGGCTAGGCTACTATCATCATCAGATAGAAGGATGAATGGAGGGAGGAACAGCACCGGCTAGGCTACTATCATCATCAGATAGAAGGATGAATGGAGGGAGGAGGAACAGCACCAGCTAGGCTACTATCATCATCAGATAGAAGGATGAATGGAGGGAGGCAGGAACAGCACCGGCTAGGCTACTATCGTCATCAGATAGAAGGATGAATGGAGGAAGGCAGGAACAGCACCGGCTAGGCTACTATCGTCATCAGATAGAAGGATGAATGGAGGGAGGCACAGCACCGGCTAGGCTACTATCATCATCAGATAGAAGGATGAATGGAGGGAGGGAGGAACAGCACCGGCTAGGCTACTATCATCATCAGATAGAAGGATGAATGGAGGGAGGGAGGGAGGAACAGCACCGGCTAGGCTACTATCATCATCAGATAGAAGGATGAATGGAGGGAGGCTGGAACAGCACCGGCTAGGCTACTATCGTCATCAGATAGAAGGATGAATGGAGGGAGGCAGGAACAGCACCGGCTAGGCTACTATCATCATCAGATAGAAGGATGAATGGAGGGAGGCTGGAACAGCACCGGCTAGGCTACTATCGTCATCAGATAGAAGGATGAATGGAGGGAGGCAGGAACAGCACCGGCTAGGCTACTATCATCATCAGATAGAAGGATGAATGGAGGGAGGCTGGAACAGCACCGGCTAGGCTACTATCGTCATCAGATAGAAGGATGAATGGAGGGAGGCAGGAACAGCACCGGCTAGGCTACTATCATCATCAGATAGAAGGATGAATGGAGGGAGGAACAGCACCAGCTAGGCTACTATCATCATCAGATAGAAGGATGAATGGAGGGAGGAGGAACAGCACCGGCTAGGCTACTATCGCCATCAGATAGAAGGATGAATGGAGGGAGGCACAGCACCGGCTAGGCTACTATCATCATCAGATAGAAGGATGAATGGAGGGAGGGAGGAACAGCACCGGCTAGGCTACTATCATCATCAGATAGAAGGATGAATGGAGGGAGGGAGGAGGAACAGCACCGGCTAGGCTACTATCGTCATCAGATAGAAGGATGAATGGAGGGAGGCTGGAACAGCACCGGCTAGGCTACTATCATCATCAGATAGAAGGATGAATGGAGGGAGGAACAGCACCAGCTAGGCTACTATCATCATCAGATAGAAGGATGAATGGAGGGAGGGAGGAACAGCACCGGCTAGGCTACTATCATCATCAGATAGAAGGATGAATGGAGGGAGGCTGGAACAGCACCGGCTAGGCTACTATCATCATCAGATAGAAGGATGAATGGAGGGAGGAACAGCACCAGCTAGGCTACTATCATCATCAGATAGAAGGATGAATGGAGGGAGGGAGGAACAGCACCGGCTAGGCTACTATCGTCATCAGATAGAAGGATGAATGGAGGGAGGCACAGCACCGGCTAGGCTACTATCATCATCAGATAGAAGGATGAATGGAGGGAGGGAGGAACAGCACCGGCTAGGCTACTATCATCATCAGATAGAAGGATGAATGGAGGGAGGGAGGGAGGAACAGCACCGGCTAGGCTACTATCGTCATCAGATAGAAGGATGAATGGAGGGAGGCTGGAACAGCACCGGCTAGGCTACTATCATCATTAGATAGAAGGATGAATGGAGGAAGGCAGGAACAGCACCGGCTAGGCTACTATCATCATCAGATAGAAGGATGAATGGAGGGAGGCAGGAACAGCACCGGCTAGGCTACTATCATCATCAGATAGAAGGATGAATGGAGGGAGGAGGGAGGAACAGCACCGGCTAGGCTACTATCATCATCAGATAGAAGGATGAATGGAGGAGGGAGGGAGGAACAGCACCGGCTAGGCTACTATCATCATCAGATAGAAGGATGAATGGAGGGAGGCTGGAACAGCACCGGCTAGGCTACTATCGTCATCAGATAGAAGGATGAATGGAGGGAGGCAGGAACAGCACCGGCTAGGCTACTATCATCATCAGATAGAAGGATGAATGGAGGGAGGCTGGAACAGCACCGGCTAGGCTACTATCGTCATCAGATAGAAGGATGAATGGAGGGAGGCAGGAACAGCACCGGCTAGGCTACTATCATCATCAGATAGAAGGATGAATGGAGGGAGGCAGGAACAGCACCAGCTAGGCTACTATCATCATCAGATAGAAGGATGAATGGAGGGAGGAGGAACAGCACCGGCTAGGCTACTATCATCATCAGATAGAAGGATGAATGGAGGAGGAGGAGGAACAGCACCGGCTAGGCTACTATCATCATCAGATAGAAGGATGAATGGAGGAGGGAGGAACAGCACCGGCTAGGCTACTATCGTCATCAGATAGAAGGATGAATGGAGGGAGGCAGGAACAGCACCGGCTAGGCTACTATCATCATCAGATAGAAGGATGAATGGAGTGAGGGAGGAACAGCAGCACCGGCTAGGCTACTATCATCATCAGATAGAAGGATGAATGGAGGGAGGGAGGGAGGAACAGCACCGGCTAGGCTACTATCGTCATCAGATAGAAGGATGAATGGAGGGAGGCTGGAACAGCACCGGCTAGGCTACTATCATCATCAGATAGAAGGATGAATGGAGGGAGGGAGGCAGGAACAGCACCGGCTAGGCTACTATCGTCATCAGATAGAAGGATGAATGGAGGGAGGCACAGCACCGGCTAGGCTACTATCATCATCAGATAGAAGGATGAATGGAGGGAGGCTGGAACAGCACCGGCTAGGCTACTATCATCATCAGATAGAAGGATGAATGGAGGGAGGCAGGAACAGCACCGGCTAGGCTACTATCATCATCAGATAGAAGGATGAATGGAGGGAGGGAGGGAGGAACAGCACCGGCTGAGCTACTATCATCATCAGATAGAAGGATGAATGGAGGGAGGCTGGAACAGCACCGGCTAGGCTACTATCATCATCAGATAGAAGGATGAATGGAGGAAGGCAGGAACAGCACACCGGCTAGGCTACTATCGTCATCAGATAGAAGGATGAATGGAGGGAGGCAGGAACAGCACCGGCTAGGCTACTATCATCATCAGATAGAAGGATGAATGGAGGGAGGGAGGAACAGCACCGGCTAGGCTACTATCATCATCAGATAGAAGGATGAATGGAGGGAGGGAGGGAGGAACAGCACCGGCTAGGCTACTATCATCATCAGATAGAAGGATGAATGGAGGGAGGCTGGAACAGCACCGGCTAGGCTACTATCATCATCAGATAGAAGGATGAATGGAGGGAGGCAGGAACAGCACCGGCTAGGCTACTATCATCATCAGATAGAAGGATGAATGGAGGGAGGCTGGAACAGCACCGGCTAGGCTACTATCGTCATCAGATAGAAGGATGAATGGAGGGAGGCAGGAACAGCACCGGCTAGGCTACTATCATCATCAGATAGAAGGATGAATGGAGGGAGGCAGGAACAGCACCGGCTAGGCTACTATCATCATCAGATAGAAGGATGAATGGAGGGAGGCACAGCACCGGCTAGGCTACTATCGTCATCAGATAGAAGGATGAATGGAGGGAGGCAGGAACAGCACCGGCTAGGCTACTATCATCATCAGATAGAAGGATGAATGGAGGGAGGAACAGCACCAGCTAGGCTACTATCATCATCAGATAGAAGGATGAATGGAGGGAGGAACAGCACCAGCTAGGCTACTATCGTCATCAGATAGAAGGATGAATGGAGGAAGGCAGGAACAGCACCGGCTAGGCTACTATCGTCATCAGATAGAAGGATGAATGGAGGGAGGCTGGAACAGCACCGGCTAGGCTACTATCATCATCAGATAGAAGGATGAATGGAGGAAGGCAGGAACAGCACCGGCTAGGCTACTATCATCATCAGATAGAAGGATGAATGGAGGAGGAGGGAGGAACAGCACCGGCTAGGCTACTATCATCATCAGATAGAAGGATGAATGGAGGGAGGGAGGGAGGAACAGCACCGGCTAGGCTACTATCATCATCAGATAGAAGGATGAATGGAGGGAGGCTGGAACAGCACCGGCTAGGCTACTATCGTCATCAGATAGAAGGATGAATGGAGGGAGGCAGGAACAGCACCGGCTAGGCTACTATCATCATCAGATAGAAGGATGAATGGAGGGAGGCTGGAACAGCACCGGCTAGGCTACTATCGTCATCAGATAGAAGGATGAATGGAGGGAGGCAGGAACAGCACCGGCTAGGCTACTATCATCATCAGATAGAAGGATGAATGGAGGGAGGCTGGAACAGCACCGGCTAGGCTACTATCATCATCAGATAGAAGGATGAATGGAGGGAGGCAGGAACAGCACCGGCTAGGCTACTATCATCATCAGATAGAAGGATGAATGGAGGGAGGAACAGCACCAGCTAGGCTACTATCATCATCAGATAGAAGGATGAATGGAGGGAGGAGGAACAGCACCGGCTAGGCTACTATCGTCATCAGATAGAAGGATGAATGGAGGGAGGCAGGAACAGCACCGGCTAGGCTACTATCATCATCAGATAGAAGGATGAATGGAGGGAGGAGGAACAGCACCGGCTAGGCTACTATCATCATCAGATAGAAGGATGAATGGAGGGAGGGAGGGAGGAACAGCACCGGCTAGGCTACTATCGTCATCAGATAGAAGGATGAATGGAGGAGGCTGGAACAGCACAGGCTAGGCTACTATCATCATCAGATAGAAGGATGAATGGAGGAGGCAGGAACAGCACCGGCTAGGCTACTATCGTCATCAGATAGAAGGATGAATGGAGGAGGGAGGAACAGCACCGGCTAGGCTACTATCATCATCAGATAGAAGGATGAATGGAGGAGGCAGGAACAGCACCGGCTAGGCTACTATCATCATCAGATAGAAGGATGAATGGAGGGAGGCACAGCACCGGCTGAGCTACTATCATCATCAGATAGAAGGATGAATGGAGGAGGGAGGAGGAACAGCACCGGCTAGGCTACTATCATCATCAGATAGAAGGATGAATGGAGGGAGGGAGGGAGGAACAGCACCGGCTAGGCTACTATCATCATCAGATAGAAGGATGAATGGAGGGAGGCTGGAACAGCACCCGGCTAGGCTACTATCGTCATCAGATAGAAGGATGAATGGAGGGAGGCAGGAACAGCACCGGCTAGGCTACTATCATCATCAGATAGAAGGATGAATGGAGGGAGGCTGGAACAGCACCGGCTAGGCTACTATCATCATCAGATAGAAGGATGAATGGAGGGAGGCAGGAACAGCACCGGCTAGGCTACTATCATCATCAGATAGAAGGATGAATGGAGGGAGGCAGGAACAGCACCGGCTAGGCTACTATCATCATCAGATAGAAGGATGAATGGAGGGAGGCAGAACAGCACCGGCTAGGCTACTATCGTCATCAGATAGAAGGATGAATGGAGGGAGGCAGGAACAGCACCGGCTAGGCTACTATCATCATCAGATAGAAGGATGAATGGAGGGAGGCTGGAACAGCACCAGCTAGGCTACTATCATCATCAGATAGAAGGATGAATGGAGGGAGGCAGGAACAGCACCGGCTAGGCTACTATCATCATCAGATAGAAGGATGAATGGAGGGAGGGAGGAACAGCACCGGCTAGGCTACTATCATCATCAGATAGAAGGATGAATGGAGGGAGGAGGGAGGAACAGCACCGGCTAGGCTACTATCATCATCAGATAGAAGGATGAATGGAGGGAGGCTGGAACAGCACCGCCAGGCTGCTACTATCGTCATCAGATAGAAGGATGAATGGAGGGAGGCAGGAACAGCACCGGCTAGGCTACTATCATCATCAGATAGAAGGATGAATGGAGGGAGGCTGGAACAGCACCGGCTAGGCTACTATCGTCATCAGATAGAAGGATGAATGGAGGGAGGCAGGAACAGCACCGGCTAGGCTACTATCATCATCAGATAGAAGGATGAATGGAGGGAGGCAGGAACAGCACCGGCTAGGCTACTATCATCATCAGATAGAAGGATGAATGGAGGGAGGCACAGCACCGGCTAGGCTACTATCATCATCAGATAGAAGGATGAATGGAGGGAGGCAGGAACAGCACCGGCTAGGCTACTATCATCATCAGATAGAAGGATGAATGGAGGAGGGAGGAACAGCACCAGCTAGGCTACTATCATCATCAGATAGAAGGATGAATGGAGGGAGGAACAGCACCAGCTAGGCTACTATCGTCATCAGATAGAAGGATGAATGGAGGGAGGCAGGAACAGCACCGGCTAGGCTACTATCATCATCAGATAGAAGGATGAATGGAGGGAGGAGGAACAGCACCGGCTAGGCTACTATCATCATCAGATAGAAGGATGAATGGAGGGAGGGAGGAACAGCACCAGCTAGGCTACTATCATCATCAGATAGAAGGATGAATGGAGGGAGGGAGGAACAGCACCGGCTAGGCTACTATCATCATCAGATAGAAGGATGAATGGAGGGAAGGCAGGAACAGCACCGGCTAGGCTACTATCATCATCAGATAGAAGGATGAATGGAGGGAGGCACAGCACCGGCTAGGCTACTATCATCATCAGATAGAAGGATGAATGGAGGGAGGAGGGAGGAACAGCACCGGCTAGGCTACTATCATCATCAGATAGAAGGATGAATGGAGGGAGGGAGGAGGAACAGCACCCGGCTAGGCTACTATCATCATCAGATAGAAGGATGAATGGAGGGAGGCTGGAACAGCACCGGCTAGGCTACTATCGTCATCAGATAGAAGGATGAATGGAGGGAGGCAGGAACAGCACCGGCTAGGCTACTATCATCATCAGATAGAAGGATGAATGGAGGGAGGCTGGAACAGCACCGGCTAGGCTACTATCATCATCAGATAGAAGGATGAATGGAGGGAGGCAGGAACAGCACCGGCTAGGCTACTATCATCATCAGATAGAAGGATGAATGGAGGAGGGAGGAACAGCACCGGCTAGGCTACTATCATCATCAGATAGAAGGATGAATGGAGGGAGGCAGGAACAGCACCGGCTAGGCTACTATCATCATCAGATAGAAGGATGAATGGAGGGAGGGAGGAACAGCACCAGCTAGGCTACTATCATCATCAGATAGAAGGATGAATGGAGGGAGGAGGAACAGCACCGGCTAGGCTACTATCATCATCAGATAGAAGGATGAATGGAGGGAGGGAGGGAGGAACAGCACCGGCTAGGCTACTATCATCATCAGATAGAAGGATGAATGGAGGGAGGAGGAACAGCACCGGCTAGGCTACTATCATCATCAGATAGAAGGATGAATGGAGGAGGGAGGAGGAACAGCACCGGCTAGGCTACTATCGTCATCAGATAGAAGGATGAATGGAGGGAGGCTGGAACAGCACCGGCTAGGCTACTATCATCATCAGATAGAAGGATGAATGGAGGGAGGAACAGCACCAGCTAGGCTACTATCATCATCAGATAGAAGGATGAATGGAGGGAGGGAGGAACAGCACCGGCTAGGCTACTATCATCATCAGATAGAAGGATGAATGGAGGGAGGCTGGAACAGCACCGGCTAGGCTACTATCATCATCAGATAGAAGGATGAATGGAGGGAGGCTGGAACAGCACCAGCTAGGCTACTATCATCATCAGATAGAAGGATGAATGGAGGGAGGCAGGAACAGCACCGGCTAGGCTACTATCATCATCAGATAGAAGGATGAATGGAGGGAGGCTGGAACAGCACCGGCTAGGCTACTATCGTCATCAGATAGAAGGATGAATGGAGGGAGGCAGGAACAGCACCGGCTAGGCTACTATCATCATCAGATAGAAGGATGAATGGAGGGAGGAGGAACAGCACCAGCTAGGCTACTATCATCATCAGATAGAAGGATGAATGGAGGAGGGAGGAACAGCACCAGCTAGGCTACTATCATCATCAGATAGAAGGATGAATGGAGGAGGCAGGAACAGCACCGGCTAGGCTACTATCATCATCAGATAGAAGGATGAATGGAGGGAGGAGGAACAGCACCGGCTAGGCTACTATCATCATCAGATAGAAGGATGAATGGAGGGAGGGAGGGAGGGAGGGAGGAACAGCACCGGCTAGGCTACTATCGTCATCAGATAGAAGGATGAATGGAGGGAGGAGGCTGGAACAGCACAGGCTAGGCTACTATCATCATTAGATAGAAGGATGAATGGAGGAAGGCAGGAACAGCACCGGCTAGGCTACTATCATCATCAGATAGAAGGATGAATGGAGGGAGGGAGGAACAGCACCAGCTAGGCTACTATCATCATCAGATAGAAGGATGAATGGAGGGAGGCAGGAACAGCACCGGCTAGGCTACTATCATCATCAGATAGAAGGATGAATGGAGGGAGGCTGGAACAGCACCGGCTAGGCTACTATCATCATCAGATAGAAGGATGAATGGAGGGGAGGAACAGCACCAGCTAGGCTACTATCATCATCAGATAGAAGGATGAATGGAGGAAGGCAGGAACAGCACCGGCTAGGCTACTATCATCATCAGATAGAAGGATGAATGGAGGGAGGCAGGAACAGCACCGGCTAGGCTACTATCATCATCAGATAGAAGGATGAATGGAGGGAGGCAGGAACAGCACCGGCTAGGCTACTATCATCATCAGATAGAAGGATGAATGGAGGGAGGGAGGAACAGCACCGGCTAGGCTACTATCATCATCAGATAGAAGGATGAATGGAGGGAGGGAGGGAGGAACAGCACCGGCTAGGCTACTATCATCATCAGATAGAAGGATGAATGGAGGGAGGCTGGAACAGCACCGGCTAGGCTACTATCGTCATCAGATAGAAGGATGAATGGAGGGAGGCAGGAACAGCACCGGCTAGGCTACTATCATCATCAGATAGAAGGATGAATGGAGGGAGGCTGGAACAGCACCGGCTAGGCTACTATCATCATCAGATAGAAGGATGAATGGAGGGAGGCAGGAACAGCACCGGCTAGGCTACTATCATCATCAGATAGAAGGATGAATGGAGGGAGGCACAGCACCGGCTAGGCTACTATCATCATCAGATAGAAGGATGAATGGAGGGAGGCAGGAACAGCACCGGCTAGGCTACTATCATCATCAGATAGAAGGATGAATGGAGGGAGGAACAGCACCAGCTAGGCTACTATCATCATCAGATAGAAGGATGAATGGAGGGAGGCAGGAACAGCACCGGCTAGGCTACTATCGTCATCAGATAGAAGGATGAATGGAGGGAGGCACAGCACCGGCTAGGCTACTATCATCATCAGATAGAAGGATGAATGGAGGGAGGGAGGAACAGCACCGGCTAGGCTACTATCATCATCAGATAGAAGGATGAATGGAGGGAGGGAGGGAGGAACAGCACCGGCTAGGCTACTATCATCATCAGATAGAAGGATGAATGGAGGGAGGCTGGAACAGCACCGGCTAGGCTACTATCATCATCAGATAGAAGGATGAATGGAGGGAGGAACAGCACCAGCTAGGCTACTATCATCATCAGATAGAAGGATGAATGGAGGGAGGGAGGAACAGCACCGGCTAGGCTACTATCATCATCAGATAGAAGGATGAATGGAGGGAGGCTGGAACAGCACCGGCTAGGCTACTATCATCATCAGATAGAAGGATGAATGGAGGGAGGAACAGCACCAGCTAGGCTACTATCATCATCAGATAGAAGGATGAATGGAGGGAGGCAGGAACAGCACCGGCTAGGCTACTATCGTCATCAGATAGAAGGATGAATGGAGGGAGGCAGGAACAGCACCGGCTGAGCTACTATCATCATCAGATAGAAGGATGAATGGAGGAGGGAGGAACAGCACCGGCTAGGCTACTATCATCATCAGATAGAAGGATGAATGGAGGGAGGGAGGGAGGAACAGCACCGGCTAGGCTACTATCATCATCAGATAGAAGGATGAATGGAGGGAGGCTGGAACAGCACCGGCTAGGCTACTATCATCATCAGATAGAAGGATGAATGGAGGAAGGCAGGAACAGCACCGGCTAGGCTACTATCGTCATCAGATAGAAGGATGAATGGAGGGAGGCACAGCACCGGCTAGGCTACTATCATCATCAGATAGAAGGATGAATGGAGGGAGGGAGGAACAGCACCCGGCTAGGCTACTATCATCATCAGATAGAAGGATGAATGGAGGAGGGAGGGAGGAACAGCACCGGCTAGGCTACTATCATCATCAGATAGAAGGATGAATGGAGGAGGCTGGAACAGCACCGGCTAGGCTACTATCGTCATCAGATAGAAGGATGAATGGAGGGAGGCAGGAACAGCACCGGCTAGGCTACTATCATCATCAGATAGAAGGATGAATGGAGGAGGCTGGAACAGCACCGGCTAGGCTACTATCATCATCAGATAGAAGGATGAATGGAGGGAGGCAGGAACAGCACCAGCTAGGCTACTATCATCATCAGATAGAAGGATGAATGGAGGGAGGCAGGAACAGCACCGGCTAGGCTACTATCATCATCAGATAGAAGGATGAATGGAGGAGGCAGGAACAGCACCGGCTAGGCTACTATCATCATCAGATAGAAGGATGAATGGAGGGAGGCAGGAACAGCACCGGCTAGGCTACTATCATCATCAGATAGAAGGATGAATGGAGGAGGGAGGAACAGCACCAGCTAGGCTACTATCATCATCAGATAGAAGGATGAATGGAGGGAGGAACAGCACCAGCTAGGCTACTATCATCATCAGATAGAAGGATGAATGGAGGAGGCAGGAACAGCACCGGCTAGGCTACTATCGTCATCAGATAGAAGGATGAATGGAGGGAGGCTGGAACAGCACCGGCTAGGCTACTATCATCATCAGATAGAAGGATGAATGGAGGAGGCAGGAACAGCACCGGCTAGGCTACTATCGTCATCAGATAGAAGGATGAATGGAGAGGAGGCACAGCACCCGGCTAGGCTACTATCATCATCAGATAGAAGGATGAATGGAGGGAGGAGGAACAGCACCTGCTAGGCTACTATCATCATCAGATAGAAGGATGAATGGAGGGAGGAGGAGGAACAGCACCGGCTAGGCTACTATCATCATCAGATAGAAGGATGAATGGAGGGAGGCTGGAACAGCACCGGCTAGGCTACTATCATCATCAGATAGAAGGATGAATGGAGGGAGGCAGGAACAGCACCGGCTAGGCTACTATCATCATCAGATAGAAGGATGAATGGAGGGAGGCTGGAACAGCACCGGCTAGGCTACTATCGTCATCAGATAGAAGGATGAATGGAGGGAGGCAGGAACAGCACCGGCTAGGCTACTATCATCATCAGATAGAAGGATGAATGGAGGGAGGCTGGAACAGCACCGGCTAGGCTACTATCGTCATCAGATAGAAGGATGAATGGAGGGAGGCAGGAACAGCACCGGCTGAGCTACTATCATCATCAGATAGAAGGATGAATGGAGGGAGGAGGAACAGCACCAGCTAGGCTACTATCATCATCAGATAGAAGGATGAATGGAGGAGGGAGGAGGAACAGCACCGGCTAGGCTACTATCGTCATCAGATAGAAGGATGAATGGAGGGAGGCACAGCACCGGCTAGGCTACTATCATCATCAGATAGAAGGATGAATGGAGGGAGGGAGGAACAGCACCGGCTAGGCTACTATCATCATCAGATAGAAGGATGAATGGAGGGAGGGAGGGAGGAACAGCACCGGCTAGGCTACTATCGTCATCAGATAGAAGGATGAATGGAGGGAGGCTGGAACAGCACCAGGCTAGGCTACTATCATCATCAGATAGAAGGATGAATGGAGGGAGGCAGGAACAGCACCGGCTAGGCTACTATCGTCATCAGATAGAAGGATGAATGGAGGGAGGCTGGAACAGCACCGGCTAGGCTACTATCATCATCAGATAGAAGGATGAATGGAGGGAGGGAGGGAGGAACAGCACCGGCTAGGCTACTATCATCATCAGATAGAAGGATGAATGGAGGGAGGGAGGGAGGAACAGCACGGCTAGGCTACTATCATCATCAGATAGAAGGATGAATGGAGGGAGGCTGGAACAGCACCGGCTAGGCTACTATCGTCATCAGATAGAAGGATGAATGGAGGAGGCAGGAACAGCACCGGCTAGGCTACTATCATCATCAGATAGAAGGATGAATGGAGGGAGGCTGGAACAGCACTGCTAGGCTACTATCGTCATCAGATAGAAGGATGAATGGAGGGAGGCAGGAACAGCACCAGCTAGGCTACTATCATCATCAGATTGAAGGATGAATGGAGGGAGGCAGGAACAGCACCGGCTAAGCTACTATCATCATCAGATAGAAGGATGAATGGAGGGAGGCAGGAACAGCACCGGCTAGGCTACTATCGTCATCAGATAGAAGGATGAATGGAGGGAGGCAGGAACAGCACCGGCTGAGCTACTATCATCATCAGATAGAAGGATGAATGGAGGAGGAACAGCACCAGCTAGGCTACTATCATCATCAGATAGAAGGATGAATGGAGGGAGGAACAGCACCAGCTAGGCTACTATCGTCATCAGATAGAAGGATGAATGGAGGAGGGAGGAACAGCACCGGCTAGGCTACTATCATCATCAGATAGAAGGATGAATGGAGGAGGAGGCAGGAACAGCACCGGCTAGGCTACTATCGTCATCAGATAGAAGGATGAATGGAGGGAGGCACAGCACCGGCTAGGCTACTATCATCATCAGATAGAAGGATGAATGGAGGGAGGGAGGGAGGAACAGCACCGGCTAGGCTACTATCATCATCAGATAGAAGGATGAATGGAGGGAGGGAGGGAGGAACAGCACCGGCTAGGCTACTATCATCATCAGATAGAAGGATGAATGGAGGGAGGCTGGAACAGCACCGGCTAGGCTACTATCATCATCAGATAGAAGGATGAATGGAGGAGGCAGGAACAGCACCGGCTAGGCTACTATCAACATCAGATAGAAGGATGAATGGAGGGAGGCTGGAACAGCACCCGCTAGGCTACTATCATCATCAGATAGAAGGATGAATGGAGGGAGGCAGGAACAGCACCGGCTAGGCTACTATCATCATCAGATAGAAGGATGAATGGAGGGAGGCAGGAACAGCACCGGCTAGGCTACTATCATCATCAGATAGAAGGATGAATGGAGGGAGGCAGGAACAGCACCGGCTAGGCTACTATCATCATCAGATAGAAGGATGAATGGAGGGAGGAGGAACAGCACCAGCTAGGCTACTATCATCATCAGATAGAAGGATGAATGGAGGAGGCTGGAACAGCACCGGCTGAGCTACTATCGTCATCAGATAGAAGGATGAATGGAGGAGGCAGGAACAGCACCGGCTAGGCTACTATCATCATCAGATAGAAGGATGAATGGAGGAGGAGGAACAGCACCGGCTAGGCTACTATCATCATCAGATAGAAGGATGAATGGAGGGAGGGAGGGAGGAACAGCACCGGCTAGGCTACTATCGTCATCAGATAGAAGGATGAATGGAGGGAGGCTGGAACAGCACCGGCTGAGCTACTATCATCATCAGATAGAAGGATGAATGGAGGAGGCAGGAACAGCACCGGCTAGGCTACTATCATCATCAGATAGAAGGATGAATGGAGGGAGGAGGAACAGCACCAGCTAGGCTACTATCATCATCAGATAGAAGGATGAATGGAGGGAGGGAGGAACAGCACCGGCTAGGCTACTATCATCATCAGATAGAAGGATGAATGGAGGGAGGCTGGAACAGCACCGGCTAGGCTACTATCGTCATCAGATAGAAGGATGAATGGAGGGAGGCAGGAACAGCACCGGCTAGGCTACTATCATCATCAGATAGAAGGATGAATGGAGGGAGGCAGGAACAGCACCGGCTAGGCTACTATCATCATCAGATAGAAGGATGAATGGAGGGAGGCAGGAACAGCACCGGCTAGGCTACTATCATCATCAGATAGAAGGATGAATGGAGGGAGGAACAGCACCAGCTAGGCTACTATCATCATCAGATAGAAGGATGAATGGAGGAGGGAGGAACAGCACCGGCTAAGCTACTATCGTCATCAGATAGAAGGATGAATGGAGGGAGGCACAGCACCGGCTAGGCTACTATCATCATCAGATAGAAGGATGAATGGAGGGAGGGAGGAACAGCACCCGGCTAGGCTACTATCATCATCAGATAGAAGGATGAATGGAGGAGGGAGGGAGGAACAGCACCGGCTAGGCTACTATCATCATCAGATAGAAGGATGAATGGAGGGAGGCTGGAACAGCACCGGCTAGGCTACTATCATCATCAGATAGAAGGATGAATGGAGGAAGGCAGGAACAGCACCGGCTAGGCTACTATCATCATCAGATAGAAGGATGAATGGAGGAGGGAGGAACAGCACCGGCTAGGCTACTATCATCATCAGATAGAAGGATGAATGGAGGGAGGGAGGAGGAACAGCACCGGCTAGGCTACTATCATCATCAGATAGAAGGATGAATGGAGGGAGGAGGAGGAACAGCACCGGCTAGGCTACTATCATCATCAGATAGAAGGATGAATGGAGGGAGGCTGGAACAGCACCCGGCTAGGCTACTATCGTCATCAGATAGAAGGATGAATGGAGGGAGGCAGGAACAGCACCGGCTAGGCTACTATCATCATCAGATAGAAGGATGAATGGAGGGAGGCTGGAACAGCACCGGCTGAGGCTACTATCATCATCAGATAGAAGGATGAATGGAGGGAGGCAGGAACAGCACCGGCTAGGCTACTATCATCATCAGATAGAAGGATGAATGGAGGAGGCAGGAACAGCACCGGCTGAGCTACTATCATCATCAGATAGAAGGATGAATGGAGGGAGGCAGGAACAGCACCGGCTAGGCTACTATCATCATCAGATAGAAGGATGAATGGAGGAGGCAGGAACAGCACCGGCTAGGCTACTATCATCATCAGATAGAAGGATGAATGGAGGGAGGAGGAACAGCACCAGCTAGGCTACTATCATCATCAGATAGAAGGATGAATGGAGGGAGGGAGGAACAGCACCAGCTAGGCTACTATCATCATCAGATAGAAGGATGAATGGAGGAGAGGCAGGAACAGCACCGGCTAGGCTACTATCATCATCAGATAGAAGGATGAATGGAGGGAGGCTGGAACAGCACCGGCTAGGCTACTATCATCATCAGATAGAAGGATGAATGGAGGGAGGCAGGAACAGCACCGGCTAGGCTACTATCATCATCAGATAGAAGGATGAATGGAGAGGCACAGCACCGGCTGAGCTACTATCATCATCAGATAGAAGGATGAATGGAGGGAGGGAGGAACAGCACCGGCTAGGCTACTATCATCATCAGATAGAAGGATGAATGGAGGGAGGGAGGGAGGAACAGCACCGGCTAGGCTACTATCATCATCAGATAGAAGGATGAATGGAGGGAGGCTGGAACAGCACCGGCTAGGCTACTATCATCATCAGATAGAAGGATGAATGGAGGGAGGCAGGAACAGCACCGGCTAGGCTACTATCATCATCAGATAGAAGGATGAATGGAGGGAGGCTGGAACAGCACCGGCTAGGCTACTATCGTCATCAGATAGAAGGATGAATGGAGGAGGGAGGCAGGAACAGCACTGGCTAGGCTACTATCATCATCAGATAGAAGGATGAATGGAGGGAGGCACAGCACCGGCTAGGCTACTATCGTCATCAGATAGAAGGATGAATGGAGGGAGGCAGGAACAGCACCGGCTAGGCTACTATCATCATCAGATAGAAGGATGAATGGAGGGAGGAACAGCACCGGCTAGGCTACTATCATCATCAGATAGAAGGATGAATGGAGGAGGGAGGAACAGCACCGGCTAGGCTACTATCATCATCAGATAGAAGGATGAATGGAGGGAGGCACAGCACCGGCTAGGCTACTATCATCATCAGATAGAAGGATGAATGGAGGAGGAGGAACAGCACCGGCTAGGCTACTATCATCATCAGATAGAAGGATGAATGGAGGAGGGAGGGAGGAACAGCACCGGCTAGGCTACTATCATCATCAGATAGAAGGATGAATGGAGGGAGGCTGGAACAGCACCGGCTAGGCTACTATCATCATTAGATAGAAGGATGAATGGAGGAAGGCAGGAACAGCACCGGCTAGGCTACTATCGTCATCAGATAGAAGGATGAATGGAGGAGAGGAACAGCACCGGCTAGGCTACTATCATCATCAGATAGAAGGATGAATGGAGGGAGGAGGGAGGAACAGCACCGGCTAGGCTACTATCATCATCAGATAGAAGGATGAATGGAGGGAGGGAGGGAGGAACAGCACCGGCTGAGCTACTATCATCATCAGATAGAAGGATGAATGGAGGGAGGCTGGAACAGCACCGGCTAGGCTACTATCGTCATCAGATAGAAGGATGAATGGAGGGAGGCAGGAACAGCACCGGCTAGGCTACTATCATCATCAGATAGAAGGATGAATGGAGGGAGGCTGGAACAGCACCGGCTAGGCTACTATCGTCATCAGATAGAAGGATGAATGGAGGGAGGCAGGAACAGCACCGGCTAGGCTACTATCATCATCAGATAGAAGGATGAATGGAGGAGGCAGGAACAGCACCGGCTAGGCTACTATCATCATCAGATAGAAGGATGAATGGAGGGAGGCTGGAACAGCACCGGCTAGGCTACTATCATCATCAGATAGAAGGATGAATGGAGGGAGGCAGGAACAGCACCGGCTAGGCTACTATCATCATCAGATAGAAGGATGAATGGAGGGAGGAACAGCACCAGCTAGGCTACTATCATCATCAGATAGAAGGATGAATGGAGGGAGGAACAGCACCGGCTAGGCTACTATCATCATCAGATAGAAGGATGAATGGAGGGAGGCAGGAACAGCAGGGCTAGGCTACTATCATCATCAGATAGAAGGATGAATGGAGGGAGGCTGGAACAGCACCAGCTAGGCTACTATCATCATCAGATAGAAGGATGAATGGAGGGAGGCAGGAACAGCACCGGCTAAGCTACTATCGTCATCAGATAGAAGGATGAATGGAGGGAGGAACAGCACCGGCTAGGCTACTATCATCATCAGATAGAAGGATGAATGGAGGAGGAGGGAGGAACAGCACCGGCTAGGCTACTATCATCATCAGATAGAAGGATGAATGGAGGAGGGAGGAACAGCACCGGCTAGGCTACTATCATCATCAGATAGAAGGATGAATGGAGGGAGGCTGGAACAGCACCGGCTAGGCTACTATCATCATCAGATAGAAGGATGAATGGAGGGAGGCAGGAACAGCACCGGCTAGGCTACTATCATCATCAGATAGAAGGATGAATGGAGGGAGGCTGGAACAGCACCGGCTAGGCTACTATCGTCATCAGATAGAAGGATGAATGGAGGGAGGCAGGAACAGCACCGGCTAGGCTACTATCATCATCAGATAGAAGGATGAATGGAGGAGGGAGGAACAGCACCGGCTAGGCTACTATCATCATCAGATAGAAGGATGAATGGAGGGAGGGAGGAGGAACAGCACCGGCTAGGCTACTATCGTCATCAGATAGAAGGATGAATGGAGGGAGGCTGGAACAGCACCGGCTAGGCTACTATCATCATCAGATAGAAGGATGAATGGAGGGAGGCAGGAACAGCACCGGCTGGCTACTATCATCATCAGATAGAAGGATGAATGGAGGAGGAGGAACAGCACCGGCTAGGCTACTATCATCATCAGATAGAAGGATGAATGGAGGGAGGGAGGGAGGAACAGCACCGGCTAGGCTACTATCATCATCAGATAGAAGGATGAATGGAGGGAGGAGGGAGGAACAGCACCGGCTGAGCTACTATCATCATCAGATAGAAGGATGAATGGAGGGAGGCTGGAACAGCACCGGCTAGGCTACTATCATCATCAGATAGAAGGATGAATGGAGGGAGGCAGGAACAGCACCGGCTAGGCTACTATCATCATCAGATAGAAGGATGAATGGAGGAGGAGGAGGAACAGCACCGGCTAGGCTACTATCATCATCAGATAGAAGGATGAATGGAGGAGGCTGGAACAGCACCGGCTAGGCTACTATCATCATCAGATAGAAGGATGAATGGAGGGAGGCAGGAACAGCACCGGCTAGGCTACTATCATCATCAGATAGAAGGATGAATGGAGGGAGGCTGGAACAGCACCGGCTAGGCTACTATCATCATCAGATAGAAGGATGAATGGAGGGAGGCAGGAACAGCACCGGCTAGGCTACTATCATCATCAGATAGAAGGATGAATGGAGGGAGGAACAGCACCAGCTAGGCTACTATCATCATCAGATAGAAGGATGAATGGAGGGAGGAACAGCACCAGCTAGGCTACTATCGCCATCAGATAGAAGGATGAATGGAGGGAGGCAGGAACAGCACCGGCTAGGCTACTATCATCATCAGATAGAAGGATGAATGGAGGGAGGCTGGAACAGCACCGGCTAGGCTACTATCATCATCAGATAGAAGGATGAATGGAGGAGGCAGGAACAGCACCGGCTAGGCTACTATCATCATCAGATAGAAGGATGAATGGAGGGAGGCTGGAACAGCACCGGCTAGGCTACTATCATCATCAGATAGAAGGATGAATGGAGGGAGGGAGGAACAGCACCGGCTAGGCTACTATCATCATCAGATAGAAGGATGAATGGAGGAGGGAGGAGGAACAGCACCGCTAGGCTACTATCATCATCAGATAGAAGGATGAATGGAGGGAGGAGGCTGGAACAGCACCGGCTAGGCTACTATCATCATCAGATAGAAGGATGAATGGAGGGAGGCAGGAACAGCACCGGCTAGGCTACTATCATCATCAGATAGAAGGATGAATGGAGGAGGCTGGAACAGCACCAGCTAGGCTACTATCATCATCAGATAGAAGGATGAATGGAGGAGGAGGCAGGAACAGCACCGGCTAGGCTACTATCATCATCAGATAGAAGGATGAATGGAGGGAGGCAGGAACAGCACCGGCTAGGCTACTATCATCATCAGATAGAAGGATGAATGGAGGGAGGGAGGGAGGAACAGCACCGGCTAGGCTACTATCATCATCAGATAGAAGGATGAATGGAGGGAGGAGGGAGGAACAGCACCGGCTAGGCTACTATCATCATCAGATAGAAGGATGAATGGAGGGAGGCTGGAACAGCACCGGCTAGGCTACTATCATCATCAGATAGAAGGATGAATGGAGGAGGCTGGAACAGCACCAGCTAGGCTACTATCGTCATCAGATAGAAGGATGAATGGAGGGAGGCAGGAACAGCACCGGCTAGGCTACTATCATCATCAGATAGAAGGATGAATGGAGGGAGGCAGGAACAGCACCGGCTAGGCTACTATCATCATCAGATAGAAGGATGAATGGAGGGAGGAGGAACAGCACCGGCTAGGCTACTATCATCATCAGATAGAAGGATGAATGGAGGAGGCAGGAACAGCACCGGCTAGGCTACTATCATCATCAGATAGAAGGATGAATGGAGGAGGCAGGAACAGCACCGGCTAGGCTACTATCATCATCAGATAGAAGGATGAATGGAGGGAGGCTGGAACAGCACCGGCTAGGCTACTATCATCATCAGATAGAAGGATGAATGGAGGGAGGCAGGAACAGCACCGGCTAGGCTACTATCATCATCAGATAGAAGGATGAATGGAGGGAGGGAGGAACAGCACCGGCTAGGCTACTATCATCATCAGATAGAAGGATGAATGGAGGAGGGAGGAACAGCACCGGCTAGGCTACTATCATCATCAGATAGAAGGATGAATGGAGGGAGGAGGAACAGCACCGGCTGAGCTACTATCATCATCAGATAGAAGGATGAATGGAGGAAGGCAGGAACAGCACCGCTAGGCTACTATCGTCATCAGATAGAAGGATGAATGGAGGAGGCTGAACAGCACCAGCTAGGCTACTATCATCATCAGATAGAAGGATGAATGGAGGGAGGGAGGGAGGAACAGCACCGGCTAGGCTACTATCATCATCAGATAGAAGGATGAATGGAGGAGGAGGAGGAACAGCACCGGCTAGGCTACTATCATCATCAGATAGAAGGATGAATGGAGGGAGGCTGGAACAGCACCGGCTGAAGCTACTATCGTCATCAGATAGAAGGATGAATGGAGGAGGCAGGAACAGCAACCGGCTAGGCTACTATCATCATCAGATAGAAGGATGAATGGAGGGAGGCTGGAACAGCACCCGGCTAGGCTACTATCGTCATCAGATAGAAGGATGAATGGAGGGAGGCAGGAACAGCACCGGCTAGAGCTACTATCATCATCAGATAGAAGGATGAATGGAGGGAGGCTGGAACAGCACCGCTAGGCTACTATCATCATCAGATAGAAGGATGAATGGAGGGAGGCAGGAACAGCACCGCTAGGCTACTATCATCATCAGATAGAAGGATGAATGGAGGAGGGAGGAACAGCACCGGCTAGGCTACTATCATCATCAGATAGAAGGATGAATGGAGGAGGCAGGAACAGCACCGGCTAGGCTACTATCGTCATCAGATAGAAGGATGAATGGAGGGAGGAACAGCACCGGCTGAGGCTACTATCATCATCAGATAGAAGGATGAATGGAGGAGGAGGAGGAACAGCACCGGCTAGGCTACTATCATCATCAGATAGAAGGATGAATGGAGGGAGGGAGGGAGGAACAGCACCGGCAGGCTACTATCATCATCAGATAGAAGGATGAATGGAGGAGGCAGGAACAGCACCGGCTAGGCTACTATCATCATCAGATAGAAGGATGAATGGAGGGAGGAACAGCACCAGCTAGGCTACTATCATCATCAGATAGAAGGATGAATGGAGGGAGGAGGAACAGCACCAGCTAGCTACTATCATCATCAGATAGAAGGATGAATGGAGGGAGGAGGAACAGCACCGGCTGAGGCTACTATCATCATCAGATAGAAGGATGAATGGAGGGAGGCAGGAACAGCACCAGGCTAGGCTACTATCATCATCAGATAGAAGGATGAATGGAGGGAGGAACAGCACCGGCTAGGCTACTATCATCATCAGATAGAAGGATGAATGGAGGAGGCAGGAACAGCACCAGCTAGGCTACTATCATCAGATAGAAGGATGAATGGAGGAACAGCACCAGCTAGGCAGATAGAAGGATGAATGGAGGATAGGCTACTATCATCATCAGATAGAAGGATGAATGGAGGAGGAACAGCATCAGATAGAAGGATGAATGGAGGAACAGCACCGGCTGCTACTATAGATCAGATGAAGGATGAATGGAGGCAGATAGAAGGATGAATGGAGGAGGAGGAACAGCACCGGCTAGGCTACTATCGTCATCAGATAGAAGGATGAATGGAGGGAGGCAGGAACAGCACCGGCTAGGCTACTATCATCATCAGATAGAAGGATGAATGGAGGGAGGCTGGAACAGCACCGGCTAGGCTACTATCGTCATCAGATAGAAGGATGAATGGAGGGAGGCAGGAACAGCACCGGCTAGGCTACTATCATCATCAGATAGAAGGATGAATGGAGGGAGGAACAGCACCGGCTAGGCTACTATCATCATCAGATAGAAGGATGAATGGAGGGAGGGAGGGAGGAACAGCACCGGCTAGGCTACTATCATCATCAGATAGAAGGATGAATGGAGGGAGGGAGGGAGGAACAGCACCGGCTAGGCTACTATCATCATCAGATAGAAGGATGAATGGAGGGAGGCTGGAACAGCACCGGCTAGGCTACTATCGTCATCAGATAGAAGGATGAATGGAGGGAGGCTGGAACAGCACCGGCTAGGCTACTATCGTCATCAGATAGAAGGATGAATGGAGGGAGGCAGGAACAGCACCGGCTAGGCTACTATCATCATCAGATAGAAGGATGAATGGAGGGAGGCAGGAACAGCATCGGCTAGGCTACTATCATCATCAGATAGAAGGATGAATGGAGGGAGGCAGGAACAGCACCGGCTAAGCTACTATCGTCATCAGATAGAAGGATGAATGGAGGGAGGCAGGAACAGCACCGGCTAGGCTACTATCATCATCAGATAGAAGGATGAATGGAGGGAGGAACAGCACCAGCTAGGCTACTATCATCATCAGATAGAAGGATGAATGGAGGGAGGAACAGCACCAGCTAGGCTACTATCGTCATCAGATAGAAGGATGAATGGAGGAAGGCAGGAACAGCACCGGCTAGGCTACTATCATCATCAGATAGAAGGATGAATGGAGGGAGGAACAGCACCGGCTAGGCTACTATCATCATCAGATAGAAGGATGAATGGAGGGAGGCAGGAACAGCACCAGCTAGGCTACTATCATCATCAGATAGAAGGATGAATGGAGGGAAGGCAGGAACAGCACCGGCTAGGCTACTATCGTCATCAGATAGAAGGATGAATGGAGGAAGGCAGGAACAGCACCGGCTAGGCTACTATCGTCATCAGATAGAAGGATGAATGGAGGGAGGCACAGCACCGGCTAGGCTACTATCATCATCAGATAGAAGGATGAATGGAGGGAGGGAGGGAGGAACAGCACCGGCTAGGCTACTATCATCATCAGATAGAAGGATGAATGGAGGAGGGAGGGAGGAACAGCACCGGCTAGGCTACTATCATCATCAGATAGAAGGATGAATGGAGGGAGGCTGGAACAGCACCGGCTAGGCTACTATCGTCATCAGATAGAAGGATGAATGGAGGGAGGCAGGAACAGCACCGGCTAGGCTACTATCATCATCAGATAGAAGGATGAATGGAGGGAGGCTGGAACAGCACCGGCTAGGCTACTATCGTCATCAGATAGAAGGATGAATGGAGGGAGGCAGGAACAGCACCGGCTAGGCTACTATCATCATCAGATAGAAGGATGAATGGAGGGAGGCAGGAACAGCACCGGCTAGGCTACTATCGTCATCAGATAGAAGGATGAATGGAGGGAGGCAGGAACAGCACCGGCTAGGCTACTATCATCATCAGATAGAAGGATGAATGGAGGGAGGAACAGCACCAGCTAGGCTACTATCATCATCAGATAGAAGGATGAATGGAGGGAGGGAGGAACAGCACCGGCTAGGCTACTATCGTCATCAGATAGAAGGATGAATGGAGGGAGGCTGGAACAGCACCGGCTAGGCTACTATCATCATCAGATAGAAGGATGAATGGAGGAGGGAGGAACAGCACCGGCTAGGCTACTATCATCATCAGATAGAAGGATGAATGGAGGGAGGGAGGGAGGAACAGCACCGCTAGGCTACTATCATCATCAGATAGAAGGATGAATGGAGGAAGGCAGGAACAGCACCGGCTAGGCTACTATCGTCATCAGATAGAAGGATGAATGGAGGGAGGCACAGCACCGGCTAGGCTACTATCATCATCAGATAGAAGGATGAATGGAGGGAGGGAGGGAGGAACAGCACCGGCTAGGCTACTATCATCATCAGATAGAAGGATGAATGGAGGGAGGGAGGGAGGAACAGCACCGGCTAGGCTACTATCGTCATCAGATAGAAGGATGAATGGAGGAAGGCAGGAACAGCACCGGCTAGGCTACTATCGTCATCAGATAGAAGGATGAATGGAGGGAGGGAGGAACAGCACCGGCTAGGCTACTATCATCATCAGATAGAAGGATGAATGGAGGGAGGCAGGAACAGCACCGGCTAGGCTACTATCATCATCAGATAGAAGGATGAATGGAGGGAGGAACAGCACCAGCTAGGCTACTATCGTCATCAGATAGAAGGATGAATGGAGGAAGGCAGGAACAGCACCGGCTAGGCTACTATCGTCATCAGATAGAAGGATGAATGGAGGGAGGCACAGCACCGGCTAGGCTACTATCATCATCAGATAGAAGGATGAATGGAGGAGGGAGGGAGGAACAGCACCGGCTAGGCTACTATCATCATCAGATAGAAGGATGAATGGAGGGAGGGAGGAGGAACAGCACCGGCTAGGCTACTATCATCATCAGATAGAAGGATGAATGGAGGGAGGCTGGAACAGCACCGGCTAGGCTACTATCGTCATCAGATAGAAGGATGAATGGATGGAGGCAGGAACAGCACCGGCTAGGCTACTATCATCATCAGATAGAAGGATGAATGGAGGGAGGCTGGAACAGCACCGGCTAGGCTACTATCGTCATCAGATAGAAGGATGAATGGAGGGAGGCAGGAACAGCACCGGCTAAGCTACTATCGTCATCAGATAGAAGGATGAATGGAGGGAGGCTGGAACAGCACCGGCTAGGCTACTATCATCATCAGATAGAAGGATGAATGGAGGGAGGAACAGCACCAGCTAGACTACTATCATCATCAGATAGAAGGATGAATGGAGGGAGGAACAGCACCGGCTAGGCTACTATCATCATCAGATAGAAGGATGAATGGAGGGAGGAACAGCACCAGCTAGGCTACTATCATCATCAGATAGAAGGATGAATGGAGGGAGGCAGGAACAGCACCGGCTAAGCTACTATCGTCATCAGATAGAAGGATGAATGGAGGGAGGGAGGAACAGCACCGGCTAGGCTACTATCATCATCAGATAGAAGGATGAATGGAGGGAGGCAGGAACAGCACCGGCTAGGCTACTATCATCATCAGATAGAAGGATGAATGGAGGGAGGCTGGAACAGCACCGGCTAGGCTACTATCGTCATCAGATAGAAGGATGAATGGAAGGAGGCAGGAACAGCACCGGCTAAGCTACTATCGTCATCAGATAGAAGGATGAATGGAGGGAGGCTGGAACAGCACCGGCTAGGCTACTATCATCATCAGATAGAAGGATTAATTGGAGGGAGGAACAGCACCAGCTAGACTACTATCATCATCAGATAGAAGGATGAATGGAGGGAGGAACAGCACCGGCTAGGCTACTATCATCATCAGATAGAAGGATGAATGGAGGGAGGAACAGCACCAGCTAGGCTACTATCATCATCAGATAGAAGGATGAATGGAGGGAGGCAGGAACAGCACCGGCTAAGCTACTATCGTCATCAGATAGAAGGATGAATGGAGGAGGCTGGAACAGCACCGGCTAGGCTACTATCATCATCAGATAGAAGGATGAATGGAGGGAGGCAGGAACAGCACCGGCTAGGCTACTATCGTCATCAGATAGAAGGATGAATGGAGGGAGGCACAGCACTGCTAGGCTACTTTCATCATCAGATAGAAGGATGAATGGAGGGAGGGAGGAACAGCACCGGCTAGGCTACTATCATCATCAGACAGAAGGATGAATGGAGGGAGGGAGGGAGGGAGGAACAGCACCGGCTAGGCTACTATCGTCATCAGATAGAAGGATGAATGGAGGAGGCTGGAACAGCACCGGCTAGGCTACTATCATCATTAGATAGAAGGATGAATGGAGGAAGGCAGGAACAGCACCGGCTAGGCTACTATCGTCATCAGATAGAAGGATGAATGGAGGGAGGCAGGAACAGCACCGGCTAGGCTACTATCATCATCAGATAGAAGGATGAATGGAGGAGGGAGGGAGGAACAGCACCTGCTAGGCTACTATCATCATCAGATAGAAGGATGAATGGAGGGAGGCTGGAACAGCACCGGCTAGGCTACTATCGTCATCAGATAGAAGGATGAATGGAGGGAGGCAGGAACAGCACCGGCTAGGCTACTATCATCATCAGATAGAAGGATGAATGGAGGGAGGCTGGAACAGCACCGGCTAGGCTACTATCGTAATCAGATAGAAGGATGAATGGAGGGAGGCAGGAACAGCACCGGCTAGGCTACTATCATCATCAGATAGAAGGATGAATGGAGGGAGGGAGGGAGGAACAGCACCGGCTAGGCTACTATCATCATCAGATAGAAGGATGAATGGAGGGAGGGAGGGAGGAACAGCACCGGCTAGGCTACTATCGTCATCAGATAGAAGGATGAATGGAGGAAGGCAGGAACAGCACCGGCTAGGCTACTATCGTCATCAGATAGAAGGATGAATGGAGGGAGGCTGGAACAGCACCGGCTAGGCTACTATCATCATCAGATAGAAGGATGAATGGAGGGAGGCAGGAACAGCACCGGCTAGGCTACTATCATCATCAGATAGAAGGATGAATGGAGGGAGGGAGGGAGGAACAGCACCAGCTAGGCTACTATCGTCATCAGATAGAAGGATGAATGGAGGAAGGCAGGAACAGCACCGGCTAGGCTACTATCGTCATCAGATAGAAGGATGAATGGAGGGAGGCACAGCACCGGCTAGGCTACTATCATCATCAGATAGAAGGATGAATGGAGGGAGGGAGGGAGGAACAGCACCGGCTAGGCTACTATCATCATCAGATAGAAGGATGAATGGAGGAGGGAGGGAGGAACAGCACCGGCTAGGCTACTATCATCATCAGATAGAAGGATGAATGGAGGGAGGCTGGAACAGCACCGGCTAGGCTACTATCGTCATCAGATAGAAGGATGAATGGATGGAGGCAGGAACAGCACCGGCTAGGCTACTATCATCATCAGATAGAAGGATGAATGGAGGGAGGCTGGAACAGCACCGGCTAGGCTACTATCGTCATCAGATAGAAGGATGAATGGAGGGAGGCAGGAACAGCACCGGCTAAGCTACTATCGTCATCAGATAGAAGGATGAATGGAGGGAGGCTGGAACAGCACCGGCTAGGCTACTATCATCATCAGATAGAAGGATGAATGGAGGGAGGAACAGCACCAGCTAGACTACTATCATCATCAGATAGAAGGATGAATGGAGGGAGGAACAGCACCGGCTAGGCTACTATCATCATCAGATAGAAGGATGAATGGAGGGAGGAACAGCACCAGCTAGGCTACTATCATCATCAGATAGAAGGATGAATGGAGGAGGCAGGAACAGCACCGGCTAAGCTACTATCATCATCAGATAGAAGGATGAATGGAGGGAGGAGGAACAGCACCGGCTAGGCTACTATCATCATCAGATAGAAGGATGAATGGAGGGAGGCAGGAACAGCACCGGCTAGGCTACTATCATCATCAGATAGAAGGATGAATGGAGGGAGGCTGGAACAGCACCGGCTAGGCTACTATCGTCATCAGATAGAAGGATGAATGGAAGGAGGCAGGAACAGCACCGGCTAAGCTACTATCGTCATCAGATAGAAGGATGAATGGAGGGAGGCTGGAACAGCACCGGCTAGGCTACTATCATCATCAGATAGAAGGATTAATTGGAGGGAGGAACAGCACCAGCTAGACTACTATCATCATCAGATAGAAGGATGAATGGAGGGAGGAACAGCACCGGCTAGGCTACTATCATCATCAGATAGAAGGATGAATGGAGGGAGGAACAGCACCAGCTAGGCTACTATCATCATCAGATAGAAGGATGAATGGAGGGAGGCAGGAACAGCACCGGCTAAGCTACTATCGTCATCAGATAGAAGGATGAATGGAGGGAGGCTGGAACAGCACCGGCTAGGCTACTATCATCATCAGATAGAAGGATGAATGGAGGGAGGCAGGAACAGCACCGGCTAGGCTACTATCGTCATCAGATAGAAGGATGAATGGAGGGAGGCACAGCACCGGCTAGGCTACTTTCATCATCAGATAGAAGGATGAATGGAGGGAGGGAGGAACAGCACCGGCTAGGCTACTATCATCATCAGACAGAAGGATGAATGGAGGGAGGGAGGGAGGGAGGAACAGCACCGGCTAGGCTACTATCGTCATCAGATAGAAGGATGAATGGAGGGAGGCTGGAACAGCACCGGCTAGGCTACTATCATCATCAGATAGAAGGATGAATGGAGGAAGGCAGGAACAGCACCGGCTAGGCTACTATCGTCATCAGATAGAAGGATGAATGGAGGGAGGCAGGAACAGCACCGGCTAGGCTACTATCATCATCAGATAGAAGGATGAATGGAGGGAGGGAGGGAGGAACAGCACCGGCTAGGCTACTATCATCATCAGATAGAAGGATGAATGGAGGGAGGCTGGAACAGCACCGGCTAGGCTACTATCGTCATCAGATAGAAGGATGAATGGAGGGAGGCAGGAACAGCACCGGCTAGGCTACTATCATCATCAGATAGAAGGATGAATGGAGGGAGGCTGGAACAGCACCGGCTAGGCTACTATCGTCATCAGATAGAAGGATGAATGGAGGGAGGCAGGAACAGCACCGGCTAGGCTACTATCGTCATCAGATAGAAGGATGAATGGAGGGAGGCACAGCACCGGCTAGGCTACTATCATCATCAGATAGAAGGATGAATGGAGGGAGGGAGGAACAGCACCGGCTAGGCTACTATCATCATCAGATAGAAGGATGAATGGAGGGAGGGAGGAACAGCACCGGCTAGGCTACTATCGTCATCAGATAGAAGGATGAATGGAGGGAGGCTGGAACAGCACCGGCTAGGCTACTATCATCATCAGATAGAAGGATGAATGGAGGGAGGCAGGAACAGCACCGGCTAGGCTACTATCGTCATCAGATAGAAGGATGAATGGAGGGAGGCTGGAACAGCACCGGCTAGGCTACTATCATCATCAGATAGAAGGATGAATGGAGGGAGGGAGGAACAGCACCGGCTAGGCTACTATCATCATCAGATAGAAGGATGAATGGAGGGAGGGAGGGAGGAACAGCACCGGCTAGGCTACTATCATCATCAGATAGAAGGATGAATGGAGGGAGGCTGGAACAGCACCGGCTAGGCTACTATCGTCATCAGATAGAAGGATGAATGGAGGGAGGCAGGAACAGCACCGGCTAGGCTACTATCATCATCAGATAGAAGGATGAATGGAGGGAGGCTGGAACAGCACCGGCTAGGCTACTATCATCATCAGATAGAAGGATGAATGGAGGGAGGCAGGAACAGCAGCGGCTAAGCTAGTATCATCTTCAGATAGAAGGATGAATGGAGGGAGGGAGGAACAGCACCGGCTAAGCTACTATCATCATCAGATAGAAGGATGAATGGAGGGAGGGAGGAACAGCACCGGCTAGGCTACTATCATCATCAGATAGACGGATGAATGGAGGGAGGGAAGGAGGAACAGCACCGGCTAGGCTACTATCGTCATCAGATAGAAGGATGAATGGAGGGAGGCTGGAACAGCACCGGCTAGGCTACTATCATCATCAGATAGAAGGATGAATGGAGGAAGGCAGGAACAGCACCGGCTAGGCTACTATCGTCATCAGATAGAAGGATGAATGGAGGGAGGCAGGAACAGCACCGGCTAGGCTACTATCATCATCAGATAGAAGGATGAATGGAGGGAGGGAGGGAGGAACAGCACCGGCTAGGCTACTATCATCATCAGATAGAAGGATGAATGGAGGGAGGGAGGAACAGCACCGGCTAGGCTACTATCATCATCAGATAGAAGGATGAATGGAGGGAGGCTGGAACAGCACCGCTAGGCTACTATCATCATCAGATAGAAGGATGAATGGAGGAAGGCAGGAACAGCACCGGCTAGGCTACTATCGTCATCAGATAGAAGGATGAATGGAGGGAGGCACAGCACCGGCTAGGCTACTATCATCATCAGATAGAAGGATGAATGGAGGGAGGGAGGGAGGAACAGCACCGGCTAGGCTACTATCATCATCAGATAGAAGGATGAATGGAGGGAGGCTGGAACAGCACCGGCTAGGCTACTATCGTCATCAGATAGAAGGATGAATGGAGGGAGGCTGGAACAGCACCGGCTAGGCTACTATCATCATCAGATAGAAGGATGAATGGAGGGAGGCAGGAACAGCACCGGCTAGGCTACTATCGTCATCAGATAGAAGGATGAATGGAGGGAGGCTGGAACAGCACCGGCTAGGCTACTATCATCATCAGATAGAAGGATGAATGGAGGGAGGGAGGGAGGAACAGCACCGGCTAGGCTACTATCATCATCAGATAGAAGGATGAATGGAGGGAGGCTGGAACAGCACCGGCTAGGCTACTATCATCATCAGATAGAAGGATGAATGGAAGGAGGGAGGAACAGCACTGCTAGGCTACTATCATCATCAGATAGAAGGATGAATGGAGGGAGGCTGGAACAGCACCGGCTAGGCTACTATCATCATCAGATAGAAGGATGAATGGAGGGAGGGAGGAACAGCACCGGCTAAGCTACTATCATCATCAGATAGAAGGATGAATGGAGGGAGGGATTTAGCGCTATAATAGGGTTATAACAGTTTGCAGGGTCTGGTAAGAGGCTATTGGACCATTGGCCATAATTGAGTCTCCCAACATTAACAGTGTAAATTGAAATATTGTGTTAATTTAATTGAATGCCCCATTTTCGGCGAAAATACTATATTATATAACACGAATAGCCTACATTATAGAAGTCTGTGATCTTCTTTTGAGAAAGGGATGTTGAGGAAAAATAAATTATATTATTTTCCTTATTTCCTGGGTATTAATGGAAAAGGGTTTTCGAAGACAACATTGGGATCGGAATATCCACTCCTCCATAATCTCACACGAAAGGAATCATCCACAGATTTTCCCTGTCTATCATAATAGTTATGTCATTTCTGTGTTCTGCCGTTATGTTATGGATTAGATTCTAAAGGGATGAACAAAGAGGGATTTCCTGTCATAAAATCCACCCTGTCGCCGGAACGAACCGTTAAACCCCATCTTGATGTCTATCAGTGTTTAAAAAGGACACAATCATTTTGAGAGTAACCCTCCAAAAAAAAGTCATTCATAAATCGTTTTTCTGAATTTCCATCTGTATTTGGAAGATCAACATTTGTTTGTTTTTTGGCTTCAAGGAATGTGACAGAAAAAGTGCCTCGGGCCTTGAAAAGAACAGCTGTAACTGATTGAACGTCTAAGGGGAACACCGGTGAACAAATACCGTGGTCAAGGCTACAACCGCGCTGGTGCAATGAGAGGGGGCTTACTCAGGTGTTCTACAGCGCGGACCAGACCGAGAGCCCAGTGCTTCAGATAGTTCATTAGGAGTTTTAGTTTAGAAAACAATCTCTACGCAGAAGCGACAGTTACAGGGATGGTATTAAAAAAAAAACCAGCTTGATTGTCGTAGCAACATCAGGGAAACTGAAGAGGGAGTGGTGCTTCGAATACAGCAATTCTGCAACATGTTTAAATTGAGCCTCTCATTCACCTTATTTTCTGGCCTCAACACCTTACTAAAATAGATGACCTGTAATAGGAAGCTCTGTGAACAGGTCGCTTGCGTACTGGACAGGTTGAATGAATGCATCTCTCGATGCTCCTGGACACGTCGTCAGTGATGTGACCTTGGAGTCATAGGGCGTTTTTGGGTCTTACAACATCAGACGCCTTCGCCCAGGCGACCCAGCCGAGGTTGATCAGACACCGACTTGTGTCCAGGTGGCATTATGCTGCTCCCCATGGAGCTCCTCTCTTGATCCAGAGACATCTTGAGGCTTTTTCCAGCTGCCTCGATGGTGTTGCTGATGGCTCTACTACCTCTTCGCTCCGTTGATGCCGAGCGGTGCTGTAGGCTCTGTAGAGGGATTTCCCAGCAAAACCTCTGCAGCCTACCTCGATAGGCATACACCTAGCCTTCCAACCCTGCTTCCGGCAGTCGATGACCAGTACCTCGTACTTGGCCCTCTTCCTCCCGTATGCCTCCTCAAGACGATCTTCCCGAAGGGATAGTCAGCTCCAGAATAATGATGGTCTTTGTGGACTCTGAGACCAGGGTGACATCTTGACAATGTGCTGCGGGAACTTCAGCTGCTTCTCCAGGTCTGCTGTCAGCTGCCGGTCCTGAGCAGTAGCTAGGATCCCTGCTGGTGGTTTGGATTTTGATCCTGGTTGCTCTCCAGCTCGATTGAAAGTGACCTTCTGACAGGTGGGCCTCTTGCTGATTCCTGTGCAGATTGCTTCTGAATGATCTTGAGAACCTGGTCATGGCACCAGCGATAACGGCCCCCTCCCAGAGCTTCAGGACAGCAGCTTAGGATGTGCTCCAGTGTCCCTGTCTTGGAGCATAGCGGGCATGCAGGAGTTTCCACTTTGCCCCAGCAGAACCGGTTTGGTGAGCTGGGTAGGACATCATACGCCACCTGGATCAGGAACTTCATGCAGTGGTGGTTCCGGCCTGCCAGAGGTCAGTGCACAAGACGTTCCTGTCCTTTGCGTGCTCTCACCTCGTCCAGGCACCTTGCTGTCTCATTCCCGCTGCTCTGCTGGGCCTCTCATATTCCACAGCTGCTCTCACCTCGTCCAGGCACCTTGCTGTCTCATTCCCGCTGCTCTGCTGGGCCTCTCATATTCCACAGCTGCTCTCACCTCGTCCAGGCACCTTGCTGTCTCATTCCCGCTGCTCTGCTGGGCCTCTCATATTCCACAGCTGCTCTCACCTCCTCCTGAACAAGCCTGCGTCTCTCCTTCCCCTTGGCAGTGTCATACCAGGGGGTTGACAAGGTTCTCAGATCATCTTTTCCCCGGGTCATTGCTCCCACCAGGACACTGTGGCACAGCCAAGACACAGCCTGCAGCACGGCCTCCTCTGCTCTCCATTTCCTCCCGGTCTTGACTATCACCCCTTGGGCCACCGTTGGGTCGCTCCACTCCCTGTATTGACCGCTATCCCCCCCTCGGGAGGATGCCTTGCGGATACATCCACACCTTTGACTTGGCGGGCAGTCCTGACCGGTCAACCGCTCTCAGCCAGTTCTCCAGCTCCTGACCCGTCAACTGCTGTGACACCGTGTATAGTCTCCAGCCAGCAGTCTAAATGGCAGCATTGTGACACCGTGTATAGTCTCCAGCCAGCGGTCTAAATGGCAGCATTGTGACACCGTGTATAGTCTCCAGTCAGCAGTCTAAATGGCAGCATTGTGACACCGTGTATAGTCTCCAGTCAGCAGTCTAAATGGCAGCATTGTGACACCGTGTATAGTTTCCAGCCAGCAGTCTAAATGGCAGCATTGTGACACCGTGTATAGTCTCCAGTCAGCAGTCTAAATGGCAGCATTGTGACACCGTGTATAGTCTCCAGTCAGCAGTCTAAATGGCAGCATTGTGACACCGTGTATAGTCTCCAGCCAGCAGTCTAAATGGCAGCATTGTGACACCGTGTATAGTCTCCAGCCAGCAGTCTAAATGGCAGCATTGTGACACCGTGTATAGTCTCCAGCCAGCAGTCTAAATGGCAGCATTGTGACACCGTGTATAGTCTCCAGTCAGCAGTCTAAATGGCAGCATTGTGACACCGTGTATAGTCTCCAGCCAGCAGTCTAAATGGCAGCATTGTGACACCGTGTATAGTCTCCAGCCAGCGGTCTAAATGGCAGCATTGTGACACCGTGTATAGTCTCCAGCCAGCGGTCTAAATGGCAGCATTGTGACACCGTGTATAGTCTCCAGTCAGCAGTCTAAATGGCAGCATTGTGACACCGTGTATAGTCTCCAGCCAGCAGTCTAAATGGCAGCATTGTGACACCGTGTATAGTCTCCAGCCAGCAGTCTAAATGGCAGCATTGTGACACCGTGTATAGTCTCCAGCCAGCGGTCTAAATGGCAGCATTGTGACACCGTGTATAGTCTCCAGTCAGCAGTCTAAATGGCAGCATTGTGACACCGTGTATAGTCTCCAGTCAGCGGTCTAAATGGCAGCATTGTGACACCGTGTATAGTCTCCAGTCAGCGGTCTAAATGGCAGCATTGTGACACCGTGTATAGTCTCCAGCCAGCAGTCTAAATGGCAGCATTGTGACACCGTGTATAGTCTCCAGCCAGCAGTCTAAATGGCAGCATTGTGACACCGTATAGTCTCCAGCCAGCAGTCTAAATGGCAGCATTGTGACACCGTGTATAGTCTCCAGTCAGCAGTCTAAATGGCAGCATTGTGACACCGTGTATAGTCTCCAGCCAGCAGTCTAAATGGCAGCATTGTGACACCGTGTATAGTCTCCAGTCAGCGGTCTAAATGGCAGCATTGTGACACCGTGTATAGTCTCCAGTCAGCGGTCTAAATGGCAGCATTGTGACACCGTGTATAGTCTCCAGTCAGCAGTCTAAATGGCAGCATTGTGACACCGTGTATAGTCTCCAGCCAGCAGTCTAAATGGCAGCATTGTGACACCGTGTATAGTCTCCAGCCAGCAGTCTAAATGGCAGCATTGTGACACCGTGTATAGTCTCCAGCCAGCAGTCTAAATGGCAGCATTGTGACACCGTGTATAGTCTCCAGTCAGCAGTCTAAATGGCAGCATTGTGACACCGTGTATAGTCTCCAGTCAGCAGTCTAAATGGCAGCATTGTGACACCGTGTATAGTCTCCAGTCAGCAGTCTAAATGGCAGCATTGTGACACCGTGTATAGTCTCCAGTCAGCAGTCTAAATGGCAGCATTGTGACACCGTGTATAGTCTCCAGCCAGCAGTCTAAATGGCAGCATTGTGACACCGTGTATAGTCTCCAGCCAGCAGTCTAAATGGCAGCATTGTGACACCGTGTATAGTCTCCAGTCAGCAGTCTAAATGGCAGCATTGTGACACCGTGTATAGTCTCCAGTCAGCAGTCTAAATGGCAGCATTGTGACACCGTGTATAGTCTCCAGTCAGCAGTCTAAATGGCAGCATTGTGACACCGTGTATAGTCTCCAGTCAGCAGTCTAAATGGCAGCATTGTGACACCGTGTATAGTCTCCAGTCAGCAGTCTAAATGGCAGCATTGTGACACCGTGTATAGTCTCCAGCCAGCAGTCTAAATGGCAGCATTGTGACACCGTGTATAGTCTCCAGCCAGCAGTCTAAATGGCAGCATTGTGACACCGTGTATAGTCTCCAGTCAGCAGTCTAAATGGCAGCATTGTGACACCGTGTATAGTCTCCAGTCAGCGGTCTAAATGGCAGCATTGTGACACCGTGTATAGTCTCCAGTCAGCGGTCTAAATGGCAGCATTGTGACACCGTGTATAGTCTCCAGCCAGCAGTCTAAATGGCAGCATTGTGACACCGTGTATAGTCTCCAGTCAGCAGTCTAAATGGCAGCATTGTGACACCGTGTATAGTCTCCAGCCAGCAGTCTAAATGGCAGCATTGTGACACCGTGTATAGTCTCCAGCCAGCAGTCTAAATGGCAGCATTGTGACACCGTGTATAGTCTCCAGCCAGCAGTCTAAATGGCAGCATTGTGACACCGTGTATAGTCTCCAGTCAGCAGTCTAAATGGCAGCATTGTGACACCGTGTATAGTCTCCAGCCAGCAGTCTAAATGGCAGCATTGTGACACCGTGTATAGTCTCCAGTCAGCAGTCTAAATGGCAGCATTGTGACACCGTGTATAGTCTCCAGCCAGCAGTCTAAATGGCAGCATTGTGACACCGTGTATAGTCTCCAGCCAGCAGTCTAAATGGCAGCATTGTGACACCGTGTATAGTCTCCAGTCAGCAGTCTAAATGGCAGCATTGTGACACCGTGTATAGTCTCCAGTCAGCAGTCTAAATGGCAGCATTGTGACACCGTGTATAGTCTCCAGTCAGCAGTCTAAATGGCAGCATTGTGACACCGTGTATAGTCTCCAGTCAGCAGTCTAAATGGCAGCATTGTGACACCGTGTATAGTCTCCAGCCAGCAGTCTAAATGGCAGCATTGTGACACCGTGTATAGTCTCCAGCCAGCAGTCTAAATGGCAGCATTGTGACACCGTGTATAGTCTCCAGCCAGCAGTCTAAATGGCAGCATTGTGACACCGTGTATAGTCTCCAGTCAGCAGTCTAAATGGCAGCATTGTGACACCGTGTATAGTCTCCAGCCAGCAGTCTAAATGGCAGCATTGTGACACCGTGTATAGTCTCCAGTCAGCAGTCTAAATGGCAGCATTGTGACACCGTGTATAGTCTCCAGTCAGCGGTCTAAATGGCAGCATTGTGACACCGTGTATAGTCTCCAGCCAGCAGTCTAAATGGCAGCATTGTGACACCGTGTATAGTCTCCAGTCAGCAGTCTAAATGGCAGCATTGTGACACCGTGTATAGTCTCCAGTCAGCAGTCTAAATGGCAGCATTGTGACACCGTGTATAGTCTCCAGTCAGCAGTCTAAATGGCAGCATTGTGACACCGTGTATAGTCTCCAGCCAGCAGTCTAAATGGCAGCATTGTGACACCGTGTATAGTCTCCAGCCAGCAGTCTAAATGGCAGCATTGTGACACCGTGTATAGTCTCCAGCCAGCAGTCTAAATGGCAGCATTGTGACACCGTGTATAGTCTCCAGCCAGCAGTCTCAATGGCAGCATTGTGACACCGTGTATAGTCTCCAGTCAGCAGTCTAAATGGCAGCATTGTGACACCGTGTATAGTCTCCAGTCAGCAGTCTAAATGGCAGCATTGTGACACCGTGTATAGTCTCCAGCCAGCAGTCTAAATGGCAGCATTGTGACACCGTGTATAGTCTCCAGCCAGCAGTCTAAATGGCAGCATTGTGACACCGTGTATAGTCTCCAGCCAGCAGTCTAAATGGCAGCATTGTGACACCGTGTATAGTCTCCAGCCAGCAGTCTAAATGGCAGCATTGTGACACCGTGTATAGTCTCCAGCCAGCAGTCTAAATGGCAGCATTGTGACACCGTGTATAGTCTCCAGTCAGCAGTCTAAATGGCAGCATTGTGACACCGTGTATAGTCTCCAGCCAGCAGTCTAAATGGCAGCATTGTGACACCGTGTATAGTCTCCAGTCAGCAGTCTAAATGGCAGCATTGTGACACCGTGTATAGTCTCCAGCCAGCAGTCTAAATGGCAGCATTGTGACACCGTGTATAGTCTCCAGCCAGCAGTCTAAATGGCAGCATTGTGACACCGTGTATAGCTTTGTGAAACGTTAGGCTTAACGGGATAAAATGATGACCTAATGGTTTTACCAATAAACGTTTATCCATTAGCTAAAGCAAAGCTACAGGCTTCCTGCCCTGGCACCACAGGAAGCCTGTCATCTGTTTGAAAGGCAGCCGCATAGACATGTCGTCAGTCGATCACCATGGACAGCGATCCCAGCGATTGATAGTCTATACTTTGTGAGTTGCTGTCTGTCTGGCTGAGACCTTGGGGGTTGAGGGGCCGAACTGCGTCATGCCAGTGACTGTTAGACTCTAGTGGCATTGATGAACACAAGTGATACGGTGAACCGTGTCGTGAACACAGTTTAATCTGTAAAACCAGTGCCACCTCTGTTGTACACGGGTCCTCCACTGGTAACAAACGCAATTAACATGTCCAGTAATGTACAGTTGAAAAAGGGATTGTAAAATGAGTATTTAGATTCCTCTCTCCTCTTCGTTCACCTCAGTAGATAAACACGTGGCTGACTGACACCAGGGAATCATAAATCCTCCCCTAGATCCATGTTTTAAATCAGCAAGTTGAACAACACATTGTTAGTGTGATTTTCTGAGCAAACACACTTGAAATATTATCCTAAAATGATTTATGACTTGTGTGATTCTTTGGAATTGCTACTCCCCATTACACTGGTCAACCCCATCCATACTTCAGATTGGATACAATGGTCTGGATTAAGTTGCTCGTATACAACTTTAAAAAAAATATATTTTGAAACTATTCCAACTTGTATTAAAACTTCGTCCACTTTAATAGGATTTATTAAACCTCCCATTGTTAAAAAAAAAAAAAACTATTCTGAAGCTGTGACCTTCCACATTATTATTCACCGTAAACACTAACTTTCAAAGCAAACCAGCTTTCCCAGCACTTTGGCCAAAACTGAGTGCAGAGTCGAGGCAAGTCGGGGTTCTGAGGGTGCTGCAGGACTCCCTGAAGAATCTCAAGAACATAACAAATATGAATATTGATTTATTTATTACACTGGGTCTTCACTAGTCCTGTATTAGTGGACCCATGGCCATCTGAGAAGGTTTTTGCGAGTTACAGTTCATAAAAGGAAATCAGTCAATTGAAATAAATTCATTAGGCTCTAATCTATGGATTTCTTTTTTTTTTTTTTTAATATAAAATCAACCTGTTGTTTACGAAGCATGTGACAAATAAAAGTTGATTTGGAAACCGACTGTTCAGGCCCATAAGGCCCATGCCCATACAGCTCAGGCCCATACGGCCCAGGCCCAGTGCTTGTCAGGTGTCTCCCTCTAGTGTCTATACATTATCCTGATGGTTCACCTAGAAGAAAAGCTGCGGCGACGGCGAGTAACCGGACGGCGGCGAGCTGCAGAGGGATTCACCATGTACGTTTTTCACCGGAGTTGTTTTTGCTTCGCGATTGAACAGTGATGAAGTTACGTGACCGATTTTAAGCATGAGTGTACTTGTCCCTCACAAACAAGTTAGTAGATGCACGGTGTTTTTGGGAGGTAGATCGGCTCCTGCTGGATGAATGACCGTAGTCATGGTTTGGTACAATTCTGAGTTGTTCCCGGTGTTGTCCAAGTTGTAATTTATTATGATAACGATATTGTCGCACAGGTGCAACTCACGTGGGGGGAAAAAAACATGTTATGAAACTTTTGAAATGGATGTTTGAATGTATCCTATTAGAATATTAGGCAATAACTGCAGCTCCGATCAGATTAAAGATAGTGTGGAATAGGCTGGGTGGTGTGGTGGGGAGGGCATGGAGACATGGAGGTATAACACAACAACACAGTTCATTTATTAACTACAGACAGGAGATACATCACAGTATATATTGTTGCTACAAGATATGAGAGGCTGTTAGGGTAATAATTCATGTTATGTTCACTCAGTGTGTATGTGATATCTGTTGTGTTGTCGCCTGTCTTCAGGCTAGGGAAGAGAGCCATATCAGTGTTCCTGCTGTCTGTGGCTGTGGGGATCTACCTCCTGCCCTCGCCCATAGACCCTCAGCCTTACGTGTAAGTACAGACACACTACACCGGCTCTGATGCTCGTCGGATGTGGCAGGGCTTGCAAACTACAAACTCACGTCTGTAGCCATGAAGTGCTTTGAAAGGCCTACATGTACACTGCTGCTACTGTCTGTTTATTATCTATACATAGTCACTTTACCCCTACCTACATGTACACTGCTGCTACTGTCTGTTTATTATCTATACATAGTCACTTCACCCCTACCTACATGTACACTGCTGCTACTGGCTGTTTATTATCTATACATAGTCACTTCACCCCTACCTACATGTACACTGCTGCTACTGTCTGTTTATTATCTATACATAGTCACTTCACCCCTACCTACATGTACACTGCTGCTACTGTCTGTTTATTATCTATACATAGTCACTTTACCCCTACCTACATGTACACTGCTGCTACTGTCTGTTTATTATCTATACATAGTCACTTTACCCCTACCTACATGTACACTGCTGCTACTGTCTGTTTATTATCTATACATAGTCACTTTACCCCTACCTACATGTACACTGCTGCTACTGTCTGTTTATTATCTATACATAGTCACTTTACCCCTACCTACATGTACACTGCTGCTACTGTCTGTTTATTATCTATACATAGTCACTTCACCCCTACCTACATGTACACTGCTGCTACTGTCTGTTTACTATCTATACATAGTCACTTTACCCCTACCTACATGTACACTGCTGCTACTGTCTGTTTATTATCTATACATAGTCACTTCACCCCTACCTACATGTACACTGCTGCTACTGTCTGTTTATTATCTATACATAGTCACTTCACCCCTACCTACATGTACACTGCTGCTACTGTCTGTTTATTATCTATACATAGTCACTTCACCCCTACCTACATGTACACTGCTGCTACTGTCTGTTTACTATCTATACATAGTCACTTTACCCCTACCTACATGTACACTGCTGCTACTGTCTGTTTATTATCTATACATAGTCACTTTACCCTACCTACATGTACACTGCTGCTACTCTCTGTTTATTATCTATACATAGTCACTTCACCCCTACCTACATGTACACTGCTGCTACTGTCTGTTTATTATCTATACATAGTCACTTTACCCCTACCTACATGTACACTGCTGCTACTGTCTGTTTATTATCTATACATAGTCACTTTACCCCTACCTACATGTACACTGCTGCTACTGTCTGTTTACTATCTATACATAGTCACTTTACCCCTACCTACATGTACACTGCTGCTACTGTCTGTTTATTATCTATACATAGTCACTTTACCCTACCTACATGTACACTGCTGCTACTCTCTGTTTATTATCTATACATAGTCACTTCACCCCTACCTACATGTACACTGCTGCTACTGTCTGTTTATTATCTATACATAGTCACTTTACCCTACCTACATGTACACTGCTGCTACTGTCTGTTTATTATCTATACATAGTCACTTTACCCTACCTACATGTACACTGCTGCTACTGTCTGTTTATTATCTATACATAGTCACTTTACCCCTACCTACATGTACACTGCTGCTACTGTCTGTTTATTATCTATACATAGTCACTTTACCCCTACCTACATGTACACTGCTGCTACTGTCTGTTTATTATCTATACATAGTCACTTTACCCCTACCTACATGTACACTGCTGCTACTGTCTGTTTATTATCTATACATAGTCACTTCACCCCTACCTACATGTACACTGCTGCTACTGTCTGTTTATTATCTATACATAGTCACTTTACCCCTACCTACATGTACACTGCTGCTACTGTCTGTTTATTATCTATACATAGTCACTTCACCCCTACCTACATGTACACTGCTGCTACTGTCTGTTTATTATCTATACATAGTCACTTTACCCCTACCTACATGTACACTGCTGCTACTGTCTGTTTATTATCTATACATAGTCACTTTACCCCTACCTACATGTACACTGCTGCTACTGTCTGTTTACTATCTATACATAGTCACTTTACCCCTACCTACATGTACACTGCTGCTACTCTCTGTTTATTATCTATACATAGTCACTTTACCCCTACCTACATGTACACTGCTGCTACTGTCTGTTTATTATCTATACATAGTCACTTCACCCCTACCTACATGTACACTGCTGCTACTGTCTGTTTATTATCTATACATAGTCACTTTACCCCTACCTACATGTACACTGCTGCTACTGTCTGTTTATTATCTATACATAGTCACTTCACCCCTACCTACATGTACACTGCTGCTACTGTCTGTTTATTATCTATACATAGTCACTTTACCCCTACCTACATGTACACTGCTGCTACTGTCTGTTTATTATCTATACATAGTCACTTTACCCCTACCTACATGTACACTGCTGCTACTGTCTGTTTATTATCTATACATAGTCACTTTACCCCTACCTACATGTACACTGCTGCTACTGTCTGTTTATTATCTATACATAGTCACTTCACCCCTACCTACAAGTGGTTATTGGAGTTGAAGGGTTGTGTATAGAGACAGGTTGGTGTTATCAGAGGGAAACAGTTTAGGGGTTAAAGGTTATTGGAGTTGAAGGGTTGTGTATAGAGACAGGTTGGTGTTATCAGAGGGAAACAGTTTAGGGGTTAAAGGTTATTGGAGTTGAAGGGTTGTGTATAGAGACAGGTTGGTGTTATCAGAGGGAAACAGTTTAGGGGTTAAAGGTTATTGGAGTTGAAGGGTTGTGTATAGAGACAGGTTGGTGTTATCAGAGGGAAACAGTTTAGGGGTTAAAGGTTATTGGAGTTGAAGGGTTGTGTATAGAGACAGGTTGGTGTTATCAGAGGGAAACAGTTTAGGGGTTAAAGTTTATTGGAGTTGAAGGGTTGTGTATAGAGACAGGTTGGTGTTATCAGAGGGAAACAGTTTAGGGGTTAAAGGTTATTGGAGTTGAAGGGTTGTGTATAGAGACAGGTTGGTGTTATCAGAGGGAAACAGTTTAGGGGTTAAAGGTTATTGGAGTTGAAGGGTTGTGTATAGAGACAGGTTGGTGTTATCAGAGGGAAACAGTTTAGGGGTTAAAGGTTATTGGAGTTGAAGGGTTGTGTATAGAGACAGGTTGGTGTTATCAGAGGGAAACAGTTTAGGGGTTAAAGGTTATTGGAGTTGAAGGGTTGTGTATAGAGACAGGTTGGTGTTATCAGAGGGAAACAGTTTAGGGGTTAAAGGTTATTGGAGTTGAAGGGTTGTGTATAGAGACAGGTTGGTGTTATCAGAGGGAAACAGTTTAGGGGTTAAAGGTTATTGGAGTTGAAGGGTTGTGTATAGAGACAGGTTGGTGTTATCAGAGGGAAACAGTTTAGGGGTTAAAGGTTATTGGAGTTGAAGGGTTGTGTATAGAGACAGGTTGGTGTTATCAGAGGGAAACAGTTTAGGGGTTAAAGGTTATTGGAGTTGAAGGGTTGTGTATAGAGACAGGTTGGTGTTATCAGAGGAAACAGTTTAGGGGTTAAAGGTTATTGGAGTTGAAGGGTTGTGTATAGAGACAGGTTGGTGTTATCAGAGGGAAACAGTTTAGGGGTTAAAGGTTATTGGAGTTGAAGGGTTGTGTATAGAGACGGGTTGGTGTTATCAGAGGGAAACAGTTTAGGGGTTAAAGGTTATTGGAGTAGAAGGGTTGTGTATAGAGACAGGTTTGTGTTATCAGAGGGAAACAGTTTAGGGGTTAAAGGTTATTGGAGTTGAAGGGTTGGTGTTATCAGAGGGAAACAGTTTAGGGGTTAAAGGTTATTGGAGTTGAAGGGTTGTGTATAGAGACACGTTGGTGTTATCAGAGGGAAACAGTTTAGGGGTTAAAGGTTATTGGAGTAGAAGGGTTGTGTATAGAGACAGGTTGGTGTTATCAGAGGGAAACAGTTTAGGGGTTAAAGGTTATTGGAGTTGAAGGGTTGGTGTTATCAGAGGGAAACAGTTTAGGGGTTAAAGGTTATTGGAGTAGAAGGGTTGGTGTTATCAGAGGGAAACAGTTTAGGGGTTAAAGGTTATTGGAGTAGAAGGGTTGGTGTTATCAGAGGGAAACAGTTTAGGGGTTAAAGGTTATTGGAGTAGAAGGGTTGGTGTTATCAGAGGGAAACAGTTTAGGGGTTAAAGGTTATTGGAGTAGAAGGGTTGGTGTTATCAGAGGGAAACAGTTTAGGGGTTAAAGAGTTATTGTATATCTGTCAGATTCAAGGGACCCCCTCCGCTCCTGGAGGGCCCTCTGGCTGTCAACACCAGACTACAGAACGGACGCAGACTGTTCACTGGACAGCTTCATGGACCAGAATCCTTCACTGCTGACCAGGAGGGTAAGAACTCGTCAGTGTTTATATGACCTTTGACTGGAAATGATAGAACTCCTGTGGCCTGTCTGACCCCTGACCTCTAACCCCTGGCGTCTCCTAGGTAACGTGTACACAGGGACAGTGGATGGGAAGCTGTGGAGGATCCATCAGGAGACTCTAACCCTCATCACCCACATGGGACAGGACTTACAGGAGTGTGGTCAGTAACTAACTAACTAACTAACTAACTAACTAACTAACTAACTAACTAACTAACCCTAATGCTAACTAACCCTAACTCATCACCCACATGGGACAGGACTTACAGGAGTGTGGTCAGTAACTAACTAACTAACTAACTAACTAACTAACTAACTAACTAACCCTAATGCTAACTAACCCTAACTCATCACCCACATGGGACAGGACTTACAGGAGTGTGGTCAGTAACTAACTAACTAACTAACTAACTAACTAACTAACTAACCCTAATGCTAACTAACCCTAACTCATCACCCACATGGGACAGGACTTACAGGAGTGTGGTCAGTAACTAACTAACTAACTAACTAACTAACTAACTAACTAACTAACTAACTAACCAATGCTAACTAACCCTAACTGGCATGGGAAACATGTCTCTCTCTCTCCCCCTTCCTCCATCCCTCTCTACCACATCTGCTGTCTCTAACTCTGAATGATTTGCTATGAAAAGCCAACTGACATTTACTCCTGAGGTGCTGACCTGTTGCACCCTCTACAACCACTGTGATTATTATTATTTGACCCTGCTGGTCATCTATGAACATTTGAACATCTTGAAGAACGATCTGGCCCTAATGGCCATGTAATCTTATCTTATCCACCCGGCACAGCCAGAAGAGCCTGGTTCCTCTCTAGGGGTGTTTCTCAATATGCACCCTACCATGCTCCCCACTCTCATGCTCCGAATGCATTCTCCCACCCGTGTCCTTGTGAGGAAGAGAGTGTGAAGAACACATAAAACCGCTCCCCCTACTGTATTACCTCACACTGAGAACCGCTCCCCCTACTGTATTACCTCACGCTGAGAACCACTATTCCTACTGTATTACCTCACGCTGAGAACCACTCCCCCTACTGTATTACCTCACACTGAGAACCGCTCCCCCTACTGTATTACCTCACGCTGAGAACCACTCCCTCTACTGTATTACCTCACGCTGAGAACCACTCCCTCTACTGTATTACCTCACGCTGAGAACCACTCCCTCTACTGTATTACCTCACGCTGAGCACCGCTCCCTCTACTGTATTACCTCACGCTGAGAACCACTCCCTCTACTGTATTACCTCACGCTGAGAACCGCTCCCTCTACTGTATTACCTCACGCTGAGAACCACTCCCTCTACTGTATTACCTCACGCTGAGAACCGCTCCCTCTACTGTATTACCTCACGCTGAGAACCGCTCCCTCTACTGTATTACCTCACGCTGAGAACCGCTCCCTCTACTGTATTACCTCACGCTGAGCACCACTCCCTCTACTGTATTACCTCACGCTGAGAACCACTCCCTCTACTGTATTACCTCACGCTGAGAACCTCTATTCCTACTGTATTACCTCACGCTGAGAACCACTCCCTCTACTGTATTACCTCACGCTGAGCACCACTCCCTCTACTGTATTACCTCACGCTGAGCACCACTCCCTCTACTGTATTACCTCACGCTGAGAACCGCTCCCTCTACTGTATTACCTCACGCTGAGCACCACTCCCTCTACTGTATTACCTCACGCGGAGAACCACTCCCTCTACTGTATTACCTCACGCTGAGCACCACTCCCTCTACTGTATTACCTCACGCTGAGAACCGCTCCCTCTACTGTATTACCTCACGCTGAGAACCTCTCCCTCTACTGTATTACCTCACGCTGAGAACCACTCCCTCTACTGTATTACCTCACGCTGAGAACCGCTATTCCTACTGTATTACCTCACGCTGAGAACCACTCCCTCTACTGTATTACCTCACGCTGAGAACCGCTATTCCTACTGTATTACCTCACGCCGAGAACCACTCCCTCTACTGTATTACCTCACGCTGAGAACCGCTCCCTCTACTGTATTACCTCACGCTGAGAACCACTCCCTCTACTGTATTACCTCACGCTGAGAACCGCTCCCTCTACTGTATTACCTCACGCTGAGAACCGCTCCCTCTACTGTATTACCTCACGCTGAGAACCGCTCCCTCTACTGTATTACCTCACGCTGAGAACCGCTCCCTCTACTGTATTACCTCACGCTGAGAACCGCTCCCTCTACTGTATTACCTCACGCTGAGAACCGCTCCCTCTACTGTATTACCTCACGCTGAGAACCGCTCCCTCTACTGTATTACCTCACGCTGAGAACCGCTCCCTCTACTGTATTACCTCACGCTGAGAACCACTCCCTCTACTGTATTACCTCACGCTGAGAACCACTCCCTCTACTGTATTACCTCACGCTGAGAACCGCTATTCCTACTGTATTACCTCACACTGAGAACCGCTCCCCCTACTGTATTACCTCACGCTGAGAACCACTCCCTCTACAGTATTACCTCACGCTGAGAACCACTCCCTCTACTGTATTACCTCACACTGAGAACCACTCCCTCTACAGTATTACCTCACGCTGAGAACCACTCCCCCTACTGTATTACCTCACACTGAGAACCGCTCCCTCTACTATATTACCTCACGCTGAGAACGACTCCCTCTACTGTATTACCTCACTCTGAGAACCGCTCCCTCTACTGTATTACCTCACGCTGAGAACCGCTCCCTCTACTGTATTACCTCACGCTGAGAACCGCTCCCTCTACTGTATTACCTCACGCTGAGAACCACTCCCTCTACTGTATTACCTCACGCTGAGAACCACTCGCTCTACTGTATTACCTCACGCCGAGAACCACTGCCCCTACTGTATTACCTCACACTGAGAACCGCTCCCCCTACTGTATTACCTCACGCTGAGAACCACTCCCTCTACTGTATTACCTCACGCTGAGAACCACTCCCTCTACTGTATTACCTCACGCTGAGAACCACTCCCTCTACTGTATTACCTCACGCTGAGCACCGCTCCCTCTACTGTATTACCTCACGCTGAGAACCACTCCCTCTACTGTATTACCTCACGCTGAGAACCGCTCCCTCTACTGTATTACCTCACGCTGAGAACCACTCCCTCTACTGTATTACCTCACGCTGAGAACCGCTCCCTCTACTGTATTACCTCACGCTGAGAACCGCTCCCTCTACTGTATTACCTCACGCTGAGAACCGCTCCCTCTACTGTATTACCTCACGCTGAGCACCACTCCCTCTACTGTATTACCTCACGCTGAGAACCACTCCCTCTACTGTATTACCTCACGCTGAGAACCTCTATTCCTACTGTATTACCTCACGCTGAGAACCACTCCCTCTACTGTATTACCTCACGCTGAGCACCACTCCCTCTACTGTATTACCTCACGCTGAGCACCACTCCCTCTACTGTATTACCTCACGCTGAGAACCGCTCCTCTACTGTATTACCTCACGCTGAGCACCACTCCCTCTACTGTATTACCTCACGCGAGAACCACTCCCTCTACTGTATTACCTCACGCTGAGCACCACTCCCTCTACTGTATTACCTCACGCTGAGAACCGCTCCCTCTACTGTATTACCTCACGCTGAGAACCTCTCCCTCTACTGTATTACCTCACGCTGAGAACCACTCCTCTCTACTGTATTACCTCACGCTGAGAACCGCTATTCCTACTGTATTACCTCACGCTGAGAACCACTCCCTCTACTGTATTACCTCACGCTGAGAACCGCTATTCCTACTGTATTACCTCACGAGAACCACTCCCTCTACTGTATTACCTCACGCTGAGAACCGCTCCCTCTACTGTATTACCTCACGCTGAGAACCACTCCTCTACTGTATTACCTCACGCTGAGAACCGCTCCCTCTACTGTATTACCTCACGCTGAGAACCGCTCCCTCTACTGTATTACCTCACGCTGAGAACCGCTCCCTCTACTGTATTACCTCACGCTGAGAACCGCTCCCTCTACTGTATTACCTCACGCTGAGAACCGCTCCCTCTACTGTATTACCTCACGCTGAGAACCGCTCCCTCTACTGTATTACCTCACGCTGAGAACCGCTCCTCTACTGTATTACCTCACGCTGAGAACCGCTCCCTCTACTGTATTACCTCACGCTGAGAACCACTCCCTCTACTGTATTACCTCACGCTGAGAACCACTCCCTCTACTGTATTACCTCACGCTGAGAACCGCTATTCCTACTGTATTACCTCACACTGAGAACCGCTCCCTACTGTATTACCTCACGCTGAGAACCACTCCCTCTACAGTATTACCTCACGCTGAGAACCACTCCTCTACTGTATTACCTCACACTGAGAACCACTCCCTCTACAGTATTACCTCACGCTGAGAACCACTCCCCCTACTGTATTACCTCACACTGAGAACCGCTCCCTCTACTATATTACCTCACGCTGAGAACGACTCCCTCTACTGTATTACCTCACTCTGAGAACCGCTCCCTCTACTGTATTACCTCACGCTGAGAACCGCTCCCTCTACTGTATTACCTCACGCTGAGAACCGCTCCCTCTACTGTATTACCTCACGCTGAGAACCACTCCCTCTACTGTATTACCTCACGCTGAGAACCACTCGCTCTACTGTATTACCTCACGCCGAGAACCACTCCCTCTACTGTATTACCTCACGCTGAGAACCTCTCCCTCTACTGTATTACCTCACGCTGAGAACCACTCCCCCTACTGTATTACCTCACGCTGAGAACCACTCCCTCTACTGTATTACATCACGCTGAGAACCACTCCCTCTACTGTATTACCTCACGCTGAGAACCGCTCCCCCTACTGTATTACCTCACGCTGAGAACCACTCCCTCTACTGTATTACCTCACGCTGAGAACCGCTCCCTCTACTGTATTACCTCACGCTGAGAACCACTCCCTCTACTGTATTACCTCACGCTGAGAACCACTCCCTCTACTGTATTACCTCACGCTGAGAACCGCTCCCTCTATTGTATTACCTCACGCTGAGAACCACTCCCCCTACTGTATTACCTCACGCTGAGCACCACTCCCCCTACTGTATTACCTCACGCTGTGAACCGCTATTCCTTCTGTATTACCTCACGCTGAGAACCGCTCCCTCTACTGTATTACCTCACGCTGAGAACCACTCCCTCTACTGTATTACCTCACGCTGAGAACCACTCCCTCTACTGTATTACCTCACGCTGAGAACCGCTCCCTCTACTGTATTACCTCACACTGAGAACCGCTCCCTCTACTGTATTACCTCACACTGAGAACCGCTCCCTCTACTGTATTACCTCACACTGAGAACCGCTCCCTCTACTGTATTACCTCACGCTGAGAACCACTATTTCTACTGTATTACCTCACGCTGAGAACCACTATTCCTACTGTATTACCTCACGCTGAGAACCACTATTCCTACTGTATTACCTCACGCTGAGAACCACTCCCTCTACTGTATTACCTCACGCTGAGAACCACTAATCCTACTGTATTACCTCACGCTGAGAACCACTATTCCTACTGTATTACCTCACGCTGAGAACCACTCCCTCTACTATATTACCTCACGCTGAGAACCACTCCCTCTACTATATTACCTCACGCTGAGAACCGCTCCCTCTACTGTATTACCTCACGCTGAGAACCACTCCCTCTACTGTATTACCTCACGCTGAGAACCGCTCCCTCTACTATATTACCTCACGCTGAGAACCACTATTCCTACTGTATTACCTCACGCTGAGAACCACTCCCTCTACTGTATTATCTCACGCTGAGAACCACTCCCTCTACTGTATTACCTCACGCTGAGAACCACTCCCTCTACTGTATTACCTCACGCTGAGAACCACTCCCTCTACTGTATTACCTCACGCTGAGAACCGCTCCCTCTACTGTATTACCTCACACTGAGAACCGCTCCCTCTACTGTATTACCTCACACTGAGAACCGCTCCCTCTACTGTATTACCTCACGCTGAGAACCACTCCCCCTACTGTATTACCTCACGCTGAGAACCACTCCCTCTACTGTATTACCTCACGCTGAGAACCACTCCCTCTACTGTATTACCTCACGCTGAGAACCGCTCCCTCTACTGTATTACCTCACGCTGAGAACCGCTCCCTCTACTGTATTACCTCACACTGAGAACCGCTCCCTCTACTGTATTACCTCACACTGAGAACCGCTCCCTCTACTGTATTACCTCACGCTGAGAACCACTATTCCTACTGTATTACCTCACGCTGAGAACCACTATTCCTACTGTATTACCTCACGCTGAGAACCACTATTCCTACTGTATTACCTCACGCTGAGAACCACTCCCTCTACTGTATTACCTCACGCTGAGAACCACTATTCCTACTGTATTACCTCACGCTGAGAACCACTATTCCTACTGTATTACCTCACGCTGAGAACCACTCCCTCTACTATATTACCTCACGCTGAGAACCACTCCCTCTACTATATTACCTCACGCTGAGAACCGCTCCCTCTACTGTATTACCTCACGCTGAGAACCACTCCCTCTACTGTATTACCTCACGCTGAGAACCGCTCCCTCTACTATATTACCTCACGCTGAGAACCACTATTCCTACTGTATTACCTCACGCTGAGAACCACTCCCTCTACTGTATTACCTCACGCTGAGAACCACTCCCTCTACTGTATTACCTCACGCTGAGAACCACTCCCTCTACTGTATTACCTCACGCTGAGAACCACTCCCTCTACTGTATTACCTCACGCTGAGAACCACTCCCTCTACTGTATTACCTCACGCTGAGAACCACTCCCTCTACTGTATTACCTCACGCTGAGAACCACTCCCTCTACTGTATTACCTCACGCTGAGAACCGCTCCCTCTACTGTATTACCTCACGCTGAGAACCACTCCCCCTACTGTATTACCTCACGCTGAGAACCACTCCCTCTACAGTATTACCTCACGCTGAGAACCACTCACCCTACTGTATTACCTCACACTGAGAACCGCTCCCTCTACTATATTACCTCACGCTGAGAACCACTCCCTCTACTGTATTACCTCACTCTGAGAACCGCTCCCTCTACTGTATTACCTCACGCTGAGAACCGCTCCCTCTACTGTATTACCTCACGCTGAGAACCACTCCCCCTACTGTATTACCTCACGCTGAGCACCACTCCCCCTACTGTATTACCTCACGCTGTGAACCGCTATTCCTTCTGTATTACCTCACGCTGAGAACCGCTCCCTCTACTGTATTACCTCACGCTGAGAACCACTCCCCCTACTGTATTACCTCACGCTGAGAACCACTCCCTCTACTGTATTACCTCACGCTGAGAACCACTCCCTCTACTGTATTACCTCACGCTGAGAACCGCTCCCTCTACTGTATTACCTCACGCTGAGAACCGCTCCCTCTACTGTATTACCACACACTGAGAACCGCTCCCTCTACTGTATTACCTCACACTGAGAACCGCTCCCTCTACTGTATTACCTCACGCTGAGAACCACTATTCCTACTGTATTACCTCACGCTGAGAACCACTATTCCTACTGTATTACCTCACGCTGAGAACCACTATTCCTACTGTATTACCTCACGCTGAGAACCACTCCCTCTACTGTATTACCTCACGCTGAGAACCACTATTCCTACTGTATTACCTCACGCTGAGAACCACTATTCCTACTGTATTACCTCACGCTGAGAACCACTCCCTCTACTATATTACCTCACGCTGAGAACCACTATTCCTACTGTATTACCTCACGCTGAGAACCACTCCCTCTACTGTATTACCTCACGCTGAGAACCACTCCCTCTACTATATTACCTTACGCTGAGAACCACTCCCTCTACTGTATTACCTCACGCTGAGAACCGCTCCCTCTACTGTATTACCTCACGCTGAGAACCACTCCCTCTACTGTATTACCTCACGCTGAGAACCGCTCCCTCTACTGTATTACCTCACGCTGAGAACCACTCCCTCTACTGTATTACCTCACGCTGAGAACCGCTCCCTCTACTGTATTACCTCACGCTGAGAACCACTCCCTCTACTGTATTACCTCACGCTGAGAACCACTCCCTCTACTGTATTACCTCACGCTGAGAACCACTCCCTCTACTGTATTACCTCACGCTGAGAACCACTCCCTCTACTGTATTACCTCACGCTGAGAACCACTCCCTCTACTGTATTACCTCACGCTGAGAACCGCTCCCTCTACTGTATTACCTCACGCTGAGAACCGCTCCCTCTACTGTATTACCTCACGCTGAGAACCACTCTAACCATTCTAGCTAACAGTTCTTCACGTCTATCTGGCTAGCTAACAGTTCTTCACGGCTATCTGGCTAGCTAACAATTCTTCACGGCTATCTGGCAAGCTAACAGTTCTTCACGGCTATCTGGCAAGCAAACAGTTCTTCACGGCTATCTGGCTAGCTAACAGTTCTTCACGGCTATCTGGCTAGCTAACAGTTCTTCACGGCTATCTGGCTAGCTAACAATTCTTCACGGCTATCTGGCTAGCTAACAGTTCTTCACGGCTATCTGGCTAGCTAACAATTCTTCACGGCTATCTGGCTAGCTAACAATTCTTCACGGCTATCTGGCAAGCTAACAGTTCTTCACGGCTATCTGGCTAGCTAACAATTCTTCACGGCTATCTGGCTAGCTAACAGTTCTTCACGGCTATCTGGCTAGCTAACAATTCTTCACGGCTATCTGGCTAGCTAACAATTCTTCACGGCTATCTGGCAAGCTAACAGTAGTAGAAGTACTTATAGCAGGCTTATTGATGTGTGATGGAATCTGTCTGGGGTCAGTACTTATAGCAGGCTTATTGATGTGTGATGGAATCTGTCTGGGGTCAGTACTTATAGCAGGCTTATTGATGTATGATGGAATCTGTCTGGGGTCAGTACTTATAGCAGGCTTATTGATGTATGATGGAATCTGTCTGGGGTCAGTACTTATAGCAGGCTTATTGATGTATGATGGAATCTGTCTGGGGTCAGTACTTATAGCAGGCTTATTGATGTATGATGGAATCTGTCTGGGGTCAGTGCCTATAGCAGGCTCATTGATGTATGATGGAATCTGTCTGGGGTCAGTGCTTATAGCAGGCTCATTGATGTATGATGGAATCTGTCTGGGGTCAGTGCTTATAGCAGGCTTATTGATGTGTGATGGAATCTGTCTGGGGTCAGTGCTTATAGCAGGCTTATTGATGTGTGATGGAATCTGTCTGGGGTCAGTACTTATAGCAGGCTTATTGATGTGTGATGGAATCTGTCTGGGGTCAGTACTTATAGCAGGCTCATTGATGTGTGATGGAATCTGTCTGGGGTCAGTACTTATAGCAGGCTTATTGATGTGTGATGGAATCTGTCTGGGGTCAGTACTTATAGCAGGCTCATTGATGTGTGATGGAATCTGTCTGGGGTCAGTACTTATAGCAGGCTTATTGATGTGTGATGGAATCTGTCTGGGGTCAGTACTTAAAGCAGGCTTATTGATGTGTGATGGAATCTGTCTGGGGTCAGTGCTTATAGCAGGCTTATTGATGTGTGATGGAATCTGTCTGGGGTCAGTATTTATAGCAGGCTTATTGATGTGTGATGGAATCTGTCTGGGGTCAGTACTTATAGCAGGCTTATTGATTTGTGATCGAATCTGTCTGGGGTCAGTACTTATAGCAGGCTTATTGATGTGTGATGGAATCTGTCTGGGGTCAGTACTTATAGCAGGCTTATTGATGTGTGATGGAATCTGTCTGGGGTCATTACTTATAGCAGGCTTATTGATTTGTGATCGAATCTGTCTGGGGTCAGTACTTATAGCAGGCTTATTGATGTGTGATGGAATCTGTCTGGGGTCAGTACTTATAGCAGGCTTATTGATGTGTGATGGAATCTGTCTGGGGTCAGTATTTATAGCAGGCTTATTGATGTGTGATGGAATCTGTCTGGGGTCAGTACTTATAGCAGGCTTATTGATGTGTGATGGAATCTGTCTGGGGTCAGTACTTATAGCAGGCTTATTGATGTATGATGGAATCTGTCTGGGGTCAGTGCTTATAGCAGGCTCATTGATGTATGATGGAATCTGTCTGGGGTCAGTGCTTATAGCAGGCTCATTGATGTGTGATGGAATCTGTCTGGGGTCAGTGCTTATAGCAGGCTTATTGATGTGTGATGGAATCTGTCTGGGGTCAGTGCTTATAGCAGGCTTATTGATGTGTGATGGAATCTGTCTGGGGTCAGTACTTATAGCAGGCTCATTGATGTGTGATGGAATCTGTCTGGGGTCAGTACTTATAGCAGGCTCATTGATGTGTGATGGAATCTGTCTGGGGTCAGTACTTATAGCAGGCTCATTGATGTATGATGGAATCTGTCTGGGGTCAGTATTTATAGCAGGCTCATTGATGTATGATGGAATCTGTCTGGGGTCAGTGCTTATAGCATGCTTATTGATGTGTGATGGAATCTGTCTGGGGTCAGTACTTATAGCAGGCTTATTGATGTGTGATGGAATCTGTCTGGGGTCAGTACTTATAGCAGGCTCATTGATGTATGATGGAATCTGTCTGGGGTCAGTATTTATAGCAGGCTCATTGATGTATGATGGAATCTGTCTGGGGTCAGTGCTTATAGCAGGCTTATTGATGTATGATGGAATCTGTCTGGGGTCAGTGCTTATAGCATGCTTATTGATGTGTGATGGAATCTGTCTGGGGTCAGTACTTATAGCATGCTCATTGATGTGTGATGGAATCTGTCTGGGGTCAGTATTTATAGCAGGCTTATTGATGTGTGATGGAATCTGTCTGGGGTCAGTACTTATAGCAGGCTCATTGATGTGTGATGGAATCTGTCTGGGGTCAGTACTTATAGCAGGCTCATTGATGTATGATGGAATCTGTCTGGGGTCAGTATTTATAGCAGGCTCATTGATGTATGATGGAATCTGTCTGGGGTCAGTGCTTATAGCATGCTTATTGATGTGTGATGGAATCTGTCTGGGGTCAGTACTTATAGCAGGCTTATTGATGTGTGATGGAATCTGTCTGGGGTCAGTACTTATAGCAGGCTCATTGATGTATGATGGAATCTGTCTGGGGTCAGTATTTATAGCAGGCTCATTGATGTATGATGGAATCTGTCTGGGGTCAGTGCTTATAGCAGGCTTATTGATGTATGATGGAATCTGTCTGGGGTCAGTGCTTATAGCATGCTTATTGATGTGTGATGGAATCTGTCTGGGGTCAGTACTTATAGCATGCTCATTGATGTGTGATGGAATCTGTCTGGGGTCAGTACTTATAGCAGGCTCATTGATGTATGATGGAATCTGTCTGGGGTCAGTATTTATAGCAGGCTCATTGATGTATGATGGAATCTGTCTGGGGTCAGTGCTTATAGCAGGCTTATTGATGTATGATGGAATCTGTCTGGGGTCAGTGCTTATAGCATGCTTATTGATGTGTGATGGAATCTGTCTGGGGTCAGTACTTATAGCATGCTCATTGATGTGTGATGGAATCTGTCTGGGGTCAGTATTTATAGCAGGCTTATTGATGTGTGATGGAATCTGTCTGGGGTCAGTACTTATAGCAGGCTCATTGATGTGTGATGGAATCTGTCTGGGGTCAGTACTTATAGCAGGCTCATTGATGTATGATGGAATCTGTCTGGGGTCAGTATTTATAGCAGGCTCATTGATGTATGATGGAATCTGTCTGGGGTCAGTGCTTATAGCATGCTTATTGATGTGTGATGGAATCTGTCTGGGGTCAGTACTTATAGCAGGCTTATTGATGTGTGATGGAATCTGTCTGGGGTCAGTACTTATAGCAGGCTCATTGATGTATGATGGAATCTGTCTGGGGTCAGTATTTATAGCAGGCTCATTGATGTGTGATGGAATCTGTCTGGGGTCAGTACTTATAGCAGGCTCATTGATGTGTGATGGAATCTGTCTGGGGTCAGTACTTATAGCAGGCTCATTGATGTATGATGGAATCTGTCTGGGGTCAGTATTTATAGCAGGCTCATTGATGTATGATGGAATCTGTCTGGGGTCAGTGCTTATAGCATGCTTATTGATGTGTGATGGAATCTGTCTGGGGTCAGTACTTATAGCAGGCTTATTGATGTGTGATGGAATCTGTCTGGGGTCAGTACTTATAGCAGGCTCATTGATGTATGATGGAATCTGTCTGGGGTCAGTATTTATAGCAGGCTCATTGATGTATGATGGAATCTGTCTGGGGTCAGTGCTTATAGCAGGCTTATTGATGTATGATGGAATCTGTCTGGGGTCAGTGCTTATAGCATGCTTATTGATGTGTGATGGAATCTGTCTGGGGTCAGTACTTATAGCATGCTCATTGATGTGTGATGGAATCTGTCTGGGGTCAGTATTTATAGCAGGCTTATTGATGTGTGATGGAATCTGTCTGGGGTCAGTACTTATAGCAGGCTCATTGATGTGTGATGGAATCTGTCTGGGGTCAGTACTTATAGCAGGCTCATTGATGTATGATGGAATCTGTCTGGGGTCAGTATTTATAGCAGGCTCATTGATGTATGATGGAATCTGTCTGGGGTCAGTGCTTATAGCATGCTTATTGATGTATGATGGAATCTGTCTGGGGTCAGTACTTATAGCAGGCTTATTGATGTGTGATGGAATCTGTCTGGGGTCAGTACTTATAGCAGGCTCATTGATGTATGAAGGAATCTGTCTGGGGTCAGTACTTATAGCATGCTTATTGATGTGTGATGGAATCTGTCTGGGGTCTACCGGGTTGTGTTCAGTTCATTTCAGTATGAAACAGCTGAGAACATTTAGAAGGACCTGAATATTTCAGATGTTCCACTGGACCCCTGGTGTGGAACACTGAGATTCTTTCTTCTGTTGGGAAGTCTTTAGCTGTGTGTGTGTGTTCTGTTCAGACTCTTTCTTCTGTCTTCCTCTGAGCTCTGGCCAAAACAGACGTGTGTGTGTGTGTGTGTGTGTGTGTGCCGGGTTGTGTGTGCCGGGTTGTGTGTGCCGGGTTGTGTGTGCCAGATCGTGTGTGTGTGTCAGGTTGTGTTAGAGGCGGTCCAGTAAATCTCTATGAATCCTCTGATGTTGTTCTAGAGGGGGGAGATGGAGAGACCGAAAGAGAGCAGTACAGACTGTGATGTTATCTCTGTTGGTCCTCTAGGTAGCAGGATATGATGTTATCTCTGTTGGTCCTCTAGGTAGCAGGACAGACTGTGATGTTATCTCTGTTGGTCCTCTAGGTAGCAGGACAGACTGTGATGTTATCTCTGTTGGTCCTCTAGGTAGCAGGACAGACTGTGATGTTATCTCTGTTGGTCCTCTAGGTAGCAGGACAGACTGTGATGTTATCTCTGTTGGTCCTCTAGGTAGCAGTACAGACTATGATGTTATCTCTGTTGGTCCTCTAGGTAGCAGTACAGACTGTGATGTTATCTCTGTTGGTCCTCTAGGTAGCAGTACAGACTGTGATGTTATCTCTGTTGGTCCTCTGGGTAGCAGGACAGACTATGATGTTATCTCTGTTGGTCCTCTAGGTAGCAGTACAGACTGTGATGTTATCTCTGTTGGTCCTCTAGGTAGCAGTACAGACTGTGATGTTATCTCTGTTGGTCCTCTGGGTAGCAGGACAGACTATGATGTTATCTCTGTTGGTCCTCTAGGTAGCAGTACAGACTGTGATGTTATCTCTGTTGGTCCTCTGGGTAGCAGGACAGACTATGATGTTATCTCTGTTGGTCCTCTAGGTAGCAGGACAGACTGTGATGTTATCTCTGTTGGTCCTCTAGGTAGCAGGACAGACTGTGATGTTATCTCTGTTGGTCCTCTAGGTAGCAGGATATGATGTTATCTCTGTTGGTCCTCTAGGTAGCAGTACAGACTGTGATGTTATCTCTGTTGGTCCTCTAGGTAGCAGGACAGACTGTGATGTTATCTCTGTTGGTCCTCTAGGTAGCAGGACAGATTGTGATGTTATCTCTGTTGGTCCTCTAGGTATCAGGATATGATGTTATCTCTGTTGGTCCTCTAGGTAGCAGGACAGACTATGATGTTATCTCTGTTGGTCCTCTAGGTAGCAGGACAGATTGTGATGTTATCTCTGTTGGTCCTCTAGGTAGCAGGATATGATGTTATCTCTGTTGGTCCTCTGGGTAGCAGGACAGACTATGATGTTATCTCTGTTGGTCCTCTAGGTAGCAGGATATGATGTTATCTCTGTTGGTCCTCTAGGTAGCAGGATATGATGTTATCTCTGTTGGTCCTCTAGGTAGCAGGACAGACTGTGATGTTATCTCTGTTGGTCCTCTAGGTAGCAGGATATGATGTTATCTCTGTTGGTCCTCTAGGTAGCGGGACAGACTATGATGTTATCTCTGTTGGTCCTCTAGGTATCAGGATATGATGTTATCTCTGTTGGTCCTCTAGGTAGCAGGACAGACTGTGATGTTATCTCTGTTGGTCCTCTAGGTAGCAGGACAGACTATGATGTTATCTCTGTTGGTCCTCTAGGTATCAGGATATGATGTTATCTCTGTTGGTCCTCTAGGTAGCAGTACAGACTGTGATGTTATCTCTGTTGGTCCTCTAGGTATCAGGATATGATGTTATCTCTGTTGGTCCTCTAGGTAGCAGTACAGACTGTGATGTTATCTCTGTTGGTCCTCTAGGTAGCAGGACAGACTATGATGTTATCTCTGTTGGTCCTCTAGGTAGCAGGACAGACTATGATGTTATCTCTGTTGGTCCTCTAGGTAGCAGGATATGATGTTATCTCTGTTGGTCCTCTAGGTAGCAGGACAGACTGTGATGTTATCTCTGTTGGTCCTCTAGGTAGCAGGACAGACTATGATGTTATCTCTGTTGGTCCTCTAGGTATCAGGATATGATGTTATCTCTGTTGGTCCTCTAGGTAGCAGGACAGACTGTGATGTTATCTCTGTTGGTCCTCTAGGTAGCAGGACAGACTGTGATGTTATCTCTGTTGGTCCTCTAGGTAGCAGGACAGACTATGATGTTATCTCTGTTGGTCCTCTAGGTAGCAGGACAGACTATGATGTTATCTCTGTTGGTCCTCTAGGTAGCAGGATATGATGTTATCTCTGTTGGTCCTCTAGGTAGCAGGATATGATGTTATCTCTGTTGGTCCTCTGGGTAGCAGGACAGACTATGATGTTATCTCTGTTGGTCCTCTAGGTAGCAGGATATGATGTTATCTCTGTTGGTCCTCTAGGTAGCAGGACAGACTGTGATGTTATCTCTGTTGGTCCTCTAGGTAGCAGGACAGACTGTGATGTTATCTCTGTTGGTCCTCTAGGTAGCAGGATATGATGTTATCTCTGTTGGTCCTCTAGGTAGCAGGATATGATGTTATCTCTGTTGGTCCTCTAGGTAGCAGGACAGACTGTGATGTTATCTCTGTTGGTCCTGTAGGTAGCAGGACAGACTATGATGTTATCTCTGTTGGTCCTCTAGGTAGCAGGATATGATGTTATCTCTGTTGGTCCTCTAGGTAGCAGGACAGACTGTGATGTTATCTCTGTTGGTCTTCTAGGTAGCAGGACAGACTATGATGTTATCTCTGTTGGTCCTCTAGGTATCAGGATATGATGTTATCTCTGTTGGTCCTCTAGGTAGCATGACAGACTATGATGTTATCTCTGTTGGTCCTCTAGGTATCAGGATATGATGTTATCTCTGTTGGTCCTCTAAGGTAGCAGGACAGACTGTGATGGTATCTCTGTTGGTCCTCTAGGTAGCAGGACAGACTATGATGTTATCTCTGTTGGTCCTCTAGGTAGCAGGACAGACTATGATGTTATCTCTGTTGGTCCTCTAGGTAGCAGGATATGATGTTATCTCTGTTGGTCCTCTAGGTAGCAGTACAGACTGTGATGTTATCTCTGTTGGTCCTCTAGGTAGCAGGACAGACTATAATGTTATCTCTGTTGGTCCTCTAGGTAGCAGGACAGACTATGATGTTATCTCTGTTGGTCCTCTAGGTAGCAGGACAGACTGTGATGTTATCTCTGTTGGTCCTCTAGGTAGCAGGATATGATGTTATCTCTGTTGGTCCTCTAGGTAGCAGTACAGACTGTGATGTTATCTCTGTTGGTCCTCTAGGTAGCAGGACAGACTATGATGTTATCTCTGTTGGTCCTCTAGGTAGCAGGACAGACTATGATGTTATCTCTGTTGGTCCTCTAGGTAGCAGGACAGACTATGATGTTATCTCTGTTGGTCCTCTAGGTAGCAGGACAGATTGTGATGTTATCTCTGTTGGTCCTCTAGGTAGCAGGACAGACTATGATGTTATCTCTGTTGGTCCTCTAGGTAGCAGGACAGATTGTGATGTTATCTCTGTTGGTCCTCTAGGTAGCAGTACAGACTGTGATGTTATCTCTGTTAGTCCTCTAGGTAGCAGGACAGACTGTGCTGTTATCTCTGTTGGTCCTCTAGGTAGCAGGACAGATTGTGATGTTATCTCTGTTGGTCCTCTAGGTAGCAGGACAGACTATGATGTTATCTCTGTTGGTCCTCTAGGTAGCAGGACAGACTATGATGTTATCTCTGTTGGTCCTCTAGGTAGCAGGACAGACTATGATGTTATCTCTGTTGGTCCTCTAGGTAGCAGGACAGATTGTGATGTTATCTCTGTTGGTCCTCTAGGTAGCAGGACAGACTATGATGTTATCTCTGTTGGTCCTCTAGGTAGCAGGACAGATTGTGATGTTATCTCTGTTGGTCCTCTAGGTAGCAGTACAGACTGTGATATTATCTCTGTTAGTCCTCTAGGTAGCAGGACAGACTGTGCTGTTATCTCTGTTGGTCCTCTAGGTAGCAGGACAGATTGTGATGTTATCTCTGTTGGTCCTCTAGGTAGCAGTACAGACTGTGATGTTATCTCTGTTGGTCCTCTAGGTAGCAGTACAGACTGTGATGTTATCTCTGTTGGTCCTCTAGGTAGCAGTACAGACTGTGATGTTATCTCTGTTGGTCCTCTAGGTAGCAGGACAGATTGTGATGTTATCTCTGTTGGTCCTCTAGGTAGCAGGACAGATTGTGATGTTATCTCTGTTGGTCCTCTAGGTAGCAGGACAGACTATGATGTTATCTCTGTTGGTCCTCTAGGTAGCAGGACAGATTGTGATGTTATCTCTGTTGGTCCTCTAGGTAGCAGGACAGACTATGATGTTATCTCTGTTGGTCCTCTAGGTAGCAGGACAGATTGTGATGTTATCTCTGTTGGTCCTCTAGGTAGCAGTACAGACTGTGATGTTATCTCTGTTAGTCCTCTAGGTAGCAGGACAGACTGTGCTGTTATCTCTGTTGGTCCTCTAGGTAGCAGGACAGATTGTGATGTTATCTCTGTTGGTCCTCTAGGTAGCAGTACAGACTGTGATGTTATCTCTGTTGGTCCTCTAGGTAGCAGTACAGACTGTGATGTTATCTCTGTTAGTCCTCTAGGTAGCAGGACAGACTGTGCTGTTATCTCTGTTGGTCCTCTAGGTAGCAGGACAGATTGTGATGTTATCTCTGTTGGTCCTCTAGGTAGCAGGACAGATTGTGATGTTATCTCTGTTGGTCCTCTAGGTAGCAGTACAGACTGTGATGTTATCTCTGTTGGTCCTCTAGGTAGCAGGACAGATTGTGATGTTATCTCTGTTGGTCCTCTAGGTAGCAGTACAGACTGTGATGTTATCTCTGTTGGTCCTCTAGGTAGCAGTACAGATTGTGATGTTATCTCTGTTGGTCCTCTAGGTAGCAGGACAGATTGTGATGTTATCTCTGTTGGTCCTCTAGGTAGCAGTACAGACTGTGATGTTATCTCTGTTGGTCCTCTAGGTAGCAGGACAGATTGTGATGTTATCTCTGTTGGTCCTCTAGGTAGCAGTACAGACTGTGATGTTATCTCTGTTAGTCCTCTAGGTAGCAGGACAGACTGTGATGTTATCTCTGTTGGTCCTCTAGGTAGCAGTACAGACTGTGATGTTATCTCTGTTAGTCCTCTAGGTAGCAGGACAGACTATGATGTTATCTCTGTTGGTCCTCTAGGTAGCAGTACAGACTGTGATGTTATCTCTGTTAGTCCTCTAGGTAGCAGTACAGACTGTGATGTTATCTCTGTTGGTCCTCTAGGTAGCAGGACAGACTGTGATGTTATCTCTGTTGGTCCTCTAGGTAGCAGTACAGACTGTGATGTTATCTCTGTTAGTCCTCTAGGTAGCAGGACAGACTATGATGTTATCTCTGTTGGTCCTCTGGGTAGCAGTACAGACTGTGATGTTATCTCTGTTGGTCCTCTAGGTAGCAGGATATGATGTTATCTCTGTTGTCCTCTAGGTAGCAGGATATGATGTTATCTCTGTTGTCCTCTAGGTAGCAGGACAGACTGTGATGTTATCTCTGTTGGTCCTCTAGGTAGCAGTACAGACTGTGATGTTATCTCTGTTAGTCCTCTAGGTAGCAGGACAGACTATGATGTTATCTCTGTTGGTCCTCTAGGTAGCAGGACAGACTGTGATGTTATCTCTGTTGTCCTCTAGGTAGCAGTACAGACTGTGATGTTATCTCTGTTGGTCCTCTAGGTAGCAGGACAGACTATGATGTTATCTCTGTTGGTCCTCTAGGTAGCAGGACAGACTATGATGTTATCTCTGTTGTCCTCTAGGTAGCAGTACAGACTATGATGTTATCTCTGTTGTCCTCTAGGTAGCAGTACAGACTATGATGTTATCTCTGTTGTCCTCTAGGTAGCAGGACAGACTGTGATGTTATCTCTGTTGTCCTCTAGGTAGCAGGACAGACTGTGATGTTATCTCTGTTGTCCTCTAGGTAGCAGTACAGATTGTGATGTTATCTCTGTTGGTCCTCTAGGTAGCAGTACAGATTGTGATGTTATCTCTGTTGGTCCTCTAGGTAGCAGGACAGACTGTGATGTTATCTCTGTTGGTCCTCTAGGTAGCAGGACAGACTGTGATGTTATCTCTGTTGGTCCTCTAGGTAGCAGGACAGACTGTGATGTTATCTCTGTTGGTCCTCTAGGTAGCAGGACAGACTATGATGTTATCTCTGTTGTCCTCTAGGTAGCAGGACAGACTATGATGTTATCTCTGTTGGTCCTCTAGGTAGCAGGACAGACTATGATGTTATCTCTGTTGTCCTCTAGGTAGCAGTACAGACTATGATGTTATCTCTGTTGTCCTCTAGGTAGCAGTACAGACTATGATGTTATCTCTGTTGTCCTCTAGGTAGCAGTACAGACTATGATGTTATCTCTGTTGTCCTCTAGGTAGCAGGACAGACTGTGATGTTATCTCTGTTGTCCTCTAGGTAGCAGGACAGACTGTGATGTTATCTCTGTTGTCCTCTAGGTAGCAGTACAGATTGTGATGTTATCTCTGTTGGTCCTCTAGGTAGCAGTACAGATTGTGATGTTATCTCTGTTGGTCCTCTAGGTAGCAGGACAGACTGTGATGTTATCTCTGTTGGTCCTCTAGGTAGCAGGACAGACTGTGATGTTATCTCTGTTGGTCCTCTAGGTAGCAGTACAGACTATGATGTTATCTCTGTTGGTCCTCTAGGTAGCAGTACAGACTATGATGTTATCTCTGTTGTCCTCTAGGTAGCAGTACAGACTATGATGTTATCTCTGTTGTCCTCTAGGTAGCAGGACTCTAGCAGGACAGACTGTGATATTATCTCTGTTGTCCTCTAGGTAGCAGGACAGACTGTGATGTTATCTCTGTTGGTCCTCTAGGTAGCAGGACAGACTGTGATGTTATCTCTGTTGGTCCTCTAGGTAGCAGGACAGACTGTGATGTTATCTCTGTTGTCCTCTAGGTAGCAGTAGTGATGTTATCTCTGTTGGTCCTCTAGGTAGCAGGACAGACTGTGATGTTATCTCTGTTGGTCCTCTAGGTAGCAGGATATGATGTTATCTCTGTTGTCCTCTAGGTAGCAGTACAGACTGTGATGTTATCTCTGTTGTCCTCTAGGTAGCAGGACAGACTATGATGTTATCTCTGTTGGTCCTCTAGATAGCAGGACAGACTATGATGTTATCTCTGTTGTCCTCTAGGTATCAGGACAGACTATAATGTTATCTCTGTTGGTCCTCTAGGTAGCAGGACAGACTGTGATGTTATCTCTGTTGGTCCTCTAGGTAGCAGGACAGACTATGATGTTATCTCTGTTGGTCCTCTAGGTAGCAGGACAGATTGTGATGTTATCTCTGTTGGTCCTCTAGGTAGCAGTACAGACTGTGATGTTATCTCTGTTGTCCTCTAGGTATCAGGACAGACTATAATGTTATCTCTGTTGGTCCTCTAGGTAGCAGGACAGACTGTGATGTTATCTCTGTTGGTCCTCTAGGTAGCAGGACAGACTATGATGTTATCTCTGTTGGTCCTCTAGGTAGCAGGACAGACTGTGATGTTATCTCTGTTGGTCCTCTAGGTAGCAGGACAGACTATGATGTTATCTCTGTTGGTCCTCTAGGTAGCAGGACAGATTGTGATGTTATCTCTGTTGGTCCTCTAGGTAGCAGTACAGACTGTGATGTTATCTCTGTTGTCCTCTAGGTATCAGGACAGACTATAATGTTATCTCTGTTGGTCCTCTAGGTAGCAGGACAGACTGTGATGTTATCTCTGTTGGTCCTCTAGGTAGCAGGACAGACTATGATGTTATCTCTGTTGGTCCTCTAGGTAGCAGGACAGACTGTGATGTTATCTCTGTTGGTCCTCTAGGTAGCAGGACAGACTATGATGTTATCTCTGTTGGTCCTCTAGGTAGCAGGACAGATTGTGATGTTATCTCTGTTGGTCCCTCTAGGTAGCAGTACAGACTGTGATGTTATCTCTGTTGTCCTCTAGGTATCAGGACAGACTATAATGTTATCTCTGTTGGTCCTCTAGGTAGCAGGACAGACTGTGATGTTATCTCTGTTGGTCCTCTAGGTAGCAGGACAGACTATGATGTTATCTCTGTTGGTCCTCTAGGTAGCAGGACAGACTGTGATGTTATCTCTGTTGGTCCTCTAGGTAGCAGGACAGACTATGATGTTATCTCTGTTGGTCCTCTAGGTAGCAGGACAGATTGTGATGTTATCTCTGTTGGTCCTCTAGGTAGCAGTACAGACTGTGATGTTATCTCTGTTGTCCTCTAGGTATCAGGACAGACTATAATGTTATCTCTGTTGGTCCTCTAGGTAGCAGGACAGACTGTGATGTTATCTCTGTTGGTCCTCTAGGTAGCAGGACAGACTGTGATGTTATCTCTGTTGGTCCTCTAGGTAGCAGGATTTGATGTTATCTCTGTTGTCCTCTAGGTAGCAGTACAGACTGTGATGTTATCTCTGTTGTCCTCTAGGTAGCAGTACAGACTGTGATGTTATCTCTGTTGTCCTCTAGGTAGCAGGATATGATGTTATCTCTGTTGTCCTCTAGGTAGCAGGACAGACTGTGATGTTATCTCTGTTGTCCTCTAGGTAGCAGGACAGACTGTGATGTTATCTCTGTTGTCCTCTAGGTAGCAGGACAGACTGTGATGTTATCTCTGTTGTCCTCTAGGTAGCAGGACAGACTGTGATGTTATCTCTGTTGTCCTCTAGGTAGCAGGACAGACTGTGATGTTATCTCTGTTGTCCTCTAGGTAGCAGGACAGACTGTGATGTTATCTCTGTTGTCCTCTAGGTAGCAGGACAGACTGTGATGTTATCTCTGTTGTCCTCTAGGTAGCAGGACAGACTGTGATGTTATCTCTGTTGTCCTCTAGGTAGCAGGACAGACTGTGATGTTATCTCTGTTGGTCCTCTAGGTAGCAGGACAGACTGTGATGTTATCTCTGTTGTCCTCTAGGTAGCAGGACAGACTGTGATGTTATCTCTGTTGGTCCTCTAGGTAGCAGGACAGACTGTGATGTTATCTCTGTTGGTCCTCTAGGTAGCAGTACAGACTGTGATGTTATCTCTGTTGTCCTCTAGGTAGCAGGACAGACTGTGATGTTATCTCTGTTGGTCCTCTAGGTAGCAGGACAGACTGTGATGTTATCTCTGTTGGTCCTCTAGGTAGCAGGATATGATGTTATCTCTGTTGTCCTCTAGGTAGCAGGACAGACTGTGATGTTATCTCTGTTGGTCCTCTAGGTAGCAGTACAGACTGTGATGTTATCTCTGTTGGTCCTCTAGGTAGCAGGATATGATGTTATCTCTGTTGTCCTCTAGGTAGCAGGACAGACTGTGATGTTATCTCTGTTGGTCCTCTAGGTAGCAGGATATGATGTTATCTCTGTTGTCCTCTAGGTAGCAGGATATGATGTTATCTCTGTTGTCCTCTAGGTAGCAGGACAGACTGTGATGTTATCTCTGTTGGTCCTCTAGGTAGCAGGACAGACTGTGATGTTATCTCTGTTGTCCTCTAGGTAGCAGGACAGACTGTGATGTTATCTCTGTTGGTCCTCTAGGTAGCAGGACAGACTGTGATGTTATCTCTGTTGGTCCTCTAGGTAGCAGGATATGATGTTATCTCTGTTGTCCTCTAGGTAGCAGGACAGACTGTGATGTTATCTCTGTTGGTCCTCTAGGTAGCAGGACAGACTGTGATGTTATCTCTGTTGGTCCTCTAGGTAGCAGTACAGACTGTGATGTTATCTCTGTTGTCCTCTAGGTAGCAGGACAGACTGTGATGTTATCTCTGTTGGTCCTCTAGGTAGCAGGATATGATGTTATCTCTGTTGGTCCTCTAGGTAGCAGGACAGACTGTGATGTTATCTCTGTTGGTCCTCTAGGTAGCAGGACAGATTGTGATGTTATCTCTGTTGGTCCTCTAGGTAGCAGGACAGACTGTGATGTTATCTCTGTTGGTCCTCTAGGTAGCAGGACAGATTGTGATGTTATCTCTGTTGGTCCTCTAGGTAGCAGTACAGACTGTGATGTTATCTCTGTTGTCCTCTAGGTAGCAGGACAGACTGTGATGTTATCTCTGTTGGTCCTCTAGGTAGCAGGACAGACTGTGATGTTATCTCTGTTGTCCTCTAGGTAGCAGGATATGATGTTATCTCTGTTGGTCCTCTAGGTAGCAGTACAGACTGTGATGTTATCTCTGTTGGTCCTCTAGGTAGCAGGACAGACTATGATGTTATCTCTGTTGGTCCTCTAGGTAGCAGGACAGACTGTGATGTTATCTCTGTTGTCCTCTAGGTAGCAGTACAGACTGTGATGTTATCTCTGTTGGTCCTCTAGGTAGCAGGACAGACTATAATGTTATCTCTGTTGGTCCTCTAGGTAGCAGCAGACTGTGATGTTATCTCTGTTGTCCTCTAGGTATCTCTGTTGGTCCTCTAGGTAGCAGGACAGACTGTGATGTTATCTCTGTTGGTCCTCTAGGTAGCAGGACAGATTGTGATGTTATCTCTGTTGGTCCTCTAGGTAGCAGTACAGACTATGAGCCAGTCTGTGGTCGTCCTCATGGTGTGCGGTTGGACAGTGGTGGTCAGCTGATCGTAGCTGACTCCTACTTTGGACTGTTTTCTGTTGACCCCCAGACTGGACACAAGACCCTGCTACTGGACAGCAAGACAGGTAACGTCCCCTAACCCCCAGACTGGACACGAGACCTGACAGTCTAACTCTGACCTTAACTCTGACTGGACAGCAGGTCTGACAGTCTAACTCTGACATTAACTCTGACTGGACAGCAGGTCTGACAGTCTAACTCTGACCTTAACTCTGACTGGACAGCAGGTCTGACAGTCTAACTCTGACCTTAACTCTGACTGGACAGCAGGTCTGACAGTCTAACTCTGACATTAACTCTGACTGGACAGCAGGTCTGACAGTCTAACTCTGACCTTAACTCTGACTGGACAGCAGGTCTGACAGTCTAACTCTGACCTTAACTCTGACTGGACAGCAGGTTCTAAACTAACGTATAGAATTGTTTTAAGATGGTCATACCAAGGATTATTTTGCTATTTGATTTGGAATTTTAGGACCCCTTAAGGTATAAAGAAATATATATATATATTACAAAATTATTGGATGAAGCATTGAATTTGGCATTACTGCTATTAGCCAATAGAAACACATTGAATAACAGATTCACTACATGGAACAACAGATAGTCCTTACTGCTATTAGCCCATAGAAACACATTGAATAACAGATAGTCCTTACTGCTATTAGCCCATAGAAACACATTGAATAACAGATAGTCCTTACTGCTATTAGCCCATAGAAACACATTGAATAACAGATAGTCCTTACTGCTATTAGCCCATAGAAACACATTGAATAACAGATAGTCCTTACTGCTATTAGCCCATAGAAACACATTGAATAACAGATAGTCATTACTGCTATTAGCCCATAGAAACACATTGAATAACAGATAGTCCTTACTGCTATTAGCCCATAGAAACACATTGAATAACAGATAGTCCTTACTGCTATTAGCCCATAGAAACACATTGAATAACAGATAGTCATTACTGCTATTAGCCCATAGAAACACATTGAATAACAGATAGTCCTTACTGCTATTAGCCCATAGAAACACATTGAATAACAGATAGTCCTTACTGCTATTAGCCCATAGAAACACATTGAATAACAGATAGTCCTTACTGCTATTAGCCCATAGAAACACATTGAATAACAGATAGTCATTACTGCTATTAGCCCATAGAAACACATTGAATAACAGATAGTCCTTACTGCTATTAGCCCATAGAAACACATTGAATAACAGATAGTCCTTACTGCTATTAGCCCATAGAAACACATTGAATAACAGATAGTCGGTTAGTAGGTTTGTTCTGTTCATTATGGGGTATTGCGATGTCATTATGGGGTATTGTGATGTCATTATGGGGTATTGGGGTGTCATTATGGGGTATTGGGATGTCATTATGGGGTATTGCGATGTCATTATGGGGTATTGCGATGTCATTATGGGGTATTGTGATGTCGTTATGGGGTATTGTGATGTCATTATGGGGTATTGTGATGTCATTATGGGGTATTGCGATGTCATTATGGGGTATTGTGATGTCATTATGGGGTATTGTGATGTCATTATGGGGTATTGTGATGTCGTTATGGGGTATTGTGATGTCGTTCTGGGGTATTATGATGTCATTAGGGGGTATTGTGATGTCGTTCTGGGGTATTATGATGTCATTAGGGGGTATTGTGATGTCAATATGGGGTATTGTGATGTCATTATGGGGTATTGTGAGGTCATTATGGGGTATCGTGAGGTCATTATGGGGTATCGTGATGTCATTATGGGGTGTGTGTAGATTGAGGGGATATTTTTTAATCTATTCTAGAATAAGGCTGTAAAGCAGCAGAATGTGGAAAGGCTTGTGGCTAATGTACATCCAGTTAGCATATGGAATATGTTTGTGCTCTAGGAGCTGACGGGGTTCCGTTTGCATTCCTGAACGGGTTGGAGATCTCCTCTCAGACTGGGATCATTTACTTCACAGACTCCTCCTCTCGCTGGGGGCGACGACACGTCAAACTAGAGGTCTGTCTGTCTCCTCGAAATGACCCCTCTTCTTTATAAGCTCTATAACCTCTGACCTCTAACTTCTAGGTGATAGAGACCAACGCTCTGGGTCGTCTCCTGACCTTTGACCCGGTGTCAGGGCGTGTGGGTGTCCTACTGGATGGTCTCTACATGCCCAATGGCATCGCCCTGTCACCTGACGAGAGCTTCCTGCTGCTGGCCGAGACCAGCATCGGGTGTGTCCTCAGGTACGTATGCACTCTCTCTCACACACACACACACACACACACACACACACACACACACACACACACACACACACACACACACACACACACACACACACACACACACACACACACACACACACACACACACACACACACACACACACACACACACACACAGTGTTTTCCATAGTAACTGTCCTTCCTGTGTTATCGGAGATGTCTGATTAGCAGGACAGAGGAACCCCAACCCTCACAGTACAGAAAGGCCTTTAGTTCTATGACAATCATTGTTCTCTCTCTCCCTCCTCCCTCCCTCCTCCCTCCCTCCAGGTAGTGGCTGAAAGGCCTTTTGTTTGAATGACTCATGGTTCCTTTTCCCTCCTTCCCTCCCTCCCTCCCTCCTTACTTCCCTCCCTCCCTCCCTCCCTCTCTCCCTCCCTCCCTCTGTAGGTACTGGCTGAAAGGCCCCCAGGCTGGCACCAAGGAGGTCATCATGAGCAATATGCCCGGTTACCCTGACAACATCCGTCTTAGCGACCGTGGAACCTTCCTGGTTGGCCTAACGACCACACGCTTCAGGAAGCTCATGCCTCCATTCCTGGACCTGATTGGTCCGTACCCAGCGGTCAAACGCTTTCTGGCTAAGGTTAGTTTCACCATCATCATAATTGTGTTGGAGCCATCTCTCCCACGCCCCTGTGTTGTAAACATCTCTCCCACGCCCCTGTGTTGTAAACATCTCTCCCACGCCCCTGTGTTGTAAACCTCTCTCCCACGCCCCTGTGTTGTAAACATCTCTCCCACGCCCCTGTGTTGTAAACCTCTCTCCCACGCCCCTGTGTTGTAAACCTCTCTCCCACGCCCCTGTGTTGTACACCTCTCTCCCACGCCCCTGTGTTGTAAACATCTCTCCCACGCCCCTGTGTTGTAAACCTCTCTCCCACGCCCCTGTGTTGTAAACCTCTCTCCCACGCCCCTGTGTTGTAAACATCTCTCCCACGCCCCTGTGTTGTAAACCTCTCTCCCACGCCCCTGTGTTGTAAACCTCTCTCCCACGCCCCTGTGTTGTAAACCTCTCTCCCACGCCCCTGTGTTGTAAACATCTCTCCCACGCCCCTGTGTTGTAAACCTCTCTCCCACGCCCCTGTGTTGTAAACCTCTCTCCCACGCCCCTGTGTTGGAGCCATCTCTCCCACGCCCGTGTTGTAAACCTCTCTCCCACGCCCCTGTGTTGTAAACCTCTCTCCCACGCCCCTGTGTTGGAGCCATCTCTCCCACGCCCCTGTGTTGTAAACATCTCTCCCACGCCCCTGTGTTGTAAACCTCTCTCCCACGCCCCTGTGTTGTAAACCTCTCTCCCACGCCCCTGTGTTGTAAACCTCTCTCCCACGCCCCTGTGTTGGAGACATCTCTCCCACGCCCCTGTGTGTTGTACGCCTCTAGTCTTCATGTGTTTTAGATCCTATATCTGGCAGGGTCTTTCACATATCATGACACCAGGCTGAAAGCTCTCTCCCACGCCCCTGTGTTCTTTATTCCAGGCTGCAGTGAGACTAGAGAGAGGAATCTGAGAGGACAGAGAGCCTCCATCTAGAGATGATTCAGACAGAAACATGATACGGCGCCTTGCAAAAGTATTCACCCCCCTTGGCGTTCTTCCTATTGTGTTGCATTACAACCTGGAATTTAAATACATTTTTATTTGGATTTCGTGTAATGGACACAAAATAGTTCAAATCGGTGAAGTGAAATGGAAAAAATAACTTGTTAATTTTTATTTATTTTTTAAAGGGAAAAGTGGTGGGTGCATATGTATTCACCCCCTCTGCTATGAAGCCCCTAAATAAGATCTGGTGCAACCAATTACCTTCAGAAGTCACATCATTAGTTAAATAAAGTCCACCTGTGTGCAATCTTAAGTGTCACATGATCTGTCACATGATCTCAGTATATATATACACCTGTTCAGAAAGGCCCCAGAGTCTGCAACACCACCAAGCAAGCGGCACCATGAGGACCAAGGAGCTCTCCAAACAGGTCAGGGACAAAGTTGTGGAGAAGTACAGATCAGGGTTGGGTTATAAAAAAATATCAGAAACTTTGAACATCCCACGGAGCACCTTTAAATACATTATTAAAAAATTGAAAGAATATGGCACCACAACAAACCTGCCAAGAGAGGGCCGCCCACCAAAACTCACAGACCAGGCAAGGAGGGCATTAATAAGAGGAAACAAAGAGGCCAAAGATAACCCTGAAAGATCAGCAAAGCTCCACAGCGGAGATTGGAGTATCTGTCCATAGGACCACTTTAAGCCGTGCACTCCACAGAGCTGGGCTTTACGGAAGAATGGCCAGAAAAAAAGCCATTGCTTCAAGAAAAAAATAAGCAAACCAAAAAGCATGTGGGAGACTCCCCAAACACATGGAAGAAGGTACTCTGGTCAGATGAGACTAAAACGCTATGCCTGGTGCAAACCCAACACCTCTCATCACCCTGAGAACAACATCCCCACAGTGAAGCATGGTGGTGGCAGCATCATGCTTTGGGGATGTTTTTCATCGGCAGGGCCTGGGGAAACTGGTCAGAATTGAAGGAATGATGGATGGCACTAAATACAGGGAAATTCTTGAGGGAAACCTGTTTCAGTCTTCCAGAGATTTGAGACTGGGACGGAGGTTCACCTTCCAGCAGGACAATGACCCTAAGCATCCTGCTAAAGCAACACTTGAGTGGTTTAAGGGGAAACATTTAAATGTCTTGGAATGGCCTAGTCAAAGGCCAGACCTCAATCCAATTGAGAATCTGTGGTCTGACTTAAAGATTGCTGTACAGCAGCAGAACACATCCAACTTGAAGGAGCTGGAGCAGTTTTGCCTTGAAGAATGGGCAGAAATCCCAGTGGCTGGATGTGCCAAGCTTATATGGACATACCCCAAGAGACTTGCAGCTGTAATTGCTGTAAAAGGTGACTCTACAAAGTATTGACTTTGGGGGGGTGAATAGTTAGGCACGCTCAAGTTCTGTTTTTTTGTCTTATTTCTTGTTTGTTTCACAATAAAAAATATTTTGCATCTTCAAAGTGGTAGGCATGTTGTGTAAATCAAATGATACAAACCCCCCCCCAAAAAAATACATTTTAATTCCAGGTTGTAAGGAAACAAAATAGGAAAAATACCAAGGGGGGTGAATACTTTCACAAGCCACTGTATTCTAGTAGAGATAAATACAAGAGATGATTCAGACAGCAACATGATATTCTAGTAGAGAAATACAAGAGATCATTCAGACAACAACATGATATTCTAGTAGAGAAATACAAGAGATCATTCAGACAACAACATGATATTCTAGTAGAGATGATTCAGACAACAACATGATATTCTAGTAGAGATGATGTATGTTCAGTCCTGTTCTGGAATGTACTATGCTATAGTAATATTATAGTATAGTACAATGGTATAATACTAATAGTAGCCTGTACCCTTTGTGTTGGGGTGGCTGTTTCCAGGAATGTACACTCAGTGGACAAAACATTAAGAACATCTGCTCTTTCCATGACAGACTGACCAGGTGAATCCAGGTGTGACTTGTTAAATCCACTTTTAATCAGTGTAGATGAAGGGAAGGAGACAGGTTAAAGAAAGAGTTTTAAGCCTTGAGACAATCGAGAATGTGTGCCATTGAGGGTGCATAGCACAGACAAATGATTGAGGTGCCTTTGAACGGGGTATGGTAGATGCTTTGTGTCAAACACTGCAACGCTGCTGGGTTTTTCTCAATATTAGGACGGTGTTCTTAATGTTTTGTCCAGTGGATTCCTATGATAAAATGACATATTAAGGCCCGGCGCTTGTGTTCTGTTTTTTCTTCCAGGTGGTTCCTCTGAGCTGGTACAACATGTTGTTGCCTAGATACGGCCTGGTGTTGGAGTTGGGCGGGGGAAGGGAGGTGGTGGGCAGTCTCCATGACCCTACAGGCAGCCTGACCTGGGCCGTCAGCGACGTGTTCCCCCACCAGGGGAGACTCTACCTGGGTAGCACCGACCTGCCCTTCCTCCCTGTCCTGGAGGACTGGAGCTAACCGCTAACCACTGACCCAGGACCAGTCTCCTTTACCCATGAGGTTAAGAACTGTGGTCAGGGCCAACTTCTTCCCCTCTTACATAGGGGTGAAGGGAGCAAGTTAACTGACTGTGATGTGTCCAGAGACTGCAGCCGTGATACCCAGACCCATGGCCCTGGGGCTACTGTCAATCACAACCAGGCATCCCTTTCAGTCCATACGGGAAGATTTCTGTTGATCCGGGACCTTTTTTTTAATGCAGATCATTTGGTTCCACAGTGCACTGATTGACCAGGAGACTGTTAACACTGAATAACCATGTCTTTAGCTAGTTAATATGCTGGTCCAAAGTGTTTCCTCAGACCCGTACAGGGGCCAGATTCTGTTGTAACTAGCCCTGCTGTTGTAGGGGTCTGTCTAACCCAGCTGTAGTTAGTATTGTGGTCAGTGTCTCCTCAGACCCGTACAGGGGCCAGATTCTGTTGTAACTAGCCGTGCTGTTGATGGGGTCTGTCTAACCCAGCTGTAGTTAGTATTGTGGTCAGTGTCTCCTCAGACCCGTACAGGGGCCAGATTCTGTTGTAACTAGCCCTGCTGTTGTAGGGTCTGTCTAACCCAGCTGTAGTTAGTATTGTGGTCAGTGTCTCCTCAGACCCGTACAGGGCCAGATTCTGTTGTAACTAGCCGTGCTGTTGATGGGGTCTGTCTAACCCAGCTGTAGTTAGTATTGTGGTCAGTGTCTCCTCAGACCCGTACAGGGGCCAGATTCTGTTGTAACTAGCCCTGCTGTTGTAGGGGTCTGTCTAACCCAGCTGTAGTTAGTATTGTGGTCAGTCTCCTCAGACCCGTACAGGGGCCAGATTCTGTTGTAACTAGCCGTGCTGTTGTAGGGGTCTGTCTAACCCAGCTGTAGTTAGTATTGTGGTCAGTGTCTCCTCAGACCCGTACAGGGGCCAGATTCTGTTGTAACTAGCCGTGCTGTTGATGGGGTCTGTCTAACCCAGCTGTAGTTAGTATTGTGGTCAGTGTCTCCTCAGACCCGTACAGGGGCCAGATTCTGTTGTAACTAGCCGTGCTGTTGATGGGGTCTGTCTAACCCAGCTGTAGTTAGTGTCTCCTTCCCCTGTATGGGTCTGTGGAATGTTTTTGGTCCACCAGACGATAAGGAAGGATGTTTTTAAATGATCATAACATTGTTTTCTCTTGCCTTAAATATCTGAAAGACCATTTAATAGAGAGCACTAAGACTATATCACAATGTTACTGTTCTGTGGACTCATAAAGCATGTCTATGTAATGGTCTCTGTGGACTCATAAAGCATGTCTCTGTGGACTCATAAAGCATGTCTCTGTAATGGTCTCTGTGGACTCATAAAGCATGTCTCTGTAATGGTCTCTGTGGACTCATAAAGCATGTCTCTGTAATGGTCTCTGTGGACTCATAAAGCATGTCTCTGTGGACTCATAAAGCATGTCTCTGTAATGGTCTCTGTGGACTCATAAAGCATGTCTCTGTAATGGTCTCTGTGGACTCATAAAGCATGTCTCTGTAATGGTCTCTAATACTGTTCTGTGGACTCATAAAGCATATCTCTGTAATGGTCTCTGTGGACTCATAAAGCATGTCTCTGTAATGGTCTCTGTGGACTCAAAGCACATCTCTGTAATGGTCTTTAATACTGTTCTGTGGACTCATAAAGCATATCTCTGTAATGGTCTTTAATACTGTTCTGTGGACTCATAAAGCATATCTCTGTAATGGTCTTTAATACTGTTCTGTGGACTCATAAAGCATATCTCTGTAATGGTCTCTAATACTGTTCTGTGGACTCATAAAGCATATCTCTGTAATGGTCTTTAATACTGTTCTGTGGACTCATAAAGCATATCTCTGTAATGGTCTCTAATACTGTTCTGTGGACTCATAAAGCATATCTCTGTAATGGTCTCTAATACTGTTCTGTGGACTCATAAAGCATATCTCTGTAATGGTCTCTAATACTGTTCTGTGGACTCATAAAGCATATCTCTGTAATGGTCTCTAATACTGTTCTGTGGACTCATAAAGCATATCTCTGTAATGGTCTCTAATACTGTTCTGTGGACTCATAAAGCATATCTCTGTAATGGTCTTTAATACTGTTCTGTGGACTCATAAAGCATATCTCTGTAATGGTCTCTAATACTGTTCTGTGGACTCATAAAGCATATCTCTGTAATGGTCTTTAATACTGTTCTAATAGCGGACTCCGCTGATCTGAAAAAAAAGTCAATGGGGTCGCCTGTCAATGGTTTTAGAGGGCTGGATAATGTTTTAAATGGTTTCTCTGTCCGGATCTGTCTAAAAACGCATGTCTGGGCAGGATGATCCGATCCAGACCAGCAGTGGTCCTGTCCCCCAACCCTGCTCTGACTGAGGTTCTCCACTGTGACCAGTAGAGGGCAGCAGAGACCCAGACCAGCAGTGGTCCTGTCCCCAAGCCGTGCTCCGTTTCAGACTTTAGTTCCAGCCCAGCTCCAACACACCCGATTCTACTAATCCAGTGGTTCCCAAACTTCATTGTCCCGTACCCCTTCAAACATTCAACCTCCAGCTGCGTACCCCCTCTATTCAACCTCCAGCTGCCTACCCCCTCTATTCAACCTCCAGCTGCGTAGCCCCTCTATTCAACCTCCAGCTGCCTACCCCCTCTATTCAACCTCCAGCTGCCTACCCCCTCTATTCAACCTCCAGCTGCCTACCCCCTCTATTCAACCTCCAGCTGCCTATCCCCTCTATTCAACCTCCAGCTGCCTATCCCCTCTATTCAACCTCCAGCTGCGTACCCCCTCTATTCAACCTCCAGCTGCCTATCCCCTCTATTCAACCTCCAGCTGCGTACCCCCTCTATTCAACCTCCAGCTGCGTACCCCCTCTATTCAACCTCCAGCTGCCTACCCCTCTATTCAACCTCCAGCTGCCTACCCTCTATTCAACCTCCAGCTGCCTATCCCTCTATTCAACCTCCAGCTGCGTACCCCCTCTATTCAACCTCCAGCTGCGTGCCCCTCTATTCAACCTCCAGCTGCGTACCCCCTCTATTCAACCTCCAGCTGCCTACCCTCTATTCAACCTCCAGCTGCGTACCCCCTCTATTCAACCTCCAGCTGCGTACCCCCTCTATTCAACCTCCAGCTGCGTACCCCCTCTAGCACCAGGGTCAGAGCACATTCAAATGTTGTTCTTTGCCATCATTGTTAGCCTGCCACACACACACACACACACTTATTACACAGAAGAATGAGTGTGAGTTTTTGTGACAACCCGGCTCGTGGGAAGTGACAACGAGCTCTTATAGGACCAGGGCACAAATAATAACAATATAATAATAATCAATCATTTTGCTCTTTATTTAACCATCTGACATATAAAACCTTATTTGTTCATCAAGAATTGTGAATAACTCACCACAGGTTAATGAGAAGGGTGTGCTTGAAAGGAGGCACATCACTCGGTCTTAAATCATTTCTCTCACACAGTCTGTGGCTGTATTTAGTTCAGGGAGGGCTGGAGGCAGGGCATGAAAGGGACAACGAATCCGGGTATTTGTGTCTGTTTAAGTACCAGCGTAACTCACTCGAGTGTTTCTCTAGATCACATTTGACATTTGTCCGTGAGCTCGAGTTCATTCGCTCACAAAAAAAATCCATACAATGATGGAAAGACCTGTGTGTTGGGTGGATGCTGCAGTGGACCCAAGTGGCCTTGCTTTAACAAAGTTAACCATTTTCACTGTAATGTCCAAAATGTTTTTCAAGCTGTCAGGCATTCCCTTGGCAGCAAGAGCCTCTCGGTGGATGCTGCAGTGGACCCAAGCGGCATCAGGAGCAACAGCTTGCACGCGCGTTAGCACTCCACTATGTCTCCCTGTCATGGCTTTTGCGACATCAGTACAGATACCAACACATCTTGACCACCAAAGTCCATTTGATGTCACAATATCCTCTCCTGTTGTCCTGGTTTCCAGTGGTTTGCAGAAGAGGATGTCTTCCTTAACTGACCCCCCAGAAACATAACGGACATATACCAGGAGCTGTGCCAGGCCCGCCACGCCTGTTGACTCATCCAGCTGTAACGCATAGAATTCACTGGCCTGTATGCGAAGCAGTAATTGTTCCAAAACATCTCCTGCCATGTCACTGATGCGTCATTAAACAGTGTTGTTTGATGAAGGCATTGTCTGTATAGTTTTTTGGGCCTTGTCCCCCAGCAGTGTCCCAGCCATATCCGCGGCAGCAGGAAGAATGAAGTCCTCCACAATAGTATGGGGCTTGCCTGTCCTAGCCACTCGGTAGCTCACCATATACGACGCTTCTAGCCCCTTTCTTATTAACGGTGTCTGTTGCTTTTATTCATGTCTTACTACTCGAAAGTCGTCTTTATTCTCGCTCAAAAAACTCCTGTGGCTTATTTTTCAAATTCTCATGTTTCGTTTCTAAATGTCTGTGCAAGAGTGAAGGTTTCCCGCGAGAGAGTACCGGTTAATGTGATTGGATGTTAATTATTTGACCAGGCTACCTGTATGTGACACTGTGTTGTTATTTCGCTGAACACCAGATGGTTTCATTATTATTTTTGGCAGTGAAACGAGGCTACCTAAATGTATAGCCCCGTCGGAAAATATAAATGGACTGTTTGAAAAATGTGAATCCCATTTTTATTTGGCTTACCCCGTACCCCAGTCTGGGAATACCTGTACTGACCCACCTTGATCTGGCAGTGTTCCTGTTGGGAGGTAAGTTAGTGCTGTGCTGGAACAAACCCCTGCACCCCCTCTCTAGTGACCAGGGTTAGTGACCACTGGGGTACATGTTTAACTATGACAGTGGTAAGATCTCTGTTTTCCAACAGGACATTTTAAAACACACGGAATAAACACGCCACGAACCAGGCAGTGATTTCAGAATACCGTGTTAGTTTATTGGACAAAACACACAAAAACTACTATCGAAAAAAACTAATTTGCAAAACCACGGAAACATTTTGACAGATTGGAAAGTGCATCAGAGCCAATGGATACGGTCGAATGGTGTGATTGACAGGTTAGCTGTGTGTGTGTGTGAGCGTAGTGTCTGTGTAGAGACTATCCAAACAGGTTTTTAACGGAATTTAAAGTTTACATTTATTTCTGTAAAGTAACTAAAATGCAGCCTGTAGATAGATAGTCCTACTGGGAGAAAGAGGAACTACACGTATGGTTTCTAGTCCTACTGGGAGAAAGAGGAACTACACGTATGGTGTCTAGTCCTACTGGGAGAAAGAGGAACTACACGTATGGTTTCTAGTCCTACTGGGAGAAAGAGGAACTACACGTATGGTTTCTAGTCCTACTGGGAGAAAGAGGAACTACACGTATGGTTTCTAGTCCTACTGGGAGAAAGAGGAACTACACGTATGGTTTCTAGTCCTACTGGGAGAAAGAGGAACTACACGTATGGTTTCTAGTCCTACTGGGAGAAAGAGGAACTACACGTATGGTTTCTAGTCCTACTGGGAGAAAGAGGAACTACACGTATGGTTTCTAGTCCTACTGGGAGAAAGAGGAACTACACGTATGGTTTCTAGTCCTACTGGGAGAAAGAGGAACTACACGTATGGTTTCTAGTCCTACTGGGAGAAAGAGGAACTACACGTATGGTGTCTAGTCCTACTGGGAGAAAGAGGAACTACACGTATGGTGTCTAGTCCTACTGGGAGAAAGAGGAACTACACGTATGGTTTCTAGTCCTACTGGGAGAAAGAGGAACTACACGTATGGTGTCTAGTCCTACTGGGAGAAAGAGGAACTACACGTATGGTGTCTAGTCCTACTGGGAGAAAGAGGAACTACACGTATGGTGTCTAGTCCTACTGGGAGAAAGAGGAACTACACGTATGGTGTCTAGTCCTACTGGGAGAAAGAGGAACTACACGTATGGTTTCTAGTCCTACTGGGAGAAAGAGGAACTACACGTATGGTGTCTAGTCCTACTGGGAGAAAGAGGAACTACACGTATGGTTTCTAGTCCTACTGGGAGAAAGAGGAACTACACGTATGGTGTCTAGTCCTACTGGGAGAAAGAGGAACTACACGTATGGTGTCTAGTCCTACTGGGAGAAAGAGGAACTACACGTATGGTTTCTAGTCCTACTGGGAGAAAGAGGAACTACACGTATGGTGTCTAGTCCTACTGGGAGAAAGAGGAACTACACGTATGGTGTCTAGTCCTACTGTAGCCGGTCAAGACTTGTTCATGAACAGCTGATCTGAGTTAATTGATTTTCCTCAAGTAAATTAGCAAACACAACATGTCAAATTAAAAATCGGTCAAACCACGTCTTAAAATAAACAAATCACTGGGTGCCACACACACACACACACACACACACACACACACACACACACACACACACACACACACACACACACACACACACACACACACACACACACACACACACACACACACACACACACAGGGTAGACAGGGTGTGTTGTGTACAGACAAAGGCCTCCCTGTTAAAAGTGCTGTAGTGTGGAGTGGAAGCAGGTCCCCCTCCAACCCTAACCCCTACTGGGCCGAGGTCTCAGACACCAGGTCACAGCAGGACGGGCCCAGACAGCCCTCCTCTCCTCCGGCTCTTCTTGTTTCAGGCCCGGCTCAGCCTGTTGCTCCGGTGCCTCCTGTTACTGAACATCAGACGGGGATCAAACTTATACCTGTAGAGAGGAGAGGGCTGGGTTAGAGCCGGGTGGTCTGGGGAGGAGAGGGCTGGGTTAGAGCTGGGTGGGCTGGGGAGGAGAGGGGTGGAGTTAGAGCCGGGTGGTCTGGGGAGGAGAGGGGTGGGTTAGAGCTGGGTGGTCTGGGGAGGAGAGGGGTGGGTTAGAGCCGGGTGGTCTGGGGAGGAGAGGGTGGGTTAGAGCCGGGTGGTCTGGGGAGGAGAGGGGTGGGTTAGAGCCGGGTGGTCTGGGGAGGAGAGGGGTGGGTTAGAGCCGGGTGGTCTGGGGAGGAGAGGGGTGGGTTAGAGCCGGGTGGTCTGGGGAGGAGAGGGTGGGTTAGAGCTGGGTGGTCTGGGGAGAGGTGGGTTAGAGCTGGGTGGTCTGGGTGGTCTGGGGAGGAGAGGGGTGGGTTAGAGCTGGGTGGTCTGGGGAGAGAGGGTGGGTTAGAGCCGGGTGGTCTGGGGAGAGGGGTGGGTTAGAGCTGGGTGGTCTGGGGAGGAGAGGGGTGGGTTAGAGCTGGGTGGTCTGGGGAGGAGAGGGGTGGGTTAGAGCTGGGTGGTCTGGGGAGAGGGGTGGGTTAGAGCCGGGTGGTCTGGGGAGAGGGGTGGGTTAGAGCCGGGTGGTCTGGGGAGAGGGGTGGGTTAGAGCTGGGTGGTCTGGGTGGTCTGGGGAGGAGAGGGCTGGGTTAGAGCTGGGTGGTCTGGGGAGAGAGGTGGGTTAGAGCTGGGTGGTCTGGGGAGAGGGGTGGGTTAGAGCTGGGTGGTCTGGGGAGGAGAGGGGTGGGTTAGAGCTGGGTGGTCTGGGGAGGGGTGGGTTAGAGCTGGGTGGTCTGGGGAGAGGGGTGGAGTTAGAGCTGGGTGGTCTGGGGAGGAGAGGGTGGGTTAGAGCTGGGTGGTCTGGGGAGGAGAGGGGTGGGTTAGAGCCGGGTGGTCTGGGGAGGAGAGGGGTGGGTTAGAGCCGGGTGGTCTGGGGAGGAGAGGGGTGGGTTAGAGCCGGGTGGGCTGGGGAGGAGAGGGGTGGGTTAGAGCCGGGTGGTCTGGGGAGGGGTGGGTTAGAGCTGGGTGGTCTGGGGAGGAGAGGGGTGGGTTAGAGCTGGGTGGTCTGGGTGGTCTGGGGAGGAGAGGGGTGGGTTAGAGCTGGGTGGTCTGGGGAGAGGGGTGGGTTAGAGCCGGGTGGTCTGGGAGAGAGGGGTGGGTTAGAGCTGGGTGGTCTGGGGAGGAGGGGTGGGTTAGAGCTGGGTGGTCTGCGGAGAGGGGTGGGTTAGAGCCGGGTGGTCTGGGGAGAGGGGTGGAGTTAGAGCTGGGTGGTCTGGGTGGTCTGGGGAGGAGAGGGCTGGGTTAGAGCTGGGTGGTCTGGGGAGAGGGGTGGGTTAGAGCTGGGTGGTCTGGGGAGAGGGGTGGGTTAGAGCCGGGTGGTCTGGGGAGAGGGTGGGTTAGAGCTGGGTGGTCTGGGAAGAGAGGGTGGGTTAGAGCTGGGTGGTCTGCGGAGAGGGGTGGGTTAGAGCCGGGTGGTCTGGGGAGAGGGTGGGTTAGAGCTGGGTGGTCTGGGGAGGAGAGGGCTGGGTTAGAGCTGGGTGGTCTGGGGAGAGGGGTGGGTTAGAGCTGGGTGGTCTGGGGAGAGGGGTGGGTTAGAGCTGGGTGGTCTGGGGAGAGGAGAGGGTGGGTTAGAGCTGGGTGGTCTGGGGAGGAGAGGGGTGGAGTTAGAGCTGGGTGGTCTGGGGAGGAGAGGGGTGGGTTAGAGCTGGGTGGTCTGGGGAGGAGAGGGGTGGGTTAGAGCTGGGTGGTCTGGGGAGAGGGGTGGGTTAGAGCTGGGTGGTCTGGGGAGAGGGGTGGGTTAGAGCTGGGTGGTCTGGGGAGGAGAGGGGTGGGTTAGAGCTGGGTGGTCTGGGGAGGAGAGGGGTGGGTTAGAGCTGGGTGGTCTGGGGAGGAGAGGGGTGGGTTAGAGCTGGGTGGGCTGGGGAGAGGAGGGGTGGGTTAGAGCTGGGTGGTCTGGGGAGGAGAGGGGTGGGTTAGAGCGTAGCGTGTATCGTAGACCCCAGGGGTCCTACAGGACTGTCCAGAACAGGACTGCAGCATCATCAGTCTGTGGTTCATCTTCTCCAGGACCTCCTGGTCAATGGTCTTAGCCAGGTTACTGAGCTGGTAGGGATCTACTGTGATGTTATACACCTCTACAAACACCTGGGAAACACAGAGAGAGAGAGATAGTTATTACTAATGAGATGGTAGGGGTCTACCGTGATGTTATACACCTCTACAAACACCTGGGGAACACAGAGAGAGAGATAGTTATTACTAATGAGAGGGTAGGGGTCTACTGTGATGTTATACACCTCTACAAACACCTGGGGAACACAGAGAGAGAGATAGTTATTACTAATGAGATGGTAGGGGTCTACTGTGATGTTATACACCTCTACAAACACCTGGGGAACACAGAGAGAGAGATAGTTATTACTAATGAGATGGTAGGGGTCCCCATTCAGTTCAATGCCATAATAGGTGGACTCGCAGCCATGTTGAGCGTCCCCATAGCAGTAAAGCAGGAAGGTCATCGTATTTCTCTGGGCGAGACATGTAGACACATCCCTAAACACAGACACGTGGCGAATAAATAGTTCTCTCCCTCTTACCTCGTTGTCATCGAACTCGCAGTACTGGAGGTTGGCAGAGGGGGCGACGGTACGAACGCAGGCGTACGTGTTGTTAAAGGAATCCTCACACACACAGTCGGGGAAACATTCGGAGACCCCCGGGCCCAGCAGGGGGCAGGCGGGATCAGCCACGTTTGACCCCTCCCCTTCATACTCCACCAGGAAGTCTGTTCTCCACGTAGTGCTGTTCACAGATCCCTCCTGACGGAGAACACACCCAGTATTCACACAGTATACACATTAATACCAGTCGTGCTAGACTGCGTCAGGATAGGCTGCTAGGCTGCATCGTGCTAGGCTGCGTCGTGCTAGGCCGCGTCGTGCTAGGCCGCGTCGTGCTAGACTGCTAGGCTGCGTTGTGCTAGGCTGCGTTGTGCTAGGCTATGTCGTCCTAGGCCGCGTCGTGCTGGGCGGTTGGCCGGCGTCGTGCTAGGCCGCGTCGTGCTAGGCTGCTAGGCTGCGTCGTGCTAGGCTGCGTCGTGCTAGGCCGCGTCGTGCTAGGCTATGTCGTGCTAGGCCGCGTCGTGCTAGGCTGCTAGGCCGCGTTGTGCTAGGCTGCTAGGCCGCGTCGTGCTAGGCTGCGTTGTGCTAGGCCGCGTCGTGCTAGGCTGCTAGGCCGCGTCGTGCTAGGCTGCTAGGCCGCGTCGTGCTAGGCTGTGTCGTGCTAGACTGTCGTGCTAGGCTGCGTTGTGCTAGGCTGCTAGGCTGCGTCGTGCTAGGCCGCGTCGTGCTAGGCTGCGTCGTGCTAGGCCGCGTCGTGCTAGGCCGCGTCGTGCTAGGCTGCGTTGTGAAAGGCTGCTAGGCTGCGTCGTGCTAGGCTGTGTCGTGCTAGGCTGCGTTGTGAAAGGCTGCTAGGCTGCGTCGTGCTAGGCTGCGTCGTGCTAGGCTGCGTTGTGAAAGGCTGCTAGGCTGCGTCGTCCTAGGCCGCGTCGTGCTAGGCCGCGTCGTGCTAGGCCGCGTCGTGCTAGGCTGCTAGGCCGCGTCGTGCTAGGCTGCTAGGCCGCGTCGTGCTAGGCCGCGTCGTGCTAGGCCGCGTCGTGCTAGGCTGCTAGGCCGCGTCGTGCTAGGCTGCGTTGTGCTAGGCCGCGTCGTGCTAGGCTGCTAGGCCGCGTCGTGCTAGGCTGCTAGGCCGCGTCGTGCTAGGCTGTGTCGTGCTAGACTGTCGTGCTAGGCTGCGTTGTGCTAGGCTGCGTCGTGCTAGGCCGCGTCGTGCTAGGCTGTCGTCCTAGGCTGCGTTGTGAAAGGCTGCTAGGCTGCGTCGTGCTAGGCTGTGTCGTGCTAGGCTGCTAGGCTGTGTCGTGCAAGACTGTGTCGTGCTAGGCCGCGTCGTGCTAGGCCGCGTCGTGCTAGGCCGCGTCGTGCTAGGCTGCTAGGCCACATCGTCCTAGGCTGCTAGGCCGCGTCGTGCTAGGCTGCGTCGTGCTAGGCCGCGTCGTGCTAGGCCGCGTCGTGCTAGGCCGCGTCGTGCTATATATAGTATAGTGTGTTCTGTGTTGTGCTAGGCCGCGTCGTGCTAGGCCGCGTCGTGCTAGGCCGCGTCGTGCTATATATAGTATAGTGTGTTCTGTGTTGTGCTAGGCTGCGTCGTGCTAGGTCGCGTCGTGCTATATATAGTATCGTGTGTTCTGTGTTGTGCTAGGCCGCGTCGTGCTAGGCCGCATCGTGCTATATATAGTATAGTGTGTTCTGTGTTGTGCTAGGCCGCGTCGTGCTAGGCCGCGTCGTGCTAGGCCGCGTCGTGCTAGGCCGCGTCGTGCTATATATAGTATCGTGTGTTCTGTATGGGTTCTCACCAGTACAGGCAGGAAGGACATGCCGTCCATGGTGGTCTTGCTGACGTTGTAACCAGCCATATCCAGGATGGTAGGACCCAGGTCAACGTTCTGGACCGCTAGCCCGGTGGTCTGGTTAGGCTTGATGTTGGGCCCTCGGATCAGCAGAGGAACTCTGATATCAGTCTCATACAGCTGCCTCTTATCCAGGGGGAGAGAGAACTGACCTGGGGGTGGGGGGGGAGGAGAGGGAGGGAGGAGGAGAGGGAGAGAGGGAGGGGGTAGGAGGAGAGGGAGAGCGGGAGTGAGAGGGAGAGAGGGGGTAGGAGGAGAGGGAGAGAGGGGGTGGGAGGAGGAGAGGGAGGGGAGGAGGAGAGGGAGAGAGGGAGGGGGAGGAGGAGAGGGAGAGAGGGGGAGGAGGAGGAGAGAGGGGGGGGAGGAGGAGGAGGAGAGAGGGGGTAGGAGGAGAGAGGGGGGGAGAGGAGGAGAGAGGGGGAGGAGGAGGAGAGGGGGAGGAGGAGGAGGAGAGGGGGGAGGAGAGAGGGGGGTAGGAGGAGAGAGGGGGTAGGAGGAGGGGAGAAAGGGAGGGGGTGAGAGGAGAGAGGGGGGAGGAGAGGGGGTCAGAGGAGTGGCATCGATCCTCTTAGAGGTGTGGATGTTTACTTTTCTGTATGCGGTGTATGTGTGAGAGGTGAGGTTGTCTGAGAGGTGAGGTTGTGTGTGAGGTTGTGTGTGAGGTGTGAGGGTGTGTGTGTACCTGTGTGGTATCCGTTGTCTGAGGTGAAGATGATGTAAGTGTTCTCCAGTTCACCTCTGACCTCTAACCTCTTCACCACCTTCTCCACCAGGTCATCCACTGACAGCAGAGTACGCCACCTAGTAGGAGGGGGATATATTATAACTCATAAAGGATAGGGATATATTATAACTCATAAAGGATAGGGGATATATTATAACTCATAAAGGATAGGGGGATATATTATAACTCATAAAGGATAGGGGGATATATTATAACTCATAAAGGATAGGGGGATATATTATAACTCATAAAGGATAGGGGGATATATTATAACTCATAAAGGATAGGGGGATATATTATAACTCATAAAGGATAGGGGGATATATTATAACTCATAAAGGATAGGGGGATATATTATAACTCATAAAGGATAGGGGGATATATTATAACTCATAAAGGATAGGGGGATATATTATAACTCATAAAGGATAGGGGGATATATTATAACTCATAAAGGATAGGGGGATATATTATAACTCATAAAAGATAAGAGGGGATATATTATAACTCATAAAAGATAGGGGGATATATTATAACTCATAAAGGATAGAGGGGATATATTATAACTCATAAAGGATAGGGGGATATATTATAACTCATAAAGGATAGAGGGGATATATTATAACTCCTAAAGGATAGGGGGATATATTATAACTCATAAAGGATAGGGGGATATATTATAACTCATAAAGGATAGGGGGATATATTATAACTCATAAAGGATAGGGGGTATATTATAACTCCTAAAGGATAGGGGGATATATTATAACTCATAAAGGATAGGGGGATATATTATAACTCATAAAGGATAGGGGGATATATTATAACTCATAAAGGATAGGGGGATATATTATAACTCATAAAGGATAGGGGGATATATTATAACTCATAAAGGATAGGGGGATATATTATAACTCATAAAGGATAGGGGGATATATTATAACTCATAAAGGATAGGGGGATATATTATAACTCATAAAGGATAGGGGGATATATTATAACTCATAAAGGATAGGGGGATATATTATAACTCATAAAGGATAGGGGGATATATTATAACTCATAAAGGATAGGGGGATATATTATAACTCATAAAGGATAGGGGGATATATTATAACTCATAAAGGATAGGGGGATATATTATAACTCATAAAAGATAAGAGGGGATATATTATAACTCATAAAAGATAGGGGATATATTATAACTCATAAAGGATAGGGGATATATTATAACTCATAAAGGATAGGGGATATATTATAACTCATAAAGGATAGGGGGATATATTATAACTCCTAAAGGATAGGGGGATATATTATAACTCATAAAGGATAGGGGATATATTATAACTCATAAAGGATAGGGGGATATATTATAACTCATAAAGGATAGGGGGTATATTATAACTCCTAAAGGATAGGGGATATATTATAACTCATAAAGGATAGGGGGATATATTATAACTCATAAAGGATAGGGGGATATATTATAACTCATAAAGGATAGGGGGATATATTATAACTCATAAAGGATAGGGGATATATTATAACTCATAAAGGATAGGGGGTATATTATAACTCATAAAGGATAGGGGGATATATTATAACTCATAAAGGATAGGGGGATATATTATAACTCCTAAAGGATAGGGGGATATATTATAACTCCTAAAGGATAGGGGATATATTATAACTCCTAAAGGATAGGGGGATATATTATAACTCATAAAGGATAGGGGGATATATTATAACTCATAAAGGATAGGGGGATATATTATAACTCATAAAGGATAGGGGGATATATTATAACTCATAAAGGATAGAGGGGATATATTATAACTCATAAAGGATAGGGGGATATATTATAACTCATAAAGGATAGGGGGGGATATATTATAACTCATAAAGGATAGGGGGATATATTAGGAGGAGGAGGAGAGGTACTACTAACCGTTTCCTGAAGGCATCATCCAGTAACTCAATAGAGGAGTTGGTCATGGGAGTCCTGGCCTGTCTGATCAGCCAGTGCTTGTCCTGGAGGAGGGGGTGGTTATTATGGTAAACACAGAGCAGTTATTAACTGGTAGGTCTCTATGGTTTGTTGACAGGTCAGATGTGGCCATCAGACCGTGGGAAAGGAGAGGGGATACCTAGTCTGACTGCATTCAACTGAAATGTGTCTTCAGCATTCAACCCAACCCCTGAGAGGTGCGGGGGGCTCAGGGCCTTAATGGACGTCGACAACATCAGCGCCCGGAAAGCAGTTATTGTTAGGGGTAACTGCCTTGCTCAAGAGAAGAACGTCTCGTGGGGTTCGAACCAGCGACCTTTCGGTTACTGGCCCTACGCTAGGCTACATGCCACCCCTAAAACAGTAGAGAGAACGAAGAGATGCCACCCCTGGGGGCTGTGGGGTTGGGGGCTGGGGGTTGGGGGCTGGGGGCTGTGGGGTTGGGGGCTGTGGGGTTGGGGGTGGTATGGTTGTTTCCATGTTTGGAGACTACCTTCCCATGGATGTTGAAGTTGGGGGCTGGGGGGTTAGGGGCTGTGGGGTTAGGGGCTGTGGGGTTAGGGGCTGTGGGGTTAGGGGCTGTGGGGTTAGGGGTGGTATGATTGTTGGAGACTACCTTCCCATGGATGTTGAAGTTAGGGGCTGTGAGGTTAGGGGCTGGGGGTTAGGGGCTGTGGGGTTAGGGGCTGTGGGGTTAGGGGCTGTGGGGTTAGGGGCTGTGGGGTTAGGGGTGGTATGATTGTTGGAGACTACCTTCCCATGGATGTTGAAGTTAGGGGCTGTGAGGTTAGGGGCTGGGGGGTTAGGGGCTGTGGGGTTAGGGGCTGTGGGGTTAGGGGCTGTGGGGTTAGGGGCTGTGGGGTTAGGGGTGGTATGGTTGTTGGAGCCTACCTTCCCATGGATGTTGAAGTTGGGGTCTCGGGGGGCCTGGAGGTCCTTGAAGCGGTCCTGGTACTGCGGGGCGGGGGTCCAGGGGGCGTGGGGGGCCGGGGTCGACACCATCATGAAAAACGGGCGGTAGTTTGACTTATACTGGAGGAAGTCTAGAGACATGTTGGTCTGGAGAGGACAGAGGTAGAGGTAGTTAGACTGGAGGAAGTCTAGAGACATGTTGGTCTGGAGAGGACAGAGGTAGTTAGACTGGAGGAAGTCTAGAGACATGTTGGTCTGGAGAGGACAGAGGTAGTTAGACTGGAGTTGACCCCAGACTGTTGCTATAGTGATCTGACCATGAGTTGGTGGACAGGACAGCTTGCAGTAACGCAGTGTCTTCATCAAATCAAATCACATTGTATTTGTCACATACACATGGTTAGCAGATGTTAATGCGAGTGTAGTGAAATGCTTGTGCTTCTAGTTCCGACCATGCAGTAGTATCTAACAAGTAATCTAACAAATTCACAACAACTACCTTATACACACAAGAGTAAAGGAATGAATACGAGTATGTACATATAAATATACGGATGAGCGATGGCTGATCGGCATAGACAAGATGCAGTAGATGGTATGGAGTACAGTATATACATATGAGATGAGTAATGTAGGATATGTAAACATTATATAAATGGCATCGTTTAAAGTGGCTAGTGATACATTTATTACATCCAATTATAATTATTAAAGTGGCTAGAGATTTGATCTGTGTCCTTCGATGGACTACTAGCAGATCTTACCAGCACGTCAGTCAGGTAGTCTTCACTGTAGTTCCCTCCATGTTTCTTAGGCTTCCCATTCACAGACAGAGTGTAGTTGTAGTACTTGGAGTTCCTCTCCTGAATAGAACACAGACAGTGTAGTATTAGAGTTCCTCTCCTGAATAGAACACAGACAGTGTAGTATTAGAGTTCCTCTCCCGAATAGAACACAGACAGTGTGTAGTATTAGAGTTCCTCTCCCGAATAGAACACAGACAGTGTGTAGTATTAGAGTTCCTCTCCTGAATAGAACACAGACAGTGTGTAGTATTAGAGTTCCTCTCCTGAATAGAACACAGACAGTGTGTAGTATTAGAGTTCCTCTCCCGAATAGAACACAGACAGTGTGTAGTATTAGAGTTCCTCTCCTGAATATAACACAGACAGTGTGTAGTATTAAGAGTTCCTCTCCCGAATAGAACACAGACAGTGTAGTATTAGAGTTCCTCTCCCGAATAGAACACAGACAGTGTAGTATTAGAGTTCCTCTCCTGAATAGAACACAGACAGTGTAGTATTAGAGTTCCTCTCCCGAATAGAACACAGACAGTGTGTAGTATTAGAGTTCCTCTCCTGAATAGAACACAGACAGTGTGTAGTATTAGAGTTCCTCTCCCGAATAGAACACAGACAGTGTAGTATTAGAGTTCCTCTCCTGAATAGAACACAGACAGTGTGTAGTATTAGAGTTCCTCTCCTGAATAGAACACAGACAGTGTAGTATTAGAGTTCCTCTCCCGAATAGAACACAGACAGTGTGTAGTATTAGAGTTCCTCTCCCGAATAGAACACAGACAGTGTGTAGTATTAGAGTTCCTCTCCTGAATAGAACACAGACAGTGTAGTATTAGAGTTCCTCTCCCGAATAGAACACAGACAGTGTGTAGTATTAGAGTTCCTCTCCTGAATAGAACACAGACAGTGTGTAGTATTAGAGTTCCCCTCCCGAATAGAACACAGACAGTGTGTAGTATTAGAGTTCCTCTCCCGAATAGAACACAGACAGTGTAGTATTAGAGTTCCTCTCCCGAATAGAACACAGACAGTGTGAGGTATTAGAGTTCCTCTCCCGAATAGAACACAGTGTAGTATTAGAGTTCCTCTCCTGAATAAATGAATAAGTGAAGGAGATCAAGTTGTCTGTCGTGTTTCTAGATTCAGTAGACTACAGAGGAGATCAAGTTGTCTGTCGTGTTTCTAGATTCAGTAGACTACAGAAGAGATCAAGTTGTCTGTCGTGTTTCTAGATTCAGTAGACTACAGAAGAGATCAAGTTGTCTGTCGTGTTTCTAGATTCAGTAGACTACAGAAGAGATCAAGTTGTCTGTCGTGTTTCTAGATTCAGTAGACTACAGAGGAGATCAAGTTGTCTGTCGTGTTTCTAGATTCAGTAGACTACAGAGGAGATCAAGTTGTCTGTCGTGTTTCTAGATTCAGTAGACTACAGAAGAGATCAAGTTGTCTGTCGTGTTTCTAGATTCAGTAGACTACAGAAGAGATCAAGTTGTCTGTCGTGTTTCTAGATTCAGTAGACTACAGAGGAGATCAAGTTGTCTGTCGTGTTTCTAGATTCAGTAGACTACAGAGGAGATCAAGTTGTCTGTCGTGTTTCTAGATTCAGTAGACTACAGAGGAGATCAAGTTGTCTGTCGTGTTTCTAGATTCAGTAGACTACAGAAGAGATCAAGTTGTCTGTCGTGTTTCTAGATTCAGTAGACTACAGAAGAGATCAAGTTGTCTGTCGTGTTTCTAGATTCAGTAGACTACAGAGGAGATCAAGTTGTCTGTCGTGTTTCTAGATTCAGTAGACTACAGAGGAGATCAAGTTGTCTGTCGTGTTTCTAGATTCAGTAGACTACAGAAGAGATCAAGTTGTCTGTCGTGGTTTCTAGATTCAGTAGACTACAGAAGAGATCAAGTTGTCTGTCGTGTTTCTAGATTCAGTAGACTACAGAAGAGATCAAGTTGTCTGTCGTGTTTCTAGATTCAGTAGACTACAGAGGAGATCAAGTTGTCTGTCGTGTTTCTAGATTCAGTAGACTACAGAGGAGATCAAGTTGTCTGTCGTGTTTCTAGATTCAGTAGACTACAGAAGAGATCAAGTTGTCTGTCGTGTTTCTAGATTCAGTAGACTACAGAGGAGATCAAGTTGTCTGTCGTGTTTCTAGATTCAGTAGACTACAGAAGAGATCAAGTTGTCTGTCGTGTTTCTAGATTCAGTAGACTACAGAGGAGATCAAGTTGTCTGTCGTGTTTCTAGATTCAGTAGACTACAGAGGAGATCAAGTTGTCTGTCGTGTTTCTAGATTCAGTAGACTACAGAAGAGATCAAGTTGTCTGTCGTGTTTCTAGATTCAGTAGACTACAGAGGAGATCAAGTTGTCTGTCGTGTTTCTAGATTCAGTAGACTACAGAGGAGATCAAGTTGTCTGTCGTGTTTCTAGATTCAGTAGACTACAGAGGAGATCAAGTTGTCTGTCGTGTTTCTAGATTCAGTAGACTACAGAAGAGATCAAGTTGTCTGTCGTGTTTCTAGATTCAGTAGACTACAGAGGAGATCAAGTTGTCTGTCGTGTTTCTAGATTCAGTAGACTACAGAAGAGATCAAGTTGTCTGTCGTGTTTCTAGATTCAGTAGACTACAGAGGAGATCAAGTTGTCTGTCGTGTTTCTAGATTCAGTAGACTACAGAGGAGATCAAGTTGTCTGTCGTGTTTCTAGATTCAGTAGACTACAGAGGAGATCAAGTTGTCTGTCGTGTTTCTAGATTCAGTAGACTACAGAAGAGATCAAGTTGTCTGTCGTGTTTCTAGATTCAGTAGACTACAGAGGAGATCAAGTTGTCTGTCGTGTTTCTAGATTCAGTAGACTACAGAGGAGATCAAGTTGTCTGTCGTGTTTCTAGATTCAGTAGACTACAGAGGAGATCAAGTTGTCTGTCGTGTTTCTAGATTCAGTAGACTACAGAGGAGATCAAGTTGTCTGTCGTGTTTCTAGATTCAGTAGACTACAGAGGAGATCAAGTTGTCTGTCGTGTTTCTAGATTCAGTAGACTACAGAGGAGATCAAGTTGTCTGTCGTGTTTCTAGATTCAGTAGACTACAGAAGAGATCAAGTTGTCTGTCGTGTTTCTAGATTCAGTAGACTACAGAGGAGATCAAGTTGTCTGTCGTGTTTCTAGATTCAGTAGACTACAGAAGAGATCAAGTTGTCTGTCGTGTTTCTGCCGGAACCTTCTCAACGTTCTCTTGATGCTGACCTCTAGTGACCTCTGGCCTCAGTTCCCCTTGCAGATATAATAAACAAGGAATGTCAAGCATCTTTGATTGATGTGATTTTCCTTGCCAGAGGAAAACAAACAGGCCGGACTGAGCAGCAGACGCAGGACAGTTGACTGATGATTGAGTCAGGAATACTGGCAGCAATACGTCTCTGGGGGTCAAAGTGCACCATTAGTTTAGACTCACTAGACTGCGGAGGTCTAGACTGACGTTAGTAATATAGTGTAGAATGTAGTCTCACCAGTCCGACCCAGTAGTCCCATCCCAGAGGAACGTGTTCCACTCCTCCGGCATCTGGGTTCCCGTACTGAAACAGAGACAGTTTCCATACTAAATCACATGTATAGCCAGTTTCCATACTGAAAGTCAGAGAGCCAGAAAGAGAGTCAGTTCACAGAGATTCAGAGCCAGACAGGGTTCCTAAACATAGATACATAGTGTGTGAGTCAGGGGTAAGCGGAGTGTTACTCAGATACCCTGATGCCACTCTGAGATAAATACATTCATACAGACAGTTAGGGAGCTGTAGGAACATATCAGCATCCTTCTATTGAAAACCTACATTCATGATAGGACAAGATGATGTGAAGATGCTGTCTAGTGTAACCTACATTCATGATAGGACAAGACGATGCTGTCTAGTGTAATCTACATTCATGATAGGACAAGACGATGCTGTCTAGTGTAATCTACATTCATGATAGGACAAGACGATGTGAAGATGCTGTCTAGTGTAACCTACATTCACGATAGGACAAGACGATGTGAAGATGCTGTCTAGTGTAACCTACATTCACGATAGGACAAGACGATGTGAAGATGCTGTCTAGTGTAACCTACATTCACGATAGGACAAGACGATGTGAAGATGCTGTCTAGTGTAACCTACATTCACGATAGGACAAGACGATGTGAAGATGCTGTCTAGTGTAACCTACATTCACGATAGGACAAGACGATGTGAAGATGCTGTCTAGTGTAACCTACATTCACGATAGGACAAGACGATGTGAAGATGCTGTCTAGTGTAACCTCCATTCATGATAGGACAAGACGATGCTGTCTAGAGTAACCTACATTCATGATAGGACAAGACGATGTGAAGATGCTGTCTAGTGTAACCTACATTCGTGATAGGACAAGACGATGTGAAGATGCTGTCTAGTGTAACCTACATTCGTGATAGGACAAGACGATGTGAAGATGCTGTCTAGTGTAACCTACATTCATGATAGGACAAGACGATGTGAAGATGCTGTCTAGTGTAACCTACATTCATGATAGGACAAGACGATGTGAAGATGCTGTCTAGTGTAACCTCCATTCATGATAGGACAAGACGATGTGAAGATGCTGTCTAGAGTAACCTCCATTCATGATAGGACAAGACGATGTGAAGATGCTGTCTAGTGTAACCTACATTCATGATAGGACAAGACGATGTGAAGATGCTGTCTGTGGTATGGTTGTGGCATGCTGTCATATTGTTAAAGTAAATACTGTTTTTGAATTGAATAACCTGGTTGAGGTACTTCCCAGCGAAGAAGGTCTGGTAGCCAGCGTAGGCCTGCAGTAGAGCAGGGAAGGTCTTGGGCTCCTGGGTCTTCTGCCAGGCCGTGCTGCTGCAGTTCCCCTCCAGAGTGTTGTTGATCACATGGTGGTTATGAGGATACTTCCCTGTAAGGATGCTGGCTCTGCTGGGACAGCACAGTGGGCTGGCTACAAACTGGAGAAAACACAACAACATAGTCCCATCAGGTAAGATAACCCGAACCCTAGCACCAACTCTAACTGTTAGGATGCTGGCTCTGCATTCATCTCCCGTCCTGCCGCTGAAACCCTCATACATGCATTAATCTCCCGTCCAGCCGCTGAAACCCTCATACATGCATTCATCTCCCGTCCAGCCGCTGAAACCCTCATACATGCATTCATCTCCCGTCCTGCCGCTGAAACCCTCATACATGCATTCATCTCCCGTCCTTCCGCTGAAACCCTCATACATGCATTAATCTCCCGTCCAGCCGCTGAAACCCTCATACATGCATTCATGTCCCGTCCGGCCGCTGAAACCCTCATACATGCATTCATCTCCCGTCCAGCCGCTGAAACTCTCATACATGCATTCATCTCCCGTCCTGCCGCTGAAACCCTCATACATGCATTCATCTCCCGTCCTGCCGCTGAAACCCTCATACATGCATTAATCTCCCGTCCAGCCGCTGAAACCCTCATACATGCATTCATGTCCCGTCCGGCCGCTGAAACCCTCATACATGCATTCATCTCCCGTCCTGCCGCTGAAACCCTCATACATGCATTCATCTCCCGTCCTGCCGCTGAAACCCTCATACATGCATTCATGTCCCGTCCTGCCGCTGAAACCCTCATACATGCATTCATGTCCCGTCCTGCCGCTGAAACCCTCATACATGCATTCATGTCCCGTCGCTGAAACCCTCATACATGCATTCATGTCCCGTCCGGCCGCTGAAACCCTCATACATGCATTCATCTCCCGTCCTGCCGCTGAAACCCTCATACATGCATTCATCTCCCGTCCGGCCGCTGAAACCCTCATACATGCATTCATCTCCCGTCCAGCCGCTGAAACTCTCATACATGCATTAATCTCCCGTCCAGCCGCTGAAACCCTCATACATGCATTCATGTCCCGTCCTGCCGCTGAAACCCTCATACATGCATTCATGTCCCGTCCGGCCGCTGAAACCCTCATACATGCATTCATGTCCCGTCCAGCCGCTGAAACCCTCATACATGCATTCATCTCCCGTCCAGCCGCTGAAACCCTCATACATGCATTCATCTCCCGTCCGGCCGCTGAAACCCTCATACATGCATTCATCTCCCGTCTAGCCGCTGAAACCCTCATACATGCATTCATCTCCCGTCCAGCCGCTGAAACCCTCATACATGCATTAATCTCCCGTCCAGCCGCTGAAACCCTCATACATGCATTCATCTCCCGTCCAGCCGCTGAAACCCTCATACATGCATTCATGTCCCGTCCAGCCGCTGAAACCCTCATACATGCATTCATGTCCCGTCCGGCCGCTGAAACCCTCATACATGCATTCATCTCCCGTCCTTCCGCTGAAACCCTCATACATGCATTCATCTCCCGTCCTGCCGCTGAAACCCTCATACATGCATTCATCTCCCGTCCAGCCGCTGAAACCCTCATACATGCATTCATCTCCCGTCCTGCCGCTGAAACCCTCATACATGCATTCATCTCCTCCAGAAGGAACCTGCAAGTCAGCATTTGGTTGGACGATGTATACCATGCCTATCCCGTACATACGACTAATACAACTTGAAACTTGACCAGGACACTCAGTGTTGGAGACCAACCCTAACCCCTAACTCTAAACGGGGTACTCACAGCGTTGGTAAAGGAGATCCCTGCATCGCCAATCAGCTTCTTGGTCTTGCTCAGTGGGGTCTGAGAGAAACACAATACATGGCGTTACAATGACGTCCCATTCTGAAACCTCAGCTCACAGACACACCTGTTCAGGTAACTTATTTCACACCGATTGGTCATCCGCATCAACATCTGCCGGTTCTAAACTTTAGAATAATAAAATCAGAAAATGTACCTGGATTACAACAACAAACAGTATCATACGATTCTCCTGGCCAGACTTCTAGTATTGCTGTAATCTGATCAAGGATCAGGTCCCCCTCCCCTGTCCATGTAATCTGATCAAGGATCAGGTCCCCCTCCCCTGTCCATGTAATCTGATCAAGGATCAGGTCCCCCTCCCCTGTCCATGTAATCTGATCAAGGATCAGGTCCCCTCCCCTGTAATCTGATCAAGGATCAGGTCCCCCCGTCCATGTAATCTGATCAAGGATCAGGTCCCCTCCCCTGTCCATGTAATCTGATCAAGGATCAGGTCCCTCCCCTGTAATCTGATCAAGGATCAGGTCCCCTCCCCTGTAATCTGATCAAGGATCAGGTCCCCTCCCTCCTGTAATCTGATCAAGGATCAGGTCCCCTCCTGTAATCTGATCAAGGATCAGGTCCCCTCCTGTAATCTGATCAAGGATCAGGTCCCCCTGTCCATGTAATCTGATCAAGGATCAGGTCCCCCTGTCCATGTAATCTGATCAAGGATCAGGTCCCCCCGTCCATGTAATCTGATCAAGGATCAGGTCCCCCTGTCCATGTAATCTGATCAAGGATCAGGTCCCCCCTGTCCATGTAATCTGATCAAGGATCAGGTCCCCCTGTCCATGTAATCTGATCAAGGATCAGGTCCCCCTGTCCATGTAATCTGATCAAGGATCAGGTCCCCTCCCTGTAATCTGATCAAGGATCAGGTCCCCTCCCCTGTAATCTGATCAAGGATCAGGTCCCCTCCCCTGTAATCTGATCAAGGATCAGGTCCCCTCCCCTGTAATCTGATCAAGGATCAGGTCCCCTCCCTGTCCATGTAATTTGATCAAGGATCAGGTCCCCTCCCCTGTCCATGTAATCTGATCAAGGATCAGGTCCCCTCCCCTGTCCATGTAATCTGATCAAGGATCAGGTCCCCTCCCCTGTAATCTGATCAAGGATCAGGTCCCCCTGTCCATGTAATCTGATCAAGGATCAGGTCCCCCTGTCCATGTAATCTGATCAAGGATCAGGTCCCCCTGTCCATGTAATCTGATCAAGGATCAGGTCCCCCTCCCTGTAATCTGATCAAGGATCAGGTCCCCTCCCCTGTAATCTGATCAAGGATCAGGTCCCCTCCTGTAATCTGATCAAGGATCAGGTCCCCTCCCCTGTAATCTGATCAAGGATCAGGTCCCTCCCCTGTAATCTGATCAAGGATCAGGTCCCCTCCCCTGTCCATGTAATCTGATCAAGGATCAGGTCCCCTCCCTGTCCATGTAATCTGATCAAGGATCAGGTCCCCTCCCCTGTCCATGTAATCTGATCAAGGATCAGGTCCCCCCCCTGTCCATGTAATCTTACTCATTATGGAAGAAAAGTTAAACTGCTCCTAGATCAGCAGGACTCCTACTGAGACATATGACACATCCAGTCCTGATATGATTGTTCTGTGGGCTGATGAGACATGATTCGGCTAGGCGGGCCTGAGGGGGTAGATAACCTAGCAGATCATGATCAACTTTTTGCAAAACAACAAAACACACACCCTTTAACATAGCTGGGCAATATGTGATGGCTAGGCTATCTATCTAACTAACTAACTCTGCAGCCTAACGTCAGGTTCTTCTAACATACCACCGACGGATGAAACTAAATGTTGTAAAACGGACTTACCATGCCCCCAATAGCGACGTCCAGGTCGTCCGTGAGGATCAGAACAACGTTGGGTCTGTGATACCACCTGGCACCGATACAGCAGCGGCTCCTCCATAACAAGGTGACGCAGAATAAGAGACAATTCAACAACGTTGGCAGATTTAACCGAACCGAGGTCATTTTCACCGGGAAATTAAAGAGTGGGTTTTGTTCGCTGCGATTTTCCTTAATTGATAAAAGCGTGTGAACCGTAGTTCGGGAAAGTGTTCCCGTGAAGCGGGGTTGGAATGACTCCGTTGTAAAGTACGCACGATTAAGTAAGCACTTTTCGGGTCAGGGATTTGTATTGCACCCTTCAGAATAAGAGTCAAATCAAGCTTTATTTATACAGCACATTTCAGACATAGAGTGCAACGCAGTAGAGTACCACAGTAGGAGTCATATTACCCATTAAACCTGGTGGTCAAACAAGGAAATGGTTCCAAGCATTCATCCCATAAGAGATTTATTTTAGAAACACTTAAAATAATGTCTGTTTTGATAAGCGTGTAAATCTCTCTAGGACAAGGTGGCGTATGGAAGTTGGGAGGTTAACTGCGGAAGACACATTTCGGTTGAGTGCATTCAGTTGTTGAACTGGCTAGGTGTCCTCTTCTTCCATCCCCTTCTAATTCGCTAGATCATCGCATTGATGGTTAGAAAAGCCTTATACACAGTTAAATCAACTTTCCAAACAGCATGCTTGCCAAACACTGCTGGGGTTTCAAACAGCAATTAACTATGTAAACTATTATAGCCCAGGCTTCAATCATATCTGTCTAAACTAAGGTTGAATATTTTCCCGGTATTTTACAAATGTTCCATAAATCACTTTTTTCCCTGGTTAACCCAGTATTTCCTGCCAAAACCGGAACACATCCTTTACAGATAGCCAGGGGCACACTCCAACACTCAGACATTATTAACAGATAGCCAGGGGAACACTCCACCACTCAGACATTATTAACAGATAGCCAGGGGAACACTCCAACACTCAGACATTATTAACAGATAGCCAGGGGAACACTCCACCACTCAGACATTATTTACAGATAGCCAGGGGAACACTCCACCACTCAGACATTATTAACAGATAGCCAGGGGCCACACTCCACCACTCAGACATTATTAACAGATAGCCAGGGAACACTCCAACACTCAGACATTATTAACAGATAGCCAGGGCACACTCCACCACTCAGACATTATTAACAGATAGCCAGGGAACACTCCACCACTCAGACATCATTAACAGATAGCCAGGGAACACTCCACCACTCAGACATCATTAACAGATAGCCAGGGGAACACTCCACCACTCAGACATTATTAACAGATAGCCAGGGGAACACTCCAACACTCAGACATTATTAACAGATAGCCAGGGGCACACTCCAACACTCAGACATTATTTACAGATAGCCAGGGGAACACTCCACCACTCAGACATTATTAACAGATAGCCAGGGGAACACTCCAACACTCAGACATAATTTACAAACTAAGCATTTGTGTTTAGTGAGTCCTCCAGATCAGAGGCAGTAGGGATGACCAGGGATGTTCTCTGTTTAGTGAGTCCGCCAGATCAGAGGCAGTAGGGATGACCAGGGATGTTCTATTGATAAGTGTAAAGTAAATAGTAAAGTATAGATACCCCCAAAAAATACTGAAGTAGTACTTTCCCTTAAGTACTTTACACCACTGGTTGGTCTGATGGGAATCCATGATGTCATTGGGATCCTCCCTTGCTTGACGAACAGTAGAGGAGCAATAGAGAACAACCCCCACCCCAACACTTGTGCTTGAGGTGACTTACCTGGACCACCTTTTGAGATGTGCCTTTTAAGTAAACCAGGTGTTAAATTAGGTTCAAAGGAGACTGAAGTGTCAATGCTATTGTTAATATTGTCAATGCTATAATATTATTTCTACTATAAAGGCTAGTATCTATTTTGCTTTTTTTGATATTGTTTAACAAAATTCTAAGTCTGGTAACATTTTTTTTTACATTCTTCAGTGCGAGACTATTATTCTGAAGGAAAACGGGGTCATGTGCAGCCTGACAACGGAAGCGCCGGTCAGCTGATCGACCACCGGCACTACTATGACGTCACCATGAGGAGAAGGTTCATTTGAACGCGTCAACACAGTCGGCACGTTTTTCCTGTCACGTTCCTTCATTTAATAACCATCATTTTCCCCCACACAGATGTTAAATATGGAATAATCGGGGACATATTGTATAAATATACTTTTTTAGAATATCGGTTCTGAAATGATATCCTATTGGTGAGCCAACGGGGTAAATGCAGATGGTCTTTGACTTCATTATAAGGAGTTCTTATCACTTTATTACAAGGTCCCTGTAACACCTAAAGATGTTGCCGTTATGTCATGCTGGTCCATTCAACAACAATAGAGCTATAGGAGCCTTGTTTCAACAGGATGTTGTATCTATACCTTATGTCATGTTGATCCATTCAACAACAATAGAGCTATAGGAGCCTTGTTTCAACAGGATGTTGTATCTATACCTTATGTCATGTTGATCCATTCAACAACAGTAGAGCTATAGGAGCCTTGTTTCAACAGGATGTTGTATCTAAACCTTATGTCATGTTGATCCATTCAACAACAATAGAGCTATAGGAGCCTTGTTTCAACAGGATGTTGTATCTATACCTTATGTCATGTTGATCCATTCAACAACAGTAGAGCTATAGGAGCCTTGTTTCAACAGGATGTTGTATCTAAACCTTATGTCATGCTGGTCCATTCAACAACAGTAGAGCTATAGGAGCCTTGTTTCAACAGGATGTTGTATCTATACCTTATGTCATGCTGGTCCATTCAACAACAATAGAGCTATAGGAGCCTTGTTTCAACAGGATGTTGTATCTATACCTTATGTCATGCTGGTCCATTCAACAACAATAGAGCTATAGGAGCCTTGTTTCAACAGGATGTTGTATCTACACCTTATGTCATGCTGGTCCATTCAACAACAATAGAGCTATAGGAGCCTTGTTTCAACAGGATGTTGTATCTACACCTTATGTCATGTTGGTCCATTCAACAACAATAGAGCTATAGGAGCCTTGTTTCAGCAGGATGTTGTATCTATACCTTATGTCATGTTGATCCATTCAACAACAATAGAGCTATAGGAGCCTTGTTTCAACAGGATGTTGTATCTATACCTTATGTCATGCTGGTCCATTCAACAACAATAGAGCTATAGGAGCCTTGTTTCAGCAGGATGTTGTATCTATACCTTATGTCATGTTGATCCATTCAACAACAGTAGAGCTATAGGAGCCTTGTTTCAACAGGATGTTGTATCTATACCTTATGTCATGTTGGTCCATTCAACAACAATAGAGCTATAGGAGCCTTGTTTCAACAGGATGTTGTATCTATACCTTATGTCATGTTGATCCATTCAACAACAATAGAGCTATAGGAGCCTTGTTTCAACAGGATGTTGTATCTATACCTTATGTCATGCTGGTCCATTCAACAACAGTAGAGCTATAGGAGCCTTGTTTCAACAGGATGTTGTATCTATACCTTATGTCATGTTGATCCATTCAACAACAATAGAGCTATAGGAGCCTTGTTTCATCAGGATGTTGTATCTATACCTTATGTCATGTTGGTCCATTCAACAACAATAGAGCTATAGGAGCCTTGTTTCAACAGGATGTTGTATCTATACCTTATGTCATGTTGATCCATTCAACAACAATAGAGCTATAGGAGCCTTGTTTCAACAGGATGTTGTATCTATACCTTATGTCATGCTGGTCCATTCAACAACAATAGAGCTATAGGAGCCTTGTTTCAACAGGATGTTGTATCTAAACCTTATGTCATGTTGATCCATTCAACAACAATAGAGCTATAGGAGCCTTGTTTCAACAGGATGTTGTATCTATACCTTATGTCATGTTGGTCCATTCAACAACAATAGAGCTATAGGAGCCTTGTTTCAGCAGGATGTTGTATCTATACCTTATGTCATGCTGGTCCATTCAACAACAATAGAGCTATAGGAGCCTTGTTTCAGCAGGATGTTGTATCTATACCTTATGTCATGTTGATCCATTCAACAACAATAGAGCTATAGGAGCCTTGTTTCAACAGGATGTTGTATCTATACCTTATGTCATGTTGGTCCATTCAACAACAATAGAGCTATAGGAGCCTTGTTTCAGCAGGATGTTGTATCTATACCTTATGTCATGCTGGTCCATTCAACAACAATAGAGCTATAGGAGCCTTGTTTCAGCAGGATGTTGTATCTATACCTTATGTCATGTTGGTCCATTCAACAACAATAGAGCTATAGGAGCCTTGTTTCAACAGGATGTTGTATCTAAACCTTATGTCATGTTGATCCATTCAACAACAATAGAGCTATAGGAGCCTTGTTTCAACAGGATGTTGTATCTATACCTTATGTCATGTTGGTCCATTCAACAACAATAGAGCTATAGGAGCCTTGTTTCAGCAGGATGTTGTATCTATACCTTATGTCATGCTGGTCCATTCAACAACAATAGAGCTATAGGAGCCTTGTTTCAACAGGATGTTGTATCTAAACCTTATGTCATGTTGATCCATTCAACAACAATAGAGCTATAGGAGCCTTGTTTCAACAGGATGTTGTATCTATACCTTATGTCATGTTGATCCATTCAACAACAATAGAGCTATAGGAGCCTTGTTTCAGCAGGATGTTGTATCTATACCTTATGTCATGTTGATCCATTCAACAACAATAGAGCTATAGGAGCCTTGTTTCAGCAGGATGTTGTATCTATACCTTATGTCATGTTGATCCATTCAACAACAATAGAGCTATAGGAGCCTTGTTTCAGCAGGATGTTGTATCTATACCTTATGTCATGCTGGTCCATTCAACAACAATAGAGCTATAGGAGCCTTGTTTCAACAGGATGTTGTATCTATACCTCATGTCATGCTGGTCCATTCAACAACAATAGAGCTATAGGAGCCTTGTTTCAGCAGGATGTTGTATCTATACCTCATGTCATGCTGGTCCATTCAACAACAATAGAGCTATAGGAGCCTTGTTTCAACAGGATGTTGTATCTATACCTTATGTCATGTTGATCCATTCAACAACAATAGAGCTATAGGAGCCTTGTTTCAGCAGGATGCTGTATCTATACCTTATGTCATGCTGGTCCATTCAACAACAATAGAGCTATAGGAGCCTTGTTTTTTCAGGCATTCTATTCATGTAAGGAATCTCAAAGTCAAAGTCACCATTATTAGTCAGTTGTACAACCGAATGCCTTCAACTGAAATGTGTTTTAACCCAACCCTAGGCTACCTGCCGCCCTGTGGCAAGACATCAGTAGATTTATAACTGAACACAATGATGAAGATTTCACTCTATCATGGAGAGATGTACTGCTTGGATTCTTTACCTACAATAGAAATAAGTTGAAACAATTTTTATGTAATTCATTTCATTATTCTTTTGGCCAAATTTCATATTCACAAATGTAAATTTACAAACATCACATTTTACTTACCTTACAAAAAGAAATTGAACTATATTCTAAGACAATAAAATACTCTGTTAGAATGATAAATGTGTGTATGCCCCTTAAGGTCCTTGTGTAATGTGATATTGTACCCCCTTAGCCCAATAGTCCTTTGTATATTCTTTATATATTTTAGTTAAAAATTTTTGTGTTGGTAAAATATATTATGTGAGAAATGACGTTGGAAACACCCTGATGTTAAAATATTGACATAATTACCATCACACTGTATCAAAGTAAACTTGGAGTGACGCGTTGATATCGCGTCACTCCACTACATCGTCTCCCACTACATCATCTCCCACTACATCATCTCCCCACTACATCGTCTCCCCACTACATCGTCTCCCACTACATCGTCTCCCACTACATCATCTCCACACTACATCATCTCCCACTACATCATCTCCCACTACATCATCTTCCCACTACATCGTCTCCCACTACATCGTCTCCCCACTACATCGTCTCCCCACTACATCACCTCCCACTACATCATCTCCCACTACATCATCTCCCCACTACATCGTCTCCCACTACATCGTCTCCCCACTACATCGTCTCCCACTACATCGTCTCCCCACTACATCGTCTCCCACTACATCACCTCCCACTACATCATCTCCACACTACATCATCTCCCACTACATCATCTCCCACTACATCGTCTCCCCACTACATCGTCTCCCCACTACATCATCTCCCCACTACATCATCTCCCACTACATCATCTCCCCACTACATCGTCTCCCACTACATCGTCTCCCCACTACATCGTCTCCCCACTACATCGTCTCCCCACTACATCGTCTCCCACTACATCATCTCCACACTACATCATCTCCCACTACATCATCTCCCACTACATCATCTCCCCACTACATCGTCTCCCACTACATCGTCTCCCACTACATCGTCTCCCCACTACATCGTCTCCCACTACATCGTCTCCCCACTACATCGTCTCCCCACTACATCATCTCCCCACTACATCATCTCCCACTACATCATCTCCCCACTACATCGTCTCCCACTACATCGTCTCCCCACTACATCATCTCTACACCATCTCCCACTACATCGTCTCCCCACTACATCGTCTCCCCACTACATCGTCTCCCACTACATCGTCTCCCCACTACATCGTCTCCCACTACATCGTCTCCCCACTACATCGTCTCCCACTACATCATCTCCCCACTACATCATCTCCCCACTACATCATCTCCCCACTACGACTCGGGAAACGGTGCAGTTTATCAGGCTACAGGTGAAATGAGTTATATGATGAACTTCACAGGGTGGTGAAAGTGCCTGGTGATGAGCTTGAGGCTCCTTTCCAATACATATACTGGGTCTTATTCTGGTGACGTGAAGATCAATGCTTGACTGCCGTTTGACAAATACAAAATATTCTCGCTATTATCCATAATAATCTCATCATGTAGACTAGCCTTCCCTCACTGGTGGGGATAAACGCATAGTTTCATAATCCAGAATATTCACATGAAAATCTATCGCCAATTAGATGGAAACATAGATATATAGTAATGGAAATATACCGTTTAAACAGGTGTCTGTATCACAGGGCGACAAAGAGAGGGAGAAAGCAGATTGATATTGTCTTAATGCCATGTTTACTACTTGACTCTAACATGAGGAATAGCCTTTTAGAATCCTCTAAATCCTCATCAATAAAGGTGTATTTGCAGCGCTGTAGTTGTAAATTGGCACCGAGATGACCGGTCACCGTCAGGCTCCTCTCCGATTGGTCCAGTGCGCGGCAGCACCGGGAACATTTGACGGTGCAGCAGAATAAGTTCGAACCCCTTGGGACGTCCTTAACCCCTTTACCTAACCATTGAAGATGTCAAGTTGAATGGGGGGACGTGCCAGGGACAGGAGCAGTTTCTAGCGGGCTGGACTATTCCCCCCCGAGGGGCGGCCGGCTGCGCTGGGAACTTCCAGGAAGGAAAGCAGTAGGGCTGGAGCACAGCCCTGCCTCCTCCTGACTAGTGGAATGGAATGCAGCCGGATCTCACTTCCTCTTCAAGACAAGTGTTGCGTTGAACAAAGGAGTTGCACCTGTTCCCGTGAAACCTTCCTGTTTGGACAGATGGCATCTTGAGAATCACACCAATAACAGTAGCCGATGGGACAGCGCGGTGTAATGTCGTCCCGGGCGGACAACGTGGCGGAACTTTTAGAAATCGACATATGTGACGGCGACATCTGTTCGGAGGGGGAGAGCGGAGTGTTCATCAACTCGGCTACAGGTGCGTCACTCCTAGACGGCTTCTCGGCGTTTCAGCAGTGGACTGGACCTAGTTCCCGTCCCGCTACTTCAGGCCACAACAACACAGGCTCCGTGTCAACGAGACCGGGAGACGGCTCCAACGACGGTGATTGTGTGGCCCTTGGCGAGCTCCAGGGTGAGGATCTCCTCACCCCCCGCTCCTCCATAGTGGACTGTCTGTTGGTGGAGCTTTATGACAGCTACAGCAGCGCCCGGCTCAGTGTAGACAGCCTGGACAGCAGTACCGAGGCGTCCAGTTCTGAGCTCTTCTGCCGCAGTAATACTGGATCCAGCTTCCTCCAGGAACTCCAGGAGAAACACACCAGGAGACACCAGCTCAACTACCTGTCTCAGAAAGGTGAGGGTTTTTAAACTTTTTATTATACTTTTTTAACCTGTTATTTAATGAGGCAAGTCAGGTAAGAACAAATACTTATTTTCAATGACGGCCTAGGAACAGTGGGGTTAACTGCCTTGTTCAGGGGGCAGAACGGCAGATTTGTACCTTGTCAGCTCAGGGGGATTCGATACACCAACCTGTCGGTTAATGGCCCAACCCAAATTTGTGTATAAATATATTAGTATTTGCGTATATAGGCGTTTTCACGGCCATTTCTCGCATAATACATTTTACAGACACAAAAAGGTCCCATGTAAAATGAACAAATGATCTGTAACCGTTTTCTAAAATTGTTGTTTAATTTTTTTTTTTTTGATTATGGTATGACTTTACTCGCATAAAAACTGTGGATGGAAACGTGGTTCCAGGCCATTAAAATCTACTACAGGCCAATATTACTCTAAACCATAAGATCACATTAAAGCTGCAACACTTCATGTATTGTGAAATCTGTTTATAAAAAAAAGCATTTTAATGTTTAAAAATGGTATTATAATCTATATTACTGTCATATTTCTGCTGGCCCCAGGAAGAGTAGCTGCTGCCTTGGCAGGAAGTAATGAGGATCCATAATCAATGCAAATATACATGACAGCCTGATAGTAGTAGTGGTGGTAGTAGTAGTAGTAGTAGTAGTAGTAATAGTAGTGGTAGTGGTAGCAGCAGTAGTAGTAGAAATAACTATGAGGAGCTGATATACAGTATCTATATTGTGTTCCAGCACCAGAAGAGTTGAGGTGTATCATGGGGGAGGTACGCTACAGAACAGGGCTCCAGTCAGCCAAGCTGCTCTATATATCTATATATCTATATTGTGTTCCAGCACCAGAAGAGTTGAGGTGTATCATGGGGGAGGTACGCTACAGAACAGGGCTCCAGTCAGCCAAGCTGCTCTATATATCTATATTGTGTTCCAGCACCAGAAGAGTTGAGGTGTATCATGGGGGAGGTACGCTACAGAACAGGGCTCCAGTCAGCTAAGCTGCTCTATATATCTATATTGTGTTCCAGCACCAGAAGAGTTGAGGTGTATCTCAGCTTGATGCCCTCAATCTCACACACATTATCAATGAACCTACCAGGTACAACTCTAAATCCATAAACACGGGCACCCTCATAGATATCATCCTAACCAACCTGCCCTCCAAATAAACCTCTGCTGTCTTCAACCAGGATCTTAGCGATCCTTGCCTCATTGCCTGCATCCGTAATGGGTCTGCGGTCAAACGACCACCCCTCATCACTGTCAAACACTCCCTGAAACACTTCAGCGAGCAGGCCTTTCTAATCGACCTGGCCCGGATATCCTGGAAGGATATTGACCTCATCCTGTCAGTAGAGGATGCCTGGTTATTCTTTAAAAGTGCTTTACACACCATCTTAAATAAGCATGCCCCATTCAACAAATGTAGAACCAGGAACAGATATAGCCCTTGGTTCACTCCAGACCTGACTGCCCTCGACCAGCACAAAAACATACTGCACTAGCATCGAATAGCAACTTTTCAGGGACGTTAGGAACCGATATACACAGTCAGTTAGGAAAGCAAAGGCTAGCTTTTTTAAACAGAAATTTGCATCCTGTAGCACAAACTCCCAAAAGTTCTGGGACACTGTAAAGTCCATGGAGAATAAGAGCACCTCCTCCCAGCAGCCCACTGCACTGAGGCCATGGCTATGCTTTCCTCCTGGCTACCCCAACCCCGGTCAACAGCCCTGCACCCCCACAGCAACTTGCCCAAGCCTCCCCCATTTCTCCTTCACCCAAATCCAGATAACAGATGTTCTGAAAGAGCTGCAAAATCTGGACCCCTACAAATCAGCAGGGCTAGACAATCTGGACACTCTTTCTAAAATTATCCGCCAAAATTGTTGCAACCCCTATTACTAGCCTGTTCAACCTCTCTTTCGTATCGTCTGAGATCCCCAAAGATTGGAAAGCTGCAGCATTCATCCCCCTCTTCAAAGGGGGAGACACTGCTACAGACCCAAACTGCTACAGACCTATATCTTTCCTACCCTGCCTTTCTAAGGTCTTCGAAAGCCAAGTTAACAAACAGATCACCAACCATTTAGAATCCCACCGTACCTTCTCCGCTATGCAATCTGGTTTCCGAGCTGGTCATGGGTGCACCTCAGCCACGCTCAAGGTCCTAAACAATATCATAACCGCCATCGATAAGAGACAATACTGTGCAGCCGTTTTCATTGATCTGGCCAAGGCTTTCGACTCTGTCAATCACCACATTCTTATCGGCAGACTCGACAGCCTTGGTTTCTCAAATGACTGCCTCGCATGGTTCACCAACTACTTCTCAGATAGAGTTCAGTGTGTCAAATTGTAGGGCCTGTTGTCCAGACCTCTGTCAGTCTCTATGAGGGTGCCACAGGGTTCAATTCTCGGGCCAACTCTTTTCTCTGTATATACAGTGGGGGAAAAAAGTATTTAGTCAGCCACCAATTGTGCAAGTTCTCTCACTTAAAAAGATGAGAGAGGCCTGTAATTTTCATCATAGGTACACTTCAACTATGACAGACAAAATGAGGAAAAGAAATCCAGAAAATCACATTGTAGGATTTTTAATGAATTTATTTGCAAATTATGGTGGAAAATAAGTATTTGGTCACATACAAACAAGCAAGATTTCTGGCTCTCACAGACCTGTAACTTCTTCTTTAAGAGGCTCCTCTGTCCTCCACTCATTACCTGTATTAATGGCACCTGTTTGAACTTGTTATCAGTATAAAAGACACCTGTCCACAACCTCAAACAGTCACACTCCAAACTCCACTATGGCCAAGACCAAAGAGCTGTCAAAGGACACCAGAAACAAAATTGTAGACCTGCACCAGGTTGGGAAGACTGAATCTGCAATAGGTAAGCAGCTTGGTTTGAAGAAATCAACTGTGGGAGCAATTATTAGGAAATGGAAGACATACAAGACCACTGATAATCTTCCTCGATCTGGAGCTCCACGCAAGATCTCACCCGTGGGGTCAAAATGATCACAAGAACGGTGAGCAAAAATCCCAGAACCACACGGGGACCTAGTGAATGACCTGCAGAGAGCTGGGACCAAAGTAACAAAGCCTACCATCAGTAACACACTATGCCGCCAGGGACTCAAATCCTGCAGTGCCAGACGTGTCCCCCTGCTTAAGCCAGTACATGTTCAGGCCCGTCTAAAGTTTGCTAGAGAGCATTTGGATGATCCAGATGAGGATTGGGAGAATGTCAGATGAAACCAAAATAGAACTTTTGGTTAAAAACTCAACTCATCGTGTTTGGAGGACAAAGAATGCTGAGTTGCATCCAAAGAACACCATACCTACTGTGAAGCATGGGGTGGAAACATCATGCTTTGGGGCTGTTTTTCTGCAAAGGGACCAGGACGACTGATCCGTGTAAAGGAAAGAATGAATGGGGCCATGTATCGTGAGATTTTGAGTGAAAACCTCCTTCCATCAGCAAGGGCATTGAAGATGAAACGTGGCTGGGTCTTTCATTATGACAATGATCCCAAACACACCGCCCGAACGGGAAGGAGTGCCTTCGTAAGAAGCATTTCAAGGTCCTGGAGTGGCCTAGCCAGTCTCCAGATCTCAACCCCATAGAAAATCTTTGAAAGTCCGTGTTGCCCAGCGACAGCCCCAAAACATCACTGCTCTAGAGGAGATCTGCATGGAGGAATGGGCCAAAATACCAGCAACAGTGTGTGAAAACCTTGTGAAGACTTACAGAAAACGTTTGACCTCTGTCATTGCCAACAAAGGGTATATAACAAAGTATTGAGATAAACTTTTGTTATTGACCAAATACTTATTTTCCACCATCATTTGCAAATAAATTCATAAAAAATCCTACAATGTGATTTTCTGTTTTTTTTTTCCTCATTTTGTCTGTCATAGTTGAAGTGTACCTATGATGAAAATTACAGGCCTCTCATCTTTTTAAGTGAGAGAACTTGCACAATTGGTGGCTGACTAAATACTTTTTTTCCCCACTGTATCAATGATGTCGCTCTTGCTGCCGGTGATTCCCTGATCCACCTCTATGCAGACGACACCATTCTGTATACTTCTGGCCCTTCTTTGGACACTATGCTAACTAACCTCTAGACGAGCTTCAATGCCATACAACTCTCCTTCTGTGGCCTCCAACTGCTCTTAAACGCAAGTAAAACTAAATGCATGCTCTTCAACCGATCGCTGCCCACACCTGCCCGCCCGTCCAGCATCACTACTTTGGACAGTTCTGACTTAGAATATGTGGACAAATACCTAGGTGTCTGGTTACTATCCTTCCAGACTTACATTAAGCATCTCCAATCCAAAATTAAATCTAGAATCGGCTTCCTATTTCGCAACAAAGCATCCTTCTCTCATGCTGCCAAACATACCCTCATAAAACTGACTATCCTACCGATCCTTGACTTCGGCGATGCAATTTAGAAAATAGTCTATCACAGTGCCATTCGTTTTGTCACCAAAGCCCCATATACTACCCACCACTGCAACCTGTATGCTCTCGTTGGCTGGCACTCCCTTCATATTCATACTCGTCGCCAAACCCACTGGCCAAACCTCAAAGTCTGCTAGGTAAAGCCCCGCCTTATCTCAGCTCACTAGTCACCATAGCAGCACCCACCCGTAGCATGCGCTCCAGCAGGTATATTTCACTGGTCACCCCCAAAGCCTATTCCTCCTTCGGCCGCCTTTCCTTCCAGTTCTCTGCTGCCAATGACTGGAACGAACTGCAATAATCACTGAAGCTGGAGACTCATATCTCCCTCACTAGCTTTAAGCACCAGCTGTCAGAGCAGCTCACAGATCACTGCACCTGTACATAGCCCATCTGTAAATAGCCCATCCAACTACCTCATCCCCATACTATATTTATTTGGCTTCTTTGCACCCCAGTATCTCTACTTGCACATTCATCTTCTGCACATCTATCACTCCAGTGTTTAATTGCTATATTGTAATTATTTCGCCACTATGGTGTATTTATTGCCTTACCTCCTTTATCCTACCTCATTTGCACACACTGTATATATAGTTTTTCTACTGTATTATTGACTGTGTTTGTTTATTCCATGTGTAACTGTGTTGTTGTATGAGTCGAACTGCTTTGCTTCATCTTGGCCAGTTGTAAATGAGATCTTGTTCTCAACTGGCTTACCTTGTTAAATAAAGGCCAAGCTGCTCTATATATCTATATATCTATATTGTGTTCCAGCACCAGAAGAGTTGAGGTGTATCATAGGGGAGGTACGCTTCAGGACAGGGCTCCAGTCAGCCAAACTGCTGCGCCAGCTGAAGAGGAGAGACCGTCTCACTCACAAGCTCCAGAAGAACTATGACATCATCACGGCCTGTCTGCAGGCCGTGTCCCAGAAGAGAAGTAAGGAGACGCGGTGGCACCCTGAGCCCTGTGTAGTGTCCTGCTCCTATTCCCTGTGTAGTGTCCTGCTCCTATTCCCTGTGTGGTGTCCTGCTCCTATTCCCTATGTAGTGTCCTGCTCCTATTCCCTATGTAGTGTCCTGCTCCTATTCCCTGTGTAGTGTCCTGCTCCTATTCCCTGTGTAGTGTCCTGCTCCTATTCCCTGTGTAGTGTCCTGCTCCTATTCCCTGTGTAGTGTCCTGCTCCTATTCCCTGTGTAGTGTCCTGCTCCTATTCCCTATGTAGTGTCCTGCTCCTATTCCCTGTGTAGTGTCCTGCTCCTATTCCCTGTGTGGTGTCCTGCTCCTATTCCCTGTGTGGTGTCCTGCTCCTATTCCCTGTGTGGTGTCCTGCTCCTATTCCCTGTGTGGTGTCCAGTGAAGGCCTACAGTAGTCTATATGTGGTGTTCAGGCCTACAGTAGTCTTTATGTGGTGTTCAGGCCTACAGTAGTCTATATGTGGTGTTCAGGCCTACAGTAGTCTATATGTGGTGTTCAGGCCTACAGTAGTCTATATGTGGTGTTCAGGCCTACAGTAGTCTATATGTGGTGTTCAGTGAAGGCCTACAGTAGCCTATATGTGGTGTTCAGGCCTACAGTAGTCTATATGTGGTGTTCAGGCCTACAGTAGTCTATATGTGGTGTTCAGTGAAGGCCTACAGTAGTCTATATGTGGTGTTCAGTGAAGGCCTACAGTAGTCTATATGTGGTGTTCAGGCCTACAGTAGTCTATATGTGGTGTTCAGTGAAGGCCTACAGTAGCCTATATGTGGTGTTCAGGCCTACAGTAGTCTATATGTGGTGTTCAGGCCTACAGTAGTCTATATGTGGTGTTCAGGCCTACAGTAGTCTATATGTGGTGTTCAGTGAAGGCCTACAGTAGTCTATATGTGGTGTTCAGTGAAGGCCTACAGTAGTCTATATGTGGTGTTCAGGCCTACAGTAGTCTATATGTGGTGTTCAGGCCTACAGTAGTCTATATGTGGTGTTCAGTGAAGGCCTACAGTAGTCTATATGAGCTTGACATTAATTTTCGTTTTTATTTTACTTGGTCTTTAACCCCATGGGTCTGTAAATTGTGTTGTATGATGCAACCCCCCCCCCACCAATAGAATTCTACTCCGTTGCGCTCTGCCTCTGCCTACGACAACATCACAGATTCAATCTAGCGAAGTTAGATTTGTTTTGGTTTGTTGCATTGAAAAAGGGCCTGATTTTTATCATGTTGATTCGATCACAGAAAACAAATGTTGATCTGCAAACTAATGGAGCGAATGTAAGTAAGTTCAGGAGTAAACACGTGCTGAACGAGTCACATGATAAGTTGCATGGACTCACTCTGTGTGCAGTAATAGTGGTTAATTCTGTATGACGTCCTCATCTCTGCTTTCCACCAGACACTGGGAGATGAATTCACCTTTCAGCAGGACAATAACTGGTTCAGTCTGCTTTCCACCAGACACTGGGAGATGAATTCACCTTTCAGCAGGACAATAACTGGTTCAGTCTGCTTTCCACCAGACACTGGGAGATGGATTCACCTTTCAGCAGGACAATACCTGGTTCAGTCTGCTTTCCACCAGACACTGGGAGATGGATTCACCTTTCAGCAGGACAATACCTGGTTCAGTCTGCTTTCCACCAGACACTGGGAGGTGAATTCACCTTTCAGCAGGACAATACCTGGTTCAGTCTGCTTTCCACCAGACACTGGGAGATGGATTCACCTTTCAGCAGGACAATACCTGGTTCAGTCTGCTTTCCACCAGACACTGGGAGGTGAATTCACCTTTCAGCAGGACAATACCTGGTTCAGTCTGCTTTCCACCAGACACTGGGAGATGAATTCACCTTTCAGCAGGACAATACCTGGTTCAGTCTGCTTTCCACCAGACACTGGGAGGTGAATTCACCTTTCAGCAGGACAATACCTGGTTCAGTCTGCTTTCCACCAGACACTGGGAGATGGATTCACCTTTCAGCAGGACAATACCTGGTTCAGTCTGCTTTCCACCAGACACTGGGAGGTGAATTCACCTTTCAGCAGGACAATACCTGGTTCAGTCTGCTTTCCACCAGACACTGGGAGATGAATTCACCTTTCAGCAGGACAATAACCTAAAACACAAGCTCAGATATACACTGGAGTTGTTTACCAATTAGACAGTGAATGTTCCTGAGGGGCCTAGTTAAGGTTTTGACTTCAATCGGCTTGAACATCTGTGGCAAGACTTGAAACTGGCTGCCTAGCAATGATCAACAACCAACACAGCTGTTAGAGACTTACCCATAAAGACCCACAGCTGTTAGACTTACCCATAAAGACCCACAGTTGTTAGACTTACCCATAAAGACCCACAGCTGTTAGACTTACCCATAAAGACCCACAGCTGTTAGACTTACCCATAAAGACCCACAGCTGTTAGAGACTTACCCATAAAGACCCACAGCTGTTAGAGACTAACCCATAAAGACCCACAGCTGTTAGACTTACCCATAAAGACCCACAGCTGTTAGAGACTTACCCATAAAGACCCACAGCTGTTAGACTTACCCATAAAGACCCACAGCTGTTAGACTTACCCATAAAGACCCACAGTTGTTAGAGACTTACCCATAAAGACCCACAGTTGTTAGAGACTTACCCATAAAGACCCACAGCTGTTAGACTTACCCATAAAGACCCACAGCTGTTAGAGACTTACCCATAAAGACCCACAGCTGTTAGAGACTTACCCATAAAGACCCACAGCTGTTAGACTTACCCATAAAGACCCACAGCTGTTAGACTTACCCATAAAGATCCACAGCTGTTAGAGACTTACCCATAAAGATTCACAGCTCTTAGACTTACCCATAAAGACCCACAGCTGTTAGACTTACCCATAAAGACCCACAGTTGTTAGAGACTTACCCATAAAGACCCACAGCTGTTAGACTTACCCATAAAGACCCACAGCTGTTAGAGACTTACCCATAAAGACCCACAGCTGTTAGAGACTTACCCATAAAGACCCACAGCTGTTAGACTTACCCATAAAGACCCACAGCTGTTAGAGACTTACCCATAAAGACCCACAGCTGTTAGAGACTTACCCATAAAGACCCACAGCTGTTAGAGACTTACCCATAAAGACCCACAGCTGTTAGAGACTTACCCATAAAGACCCACAGCTGTTAGACTTACCCATAAAGATCCACAGCTGTTAGAGACTTACCCATAAAGATTCACAGCTCTTAGACTTACCCATAAAGACCCACAGCTGTTAGACTTACCCATAAATACCCACAGTTGTTAGACTTACCCATAAAGATTCACAGCTGTTAGAGACTTACCCATAAAGATTCACAGCTCTTAGACTTACCCATAAAGACCCACAGTTGTTAGACTTACCCATAAAGACCCACAGCTGTTAGACTTACCCATAAAGACCCACAGCTGTTACAGACTTACCCATAAAGACCCACAGCTCTTTGCGACTTACCCATGAAGACCCACAGTTGTAATTGCTGCCAAAGGTGATTATAATGTATTGACTCAGAGGTGTGAATACCTATGTATTGAGAGATTTGGTTTCATCTTCAAAACAATTTGCTAACATTTCTAAAAACATGTTTTCACTTTGAGGGGAGATTAATGCTGTAACACAACAAAATGTGGATTACGTCAAGGGGTATGACTACGTTCTGCCGTCCCAGTCTGGTCTCCCCCCAACCCCACCCAGCTGACGATGGATGTTTGCTGTGCAGCTTTACTCTCATTAGCCAGGAAGTGTAATGGGTGTTTCCCACAGAGTGCTGAGTAGAATATCATGTTCCACGTCTCAGCACCATGATATAACCTACCAACACCATTCCACAATATCCTGCCCAGGGCCCACCCAGACGCTGTTCTGTGTCTGCCTGGATAGGGTTGTTTTCAGTTCTTTCCAGCAGGGCTCCGTGATCTACAGTAGATAGTGGAACTGGAGCCAGCCAAGTGCTGGATCAGCACATCTGGTTATGTCATTCTCACAGCTCAGTTTTCTTAATGTCCTTCTCTGTTTGATCAACATGCAGCATGGCACCTACCATGGAGGTAAATAGTATGTAGTAACAGTGTGTACTGCAGGTCCAGTGTGTATGCAGTAACAGTGTGTACTATAGGTCCAGTGTGTATGCAGTAACAGTGTGTACTACAGGTCCAGTGTGTATGTAGTAAGTGTGTATGCAGTAACAGTGTGTACTACAGGGCCAGTGTGTATGTAGTAACAGTGTGTACTACAGGTCCAGTGTGTATGCAGTAACAGTATGTATGCAGTAACAGTGTGTACTACAGGTCCAGTGTGTATGCAGTAACAGTGTGTACTACAGGTCCAGTGTGTATGTAGTAACAGTGTGTACTACAGGTCCAGTGTGTATGTAGTAACAGTGTGTATGCAGTAACAGTGTGTACTACAGGTCCAGTGTGTATGCAGTAACCGTGTGTATGTAGTAACAGTGTGTACTACAGGTCCAGTGTGTATGCAGTAACAGTGTGTATGCAGTAACAGTGTGTACTGCAGGTCCAGTGTGTATGCAGTAACAGTGTGTACTACAGGTCCAGTGTGTATGCAGTAACAGTGTGTATGCAGTAACAGTGTGTACTACAGGTCCAGTGTGTATGCAGTAACAGTGTGTATGCAGTAACAGTGTGTACTACAGGTCCAGTGTGTATGCAGGTAACAGTGTGTACTGCAGGTCCAGTGTGTATGCAGTAACAGTGTGTATGCAGTAACAGTGTGTACTGCAGGTCCAGTGTGTATGCAGTAACAGTGTGTACTACAGGTCCAGTGTGTATGCAGTAACAGTGTGTATGCAGTAACAGTGTGTACTACAGGTCCAGTGTGTATGCAGTAACAGTGTGTACTACAGGTCCAGTGTGTATGCAGTAACCGTGTGTATGTAGTAACAGTGTGTACTGCAGGTCCAGTGTGTATGCAGTAACAGTGTGTATGCAGTAACAGTGTGTACTACAGGTCCAGTGTGTATGTAGTAACAGTGTGTATGCAGTAACAGTGTGTACTACAGGTCCAGTGTGTATGCAGTAACAGTGTGTACTACAGGTCCAGTGTGTATGCAGTAACAGTGTGTATGCAGTAACAGTGTGTACTGCAGGTCCAGTGTGTATGCAGTAACAGTGTGTACTACAGGTCCAGTGTGTATGCAGTAACAGTGTGTACTACAGGTCCAGTGTGTATGCAGTAACAGTGTGTACTACAGGTCCAGTGTGTATGCAGTAACAGTGTGTACTACAGGTCCAGTGTGTATGCAGTAACAGTGTGTATGCAGTAACAGTGTGTACTACAGGTCCAGTGTGTATGTAGTAACAGTGTGTATGCAGTAACAGTGTGTACTACAGGTCCAGTGTGTATGCAGTAACATTGTGTACTACAGGTCCAGTGTGTATGTAGTAACAGTGTGTACTACAGGTCCAGTGTGTATGTAGTAACAGTGTGTACTACAGGTCCAGTGTGTACGCAGTAACAGTGTGTACTACAGGTCCAGTGTGTATGTAGTAACAGTGTGTACTACAGGTCCAGTGTGTATGTAGTAACAGTGTGTATGTAGTAACAGTGTGTACTACAGGTCCAGTGTGTATGCAGTAACAGTGTGTACTACAGGTCCAGTGTGTATGTAGTAACAGGGTGTACTACAGGTCCAGTGTGTACTACAGGTCCAGTGTGTACTACAGGTCCAGTGTGTATGCAATAACAGTGTGTACTACAGGTCCAGTGTGTACTACAGGTCCAGTGTGTATGCAGTAACAGTGTGTATGCAGTAACAGTGTGTACTACAGGTCCAGTGTGTATGTAGTAACAGTGTGTACTACAGGTCCAGTGTGTATGTAGTAACAGTGTGTACTACAGGTCCAGTGTGTATGTAGTAACAGTGTGTATGCAGTAACAGTGTGTACTGCAGGTCCAGTGTGTATGTAGTAACAGTGTGTACTACAGGTCCAGTGTGTATGTAGTAACAGTGTGTATGCAGTAACAGTGTGTACTGCAGGTCCAGTGTGTATGCAGTAACAGTGTGTACTGCAGGTCCAGTGTGTATGCAGTAACAGTGTGTACTACAGGTCCAGTGTGTATGCAGTAACCGTGTGTACTACAGGTCCAGTGTGTATGCAGTAACAGTGTGTACTACAGGTCCAGTGTGTATGTAGTAACATGTTACAGTAACCCGACCTGAAGTCGTCTGGCTGAGAATCATCCATGCATAGTTATCCAGTGATGTAGCAGCGCTGACTGTCTTTCCATTCACATTGGCTGTCTTTTTGGGAGACGTTGCTGCCTCGCCGATCTCCCCTCTCCACCCCTCCCTTCACATTACTTCATCACGGCTTTCTTCTCCTCCAGCCATCATACCGCATCCCTCCCTCCCTCCCCTCCCTGTGACGCTGGCTAGGGGTGTATACCAGGGCAGCAGCTCCTGAGCCCGCTGCAGAGCCGCATCTCCTCGGTGTGTTTAGAGGGAGAACTGATATCTGATCATCGATTTAAGAGATCTATATATTCTAGCAAACTATTGAATCAGTGTTTTTTAAAAGGCATAATTACGCACGATTTCCTCCTGGATGGAACAGACATCAAGGCCATTTTCCCGTGGGCGCAAGACTGGTTAACAGTTCTCGGGCTGGGACCGGAGACGGAAAGAATAATGTGATTGATCCACCTGCTCCCTCCTCCCTGGAAGACATCGGGCTGTTGTGGACCAGCTAGGCGACGGGATTCGCGAGGGACGGAGGGAATAACGGACATTTAGATTGAAGCAGCGGCACAAGGGGGGAAAAACATTTTAATGTAGTCTACCGACAATCACTTTTAGGCTACACGGTGCGTGTGTCGGTTTAATTTTGGGGAAATGAAGCAGGCCCGGTTTAACGCGGGGAGGAGGGCTCGGTCTGGGGCGTGTGTGTTGCGGCAGGGCTCCGGCGGTGTCGGTAACATCATCAGTAACGTCCTGAAGAAAAGGAACGGCATCTCCCGGAGAGCGCCCCGTCTGCTCTGCACGCTGGAGCCAGGTGACCGACCGGAGCCCGTTCAGCTCGGGCCTGATTGATACTCTGTCCGTTCTTTGGCTCAGGGGGAGGGGGGTGGTGCACTGTGGTCTGTCTGTACAGAATAACATGGCACTGCTGGTGGCGGCATGGGGGGGCGGCTGTTCATTCATTGTGGTTCTGAAATCATGGCGATGCTCTACAAGGCGTTTCATTCATGTGATTCCTCGTCTACTCTGTGTTAGGACCGATAGGCTGATAGAACTAAAGCCCAGTAGTTGAATTTAATTCATGTGATTCCTCGTCTGCTCTGTGTTAGGACCGATAGGCTGATAGAACTAAAGCCCAGTAGTTGAATTTAATTCATGTGATTCCTCGTCTGCTCTGTGTTAGGACCGATAGGCTGATAGAACTAAAGCCCAGTAGTTGAATTTAATTCATGTGATTCCTCGTCTGCTCTGTGTTAGGACCGATAGGCTGATAGAACTAAAGCCCAGTAGTTGAATTTAATTCATGTGATTCCTCGTCTACTCTGTGTTAGTTCTATCAGCCTATCGGTCCTAAAGCCCAGTAGTTGAATTTAATTCATGTGATTCCTCGTCTGCTCTGTGTTAGGACCGATAGGCTGATAGAACTAAAGCCCAGTAGTTGAATTTAATTCATGTGATTCCTCGTCTACTCTGTGTTAGTTCTATCAGCCTATCGGTCCTAAAGCCCAGTAGTTGAATTTAATTCATGTGATTCCTCGTCTGCTCTGTGTTAGGACCGATAGGCTGATAGAACTAAAGCCCAGTAGTTGAATTTAATTCATGTCGTATTCTCTTGCTGCCTGATGTAGCCTAGCTACATATAGCCTAGCCCATAGGTCTAGTCATATATATCTATATCTCTACCGTCTGATGTAGCCTAGCTACATATAGCCTAGCCCATAGGTCTAGTCATATATATCTATATCTCTACCGTCTGATGTAGCCTAGCTACATATAGCCTAGCCCATAGGTCTAGTCATATATATCTCTACCGTCTGGTGATGTAGCCTAGCTACATATAGCCTAGCCCATAGGTCTAGTCATAGATAGATAGATATGTCTCTAGCTAGCCCGTCTGGTGATGTAGCCTAGCCTATGACGGTCTGGTCTCAGCACGGCTGTCAGCGTCCTGTAGGTCACCGTTTCCTACGAGGAGGAGGAGGAGGAAGGTGTCATGGTAGTACGTCGCTGTAATGTAAACGGTGTCGGGGCGACTCTGGTGTCCAGCAGCTCGCCAGCTATAGAAGACCTGACCAGGTGTCAACATGACGGGGACAGACAGCGCTCACACAGACCCAGGTTGGAGCTATCCTCTTTAGACTGTATGAAAGGTTCGTGTCGGTGGGGAGGGTTGGCGAGGCCGGTGTGAGCCTGTAGCCGTGCCGAGCGGGTCCAAATGGCGGCTGTGTGGTCGCTGGCTTGGCCCGCCACACAGGTCAGGGCTGGAGGAACGGGTTCAGTCTGAATCATTCTCTTTCCCGTGTGTTTTTAATTTTAAGGATGCTCTGATCTGGGTTGTAGTTTGGTTACCTCCGTTGTGTGAGCGTCCGAGTGTACGGTAGTGTCGGTAGGGACCTGTTGTAGTGTAAACTCCGGAGCGAAGCCAGAAATATTCAGCACCACAGTAGCGGACAGCAACATCTAATTAAACACCACCCGGGGGGTATTCATTATGGAAACGTTTTACCGTTTCTAACAAGCAAACGGGGCAAAACAATAGTTTTTATTCGACAAATTCAGGGTAGACCCCCCCTCCCTGTTTTAGTTCCGTTTGCTCCCGTTTTAAAGAAACGTTTTTGCAACAGAATTGGCATAATGAATACGCCCCAGAGAGCCTAGCACCTCGCAGCTGTTCGGTGGAGGTGACAATAGATTAAGAGTAAATATTCGGAAGAATGCAAAGTCATTGTCACTAAATATATTTCCATATCGCCATCGTTTCAGTACTATAATAAATGTGGTTTGTTTATCCCAGGTGGACACGGGATAGCATGATGTCAGTTTAGTTATGGACAGGCTTATTTTCCTCCCTGTATGTCACTGTTACTTAGTACTAGATTAATAATATCATCAAAGTCTAAGTTTATGTATCTGATTAGTCAGTACGCCTTGTTAAAGAGCTTTCCGTGTGTGTGTTGAGTGGTGACTGACAGTTCTGCTACAGTGGAGTTTTTTTTCAGTCTGTACATGTTCTCTGTAGGAGTGGACACCAGGTTAAAGTTCACCGTTGAACCTTCTCTGGGCAAGAACGGTTTCCAACAGGTCAGTATGGTTGTGTCCCATCACATCTTTAGCCCAGTTTGAGCTGTCTGTGTGTGTGTATATAATATTTTTGTGATGTCGGTCTGTGGTGAATCTGATCTGTGGTGAATCTGATCTGTGGTGAATCTGATCTGTGTGTGTTCTCTCCCCCCAGTGGTATGATGCTCTGAAGGCTGTGGTCAGACTTCCTACAGGAATCCCTAAAGAGTGGAGGAAGAGGGTACGTTATATTAGTGCTGCTGATGTAACAGATGTGATGGTACTTCCCATCTCTCTAGTGGTGTTTATAATGACTGTCCAGACAGCGGTCCCAGTTGATTGAACTGTCAAGCCAGCGGTCCCAGTTGATTGGGGTTTATTCTGACTGTAGACAGAAGGAAACACATTAGATGTGCAGGACAACCAGTATGTCGATGGCTGTAGATGCGTCTGTTACCATGGAAATAGCTGTGAATTAGCAGGGCGCTAATGCAACCATTACAACTGGAGCATGCTAGCTAATTCTCTCCTGTAGAACACTGTGAGGGCCCTCGGGGACAGGCTCAATTTCTTCCTGAGGTTGAAGAGTCGCTGTCGTGCCTTCTTCACCACGGTGCCAGTGTGGTTCGACCATTTCAGCTCCTCTGAGATGGGTACGCAGAGGAACTTGAGGACAGTCTCCACGGCGGCCCCGTTGATGAGGGGGGGCGTGCCCAGCCTGGTTCCTCCTGAAGTCCACAATCAGCTCCTTTGTTTTGCTGATGTTGAGGGAGAGGTTGTTTTCCTGGCACCACACCGTCAGAGTGCCTACCTCCTCTCTGTAGGCCGTCGCATCGTTGTTGGTAATCCGGTCTACTGCTGTCGTGTCGTCAGTTAACTTGATGATGGAACTGTGTGAGGCCAGTCAGTCGTGGGGATACAGGGAGTCCAGGAGGCAGACATCGTTGTTGGTAATCCGGTCTGTCGTGTCGTCAGTGAATTTGATGATGGAACTGTGTGAGGCCAGTCGTGGGGATACAGGGAGTCCAGGAGGCAGGCTCCCACAAGGTGCTTGACGTCTCTGAAGTTCAAGTACTAGAATACCTTGAAAATCTGACATTTTCTCAAGTTGGTACATGAAAAGTACTTGAATTAAAATGAAGAGAACAGAATATTATCAAATGTTAATATGAAAAATGTATTGGGTATTGCGAATTAATTTGCAGGCAGACTAGAGTTTTATTTCCTCACGTGTGTCACCCTCTGGTTGCCAGGCGAGCTTGCTCGTTCTGCCCACACTGCCACTCAGCCAGGTAGGTACACAACTGACTGACTTGGGCGCCGGCAAACGGCACATCGATAGACTAAATGTCAGCAAATGTAGATTCAATCTTGCCTGGCAGGATATTGTTAATGAATGGGGTTTTGCCAGACCCGACCAGGGATGTAGTGGAGGGGAAACTCAGTTTACAAACCTTTTTAATTTGTGAACTAGCTTTTACTCACTTATTTTTTAAGTGGAAGTACTTGAAAGTCCTTGAATTTGACTTGCCAAGTCAAGTACTCAAGTCCTTTAAAAATCCTTTAACCTGTCTCCTCCCCTTTATCTACACTAAGGACTCTTTACTGTGCGTCTCCTCTGTAAGCACTAGTGTGTACAGTATACATGTGTATATATTAATACTCTGTGTGTGTGTGTTGTCCAGGTATGGCTGACTCTAGCTGATCAGTACCTCCACAGTATCTCTATCGACTGGGACAAAACTCTCCGCTTCGCTTTCAACGAACGCAGTAACCCTGACGATGACTCATTGGGCATCCAGATTGTTAAGGTAACACCCAGACTGATGTGTGTGTGTGTGTGTAGCAGGATATTTTTACATGGAATCCATCATGGAATATAACAGCTGTTCCCCTCCTTGCCTTGTCCAGAGAGAACCATGAATTAGCGGGACAAGGTCCATACCCCTCTCCTTTCTCTCGCTCCCTGTAAAACTGTGTTGTTATATCATTAAATGCAGTCCCCTGGTATGGATGAATAAAGTCTTGTTGTTCATCAGGACCTACACAGGACCGGTTGTAGTTCCTACTCCGGCCAGGAGGGGGAGCAGGACCGGGTGGTGCTGAAGAGAGTACTCCTGGCATACGCTCGCTGGAATAAGGCTGTAGGATACTGTCAGGGCTTCAACGTACTGGCAGCTCTCATACTGGAGGTTACAGAGGGCAACGAGAGCCACGCACTCAAGGTACACTCCCGCCACCCCCACCACTCCCAACAGTGCTCTGAAAGGGATGGCTCTGTTCTGCTCATTGTGCCTGATCCTCCGTGTCTCCTCCAGGTGATGATCTACCTGATAGACAAGGTGCTACCAGAGAGTTATTTTGCCAACAACCTGCGTTCTCTGTCTGTGGACATGGCTGTGTTTAGAGATCTCCTGAGGATGAAGCTGCCTCATCTCTCACAGCACCTGCACCTCCTGCAGAAGACTGCTGATAGAGAGGCTGGAGGTGGGTCTGTCTGTCTGTCTGTCATACAGACCACTACAAGCCCCCTGACTAACGCCAGCGTGTGATACAGACCACTACAAGCCCCCCTGACTAATGCCAGCGTGTGTCTTACAGGCAGCTACGAGCCTCCCCTGACCAACGTATTCACAATGCAGTGGTTTCTGACCATGTTTGCTACGTGCCTGCCCCCCAACACTGTGCTGAAGATCTGGGACTCTGTGTTCTTCGAAGGTTCTGAGGTTCTACTGAGGGTGGCTCTGGCTATCTGGTCTCACCTTGAAGAGTGAGTACCCTAACCCCTACACACTATATCCCTAACCCCTAGACACTATATCCCTGACCCCTACACGCTATAACCCTAACCCCTACACACTGTAACCCTAACCCCTACACACTGTAACCCTAACCCCTACACACTATAACCCTAACCCTGTGTTCCCTCTATCTCCCCCAGGCGGATAGAGTACTGTCAGACAGCAGACGACTTCTACAGCACCATGGGATGGATCACTCAGGAGATGTTGGAGAACAGCCTCATAGACTGTAGCCACCTCATGCAGGTGAGAGATGTTGGAGAACGGCCTCGTGGACTGTAGCCACCTCATGCGGGTGATACAGCCTTAATTAAAAGAGGATTAAATAGATTTCGTTCTCACTCACCGACACACAATATCCCGTAATGAAAACATGATTTTAGACATTTTAGAACAATCTTTGATATCTAATTTACATAAGTATTCACACCCCTGAGTCAATACTTTGTTTTGTTCGACTTCAGTGCTGCTTTTTACATTATTGATCATAGTCTGCTGCTGGGAAAACGTGTGTTATGGCTTTACACCCCTTGCTATAATGTGGATAAAGAGTTACCTGTCTAACAGAACACAGAGGGCGTTCTTTAATAGAAGCCAATCCAACATAAGCCAGGTAGAGTCAGGCATTCCCCAGGGCAGCTGTTTAGGCCCCTTACTTTTTTCAATCTTTACTAACGACATGCCACTGGCCTTGAGTAAAGCCAATGTGTCTGTGTATGTGGATGACTCAACACATCAGCTACCACAGCAACTGAAACGACTGCAACACTTAAAGAGCTGCCATTCGTTTTGGAATGGGTGGCAATTAATAATTTTGTCCTAAATATTTCCAAAACTAAAAGCATTGTATTTGGAACAAAACACTCCCTAAACCTCAACTACATCTTGTAATGAATAATGTGGAAATTGAGCAAGTTGAGGTGACTAAACTGTTTGGAGTGACCCTGGATCGTAAACTGTCATGGTCAGAACATATTGATACAACAGTAGCTAAGATGGGGAGAAGTCTGTCTATAATAAAGCGCTGCTCTACCTTCTCAACAGCACTATCAACAAGACAGGTCCTACAGGCCCTAGTTTAGTCACACCTGGACTACTGTTCAGTCGTGTGGTCAGGTGCCACAAAGAGGGACTTAGGAAAATTGTAATTGCCTCAGAACAGGGCAGCACTGCTGGCCCTTGGATGTACACAGAGAGCTAATATTAATGATATGCATGTCAATCTCTCCTGGCTCTCCAGACCGTGTACTCCATGGCAGTGTTTCCATTCCCTCAGCTGGCTGAACTCCGAGAGAAGTACACCTACAACATCACCCCCTTCCCCACCTCCAACCCTAACGGCAGGTTGGTCAATGTCCCATAGTGTGTCTAGTAGCTGATGTCTACACGTCATGTAGATACAGGCAGGTTGGTCAATGTCCCATAGTGTGTCTAGTAGCTGATGTCTACACGTCATGTAGTGTAGATACAGGCAGGTTGGTCAATGTCCCATAGTGTGTCTAGTAGCTGATGTCTACACGTCATGTAGTGTAGATACAGGCAGGTTGGTCCCATAGTGTGTCTAGTAGCTGATGTCTACACGTCATGTAGTGTAGATACAGGCAGGTTGGTCCCATAGTGTGTCTAGTAGCTGATGTCTACACGTCATGTAGTGTAGATACAGGCAGGTCTAGTCGTTGTATACTGGTCTAGTAACGTTTTCAATGTAGATGACTGCTGGCTGTCTGTAGAGATGGATGGCCGGCGGTAGGGAGACTGTGGATGGCCGGCGGTAGGGAGACTGTGGATGGCCGGCGGTAGGGAGACTGTGGATGGCGGGCGGTAGGGAGACTGTGGATGGCCGGCGGTAGGGAGACTGTGGATGGCCGGCGGTAGGGAGACTGTGGATGGCCGGCGGTAGGGAGACTGTGGATGGCCGGCGGTAGGGAGACTGTGGATGACCGGCGGTAGGGAAACTGTGGATGGCCGGCGGTAGGGAGACTGTGGATGGCAAACTGGAGTGGTGTCTGAATAACCCAAACCACACTGAGCTATAGTGGGCAGGCGCTGGTGATAGTGATGGTGATGTATACCAGTGGTGGTCTCTGAGGCTGGGAGGGTGATGAGGATGATATTGTATTCCAGAGGAGGTCTCTGGGGCTGGAAAAGTGATGAGGATGATGATGTATTCCAGAGGAGGTCTCTGGGGCTGGTAAAGTGATGAGGATGATGATGTATTCCAGAGGAGGTCTCTGGGGCTGGTAAAGTGATGAGGATGATGATGCATTCCAGAGGAGGTCTCTGGGGCTGGTAAAGTGATGAGGATGATGTTGTATTCCAGAGGAGGTCTCTGGGGCTGGTAAAGTGATTGAGGATGATGTTTTATTCCAGTGGTGGTCTAGGTGGCTGGGAGGGTGACGAAGACGAGGATGAAGATGAAGATGCTGTGGTGACCGCAGCGTTGGGGTGTTTGGGTCCGCTGGGGGGGCTGTTAGCTCCAGAACTACAGCGCTACCAGAGACACATCAAAGGTTGGTCTGACCCCTGACCTCTCTCCCCTTACCTGTTATCACGTACAGGACCCATAAGGAAGCATTTCCACTGTTAGTCTACACCTGTTGTTTAACATGTGATTTAATTCTCATCGAGAGTTAAGGTTTGTACCAGTGTCTCTCTACCCCCCCCCCTCCACTTGATCCTTCAGTCTCTCTTCCTCTGAAAGGAAAGGGTCTAGGGCGTCACATCGTTCTTTAGTCTGAACACTGTTAGCACCTAGATGCACCTCTGAGAGAGATTGGAATCAAATCTGTCCTTAAACGTGGAATGTTAGTGATGATCTAGTAGGCCGGGTAGACGTCCATGAGACCTGGACAGAGTAGATGCACTGTGTATATACAAAATAACTGTATACCCTTTTCAAATGAGTGGATTTGGCTATTTCAGCCACACCCGTCGCTGACAGGTGTATAGAATCCAGCACACAGCCATGCAATCTCCATAGACAAACAGTAGAATGGGCCTTTTACTGAGGAGCTCAGTGACTTTCAACGTGGCACCAGCATAGGATGCCACCTTTCCAACAAGTCAGTTTGTCAAATTTCTGCCCTGCTCTGTATACAGAAGATGTGTTGTGTGACCATCTGTCTGTATAGATATATAGAGATGATGTCGGTTGCAGCACTCACTGAGTTCCAAACTGCCTCTGGAAGCAACGTCAGCACAAGAACTGTTCATCGGGAGCTTCATGAAATGGGTTTCCATGGCCGAGCAGCCGCACACAAGCCTAAGATCACCATGCTCAATGCCAAGCGTCGGCTGGAGTGGTGTACAATGCTCGCCGCCATTGGGCTCTGGAGCAGTGGAAACACATTTTCTGGTGTGATGAATCACGCTACACCATACAATGAAATTCTAGATGATTCTGTGCTTCCAACTTTGTGTTAACAGTTTGGGGAAGGCCCTGTCCTGTTTCAGCATAACAATGCCCCCCGTGCACAAAGCAAGGTCCATACAGAAATGGTTTGTTGAGATCGGTATGGAAGAACTTGACTGGCCTGCACAGAGACCTGACCTCAACCCCATCGAACACCTTTGGGATGAATCGCCCAACATGAATCGCCCGACCCCACTAATGCGCTTGTGGCTGAATGGAAGCAAGTTTCCCCAGCAATGTCCCAACATCTAGTGGAAAGCCTTCCCAGAAGAGTGGAGGCTGTTATAGCAGCAATGTTCCAACATCTAGTGGAAAGCCTTCCCAGAAGAGTGGAGGCTGTTATAGCAGTAATGTTCCAACATCTAGTGGAAAGCCTTCCCAGAAGAGTAGAGGCTGTTATAGCAGTAATGTCCCAACATCTAGTGGAACGCCTTCCCAGAAGAGTGGAGGCTGTTATAGCAGTAATGTCCCAACATCTAGTGGAAATCCTTCCCAGAAGAGTGGAGGCTGTTATAGCAGCAATGTTCCAACATCTAGTGGAAAGCCTTCCCAGAAGAGTGGAGGCTGTTATAGCAGCAATGTTCCAACATCTAGTGGAAAGCCTTCCCAGAAGAGTGGAGGCTGTTATAGCAGTAATGTTCCAACATCTAGTGGAAAGCCTTCCCAGAAGAGTAGAGGCTGTTATAGCAGTAATGTCCCAACATCTAGTGGAAAGCCTTCCCAGAAGAGTGGAGGCTGTTATAGCAGCAATGTTCCAACATCTAGTGGAAAGCCTTCCCAGAAGAGTGGAGGCTGTTATAGCAGTAATGTTCCAACATCTAGTGGAAAGCCTTCCCAGAAGAGTGGAGGCTGATATAGCAGTAATGTCCCAACATCTAGTGGAAAGCCTTCCCAGAAGAGTGGAGGCTGTTATAGCAGCAATGTTCCAACATCTAGTGGAAAGCCTTCCCAGAAGAGTGGAGGCTGTTATAGCAGCAATGTTCCAACATCTAGTGGAAAGCCTTCCCAGAAGAGTGGAGGCTGTTATAGCAGCAATGTTCCAACATCTAGTGGAAATCCTTCCCAGAAGAGTGGAGGCTGTTATAGCAGCAATGTCCCAACATCTAGTGGAAAGCCTTCCCAGAAGAGTGGAGGCTGTTATAGCAGCAATGTTCCAACATCTAGTGGAAAGCCTTCCCAGAAGAGTGGAGGCTGATATAGCAGTAATGTCCCAACATCTAGTGGAAAGCCTTCCCAGAAGAGTGGAGGCTGTTATAGCAGCAATGTTCCAACATCTAGTGGAAAGCCTTCCCAGAAGAGTGGAGGCTGTTATAGCAGCAATGTCCCAACATCTAGTGGAAAGCCTTCCCAGAAGAGTGGAGGCTGTTATAGCAGTAATGTTCCAACATCTAGTGGAAAGCCTTCCCAGAAGAGTGGAGGCTGTTATAGCAGCAATGTCCCAACATCTAGTGGAAAGCCTTCCCAGAAGAGTGGAGGCTGTTATAGCAGCAATGTTCCAACATCTAGTGGAAATCCTTCCCAGAAGAGTGGAGGCTGTTATAGCAGCAATGTTCCAACATCTAGTGGAAAGCCTTCCCAGAAGAGTGGAGGCTGTTATAGCAGCAATGTTCCAACATCTAGTGGAAATCCTTCCCAGAAGAGTGGAGGCTGTTATAGCAGCAATGTCCCAACATCTAGTGGAAATCCTTCCCAGAAGAGTGGAGGCTGTTATAGCAGCAATGTTCCAACATCTAGTGGAAAGCCTTCCCAGAAGAGTGGAGGCTGTTATAGCAGCAATGTTCCAACATCTAGTGGAAAGCCTTCCCAGAAGAGTGGAGGCTGTTATAGCAGCAATGTCCCAACATCTAGTGGAAAGCCTTCCCAGAAGAGTGGAGGCTGTTATAGCAGCAATGTTCCAACATCTAGTGGAAAGCCTTCCCAGAAGAGTGGAGGCTGATATAGCAGCAAAGGGGGCAACTCCACGTTAATGCCCATGATTGTATAATGAGATAATGGCTGAGCAGGTGTCCACATCCTGTTTGCCGTGTATGTACCCCTGTAGAGTCGTGCTCTGCTCTCATCTCCAGCCAAGTCCCATTTAGTTTCATGTAGTGGAAGGCAGTCATGGATTATCTGCAAAGGTGTCATGTCAGCTGCTGTTGATGTCAGACCTGAAAAAGAGGAATAGCTGGGTGTCTCTCTCTACATGGTGTCAGTACTGAGGTCTGTCTCTCTCTACATGGTGTCAGTACTGAGGTCTGTCTCTCTCTACATGGTGTCAGTACTGAGGTCTGTCTCTCTCTACATGGTGTCAGTACTGAGGTCTGTCTCTCTCTACATGGTGTCAGTACTGAGGTCTGTCTCTCTCTACATGGTGTCAGTACTGAGGTCTGTCTGTCTCTCTCTACATGGTGTCAGTACTGAGGTCTGTCTGTCTCTCTCTACATGGTGTCAGTACTGAGGTCTGTCTCTCTCTCTACATGGTGTCAGTACTGAGGTCTGTCTGTCTCTCTCTACATGGTGTCAGTACTGAGGTCTGTCTCTGTCTCTCTCTACATGGTGTCAGTACTGAGGTCTGTCTCTGTCTCTCTCTACATGGTGTCAGTACTGAGGTCTGTCTCTCTCTACATGGTGTCAGTACTGAGGTCTGTCTCTCTACATGGTGTCAGTACTGAGGTCTGGTTGGATTTGCTAGGTGATATTTGAATGTCTCCTCTCCAGACCAGCGTGTGGGGGAGCAGGGAGGTAACATGGCAGACCTGAGTCCCGGGGCGGTGGATGGTGGCGGCGGCAGAGCGGAGCATCAAGCAGCCATCAACAGCATGTTGCAGGAGAGGATGAGTACTGACATCAGCGCTCTGAAGAAACAATACTGGCGGATCAAGAGACATCAGCAACAACAGGCCAGGCAGCTCTATATACACACAGGTAACACACACTGTCATCTCTATACAACAGGCCAGGCAGCTCTATATACACACAGGTAACACACACTGTCATCTCTATACAACAGGCCAGGCAGCTCTATATACACACAGGTAACACACACTGTCAACTCTATATATACACACACTGTCATCTCTATATATACACACACACTGTCATCTCTATACAACAGGCCAGGCAGCTCTATATACACACAGGTAACACACACTGTCAACTCTATATACACACACACACACACACTGAGCTTCTGTTCCCCAAACTATTTTCCTAACTCCCAGATGTGTCTTCAGTAATCAGGACTCAAAGCTCCTTATAACCCAAAGCAGTGTTTTATGTAACGCCGTAAGCTTCTTCATCTTGTTCCCATGAGAAATGTGAGCTCTGAGGTCTGAGGTTGGGCCAGAGTGTTGTCTTAATGCTGGATGTTCTTAATGCTGGATGTGGACTCCTCTTTATAATCATGTCATGCTACAGTATATCACAAAAGTGAGTACACCCCTCACATTTTTGTAAATATTTGAGTATATCTTTTCATGTGACAACACTGAAGAAATGACACTTTGCTACAATGTAAAGTAGTGAGTGTACAGCTTGTATAACAGTGTAAATTTGCTGTCCCCTCAAAATAACTCAACGCACAGCCATTAATGTCTAAACCGCTGGCAACAAAAGTGAGTACACCCCTAAGTGAAAATGTCCAAATTGGGCCCAAAGTGTCAATATTTTGTGTGGCCACCATCATTTTCCAGGACTGCCTTAACCCTCTTGGGCATGGAGTTCACCAGAGCTTCACAGGTTGCCACTGGAGTCCTCTTCCACTCCTCCATGACAACGGAGCTGGTGGATGTTAGAGACCTTGCACTCCTCTAGCTTCCGTTTGAGGATGCCCCACAGATGCTCAATAGGGTTTAGGTCTGGAGACATGCTTGGCCAGTCATCACCTTTACCCTCAGCTTCTTTAGCAAGGCAGTGGTCGTCTTGGAGGTGTGTTTGGGGTCGTTATCATGTTGGAATACTGCCCTGCGGCCCAGTCTCCGAAGGGAGGGGATCATGCTCTGCTTCAGTATGTCACAGTACATGTTGGCATTCATGGTTCCCTCAATGAACTGTAGCTCCCCAGTGCCGGCAGCACTCATGCAGCCCCAGACCATGACACTCCCACCACCATGCTTGACTGTAGGCAAGACACACTTGTCTTTGTACTCCTCACCTGGTTGCCGCCACACACGCTTGACACCATCTGAACCAAATAAGTTTATCTTGGTCTCATCAGACCACAGGACATGGTTCCAGTAATCCATGTCCTTAGTCTGCTTGTCTTCAGCAAACTGTTTGCTGGCTTTCTTGTGCATCATCTTTAGAAGAGGCTTCCTTCTGGGACGACAGCCATGCAGACCAATTTGATGCAGTGTACGGCGTATGGTCTGAGCACTGACAGGCTGACCCCCCACCCCTTCAACCTCTGCAGTGATGCTGGCAGCACTCATACGTCTATTTCCCAAAGACAACCTCTGGATATGACGCTGAGCACGTGCACTCAACTTCTTTGGTCGACCATGGCGAGGCCTGTTCTGAGTGGAACCTGTCCAGTTAAACCGCTGTATGGTCTTGGCCACCGTGCTGCAGCTCAGTTTCAGGGTCTTGGCAATCTTCTTATAGCCCAGGCCATCTTTATGTAGAGCAACAATTCTTTTTTTCAGATCCTCAGACAGTTCTTTGCCATGAGGTGCCATGTTGAACTTCCAGTGACCAGTCAGTATGAGGAAGTGTGAGAGCGATGACACCAAATTTAACACACCTGCTCCCCATTCACACCTGAGACCTTGTAACACTAACGAGTCACATGACACCGGGAAGGGAAAATGGCTACTTGGGCCCAATTTGGACATTTTCACTTAGGGGTGTACTCACTTCTGTTCCCAGCGGTTTAGACATTAATGGCTGTGCGTTGAGTTATTTTGAGGGGACAGCAAATTTACACTGTTATACAAGCTGTACACTCACTACTTTACATTGTAGCAAAGTGTCCTTTCTTCAGTGTTGTCACATGAAAAGATATACTCAAATATTTACAAAAATGTGAGGGGTGTACTCACTTTTGTGATATACTGTATATGCTGCTAGTACTGTCCTGCTGCCGCCGTAGGCAGACAGAACAGTGACTGGGACGCACTGAGCTGACCCGCGTGTGTTCTCTCTGTAGATGGATGTCCAGCCACCAGTGTGTTAGCATCTCAGCTCCATCCTTCTCCTGTCGTCAACCACCTGTTGCTAGGCAGGAAGCCCAGGAACAGCCTGAAACAGCGTCCCTCCTCTGCCTCCAGCCTGCGAGGCGTCCCCCTGCCCCAGGCACAGTCCAGCCCTGCCACCCCTGGACCCACCGCTAACCCCACCCCAAGCGGGGAGAGGGGGAGGAACAGACTGGCATCTCAGGCTGACGACTGTCAGAGCAGGGCGGGGTTCCCCTGGCGCGCCCACGTACGTACCCACCGCAGGAACATAGCCCGGGCACGGGTACAGCTAGGGTTTGGAGACATGGTGGAGAACAGGCACCCTCACCAGGAGGAGGAGGAGGACAGACACCCTCACCAGGAGGAGGAGGAGGACAGGCACCCTCACCAGGAGGAGGAGGAGAACAGGCACCCTCACCAGGAGGAGGAGGAGGACAGGCACCCTCACCAGGAGGAGGAGGAGGACAGGCACCCTCACCAGGAGGAGGAGGAGGACAGGCACCCTCACCAGGAGGAGGAGGAGGACAGGCACCCTCACCAGGAGGAGGAGGAGGACAGGCACCCTCACCAGGAGGAGGAGGAGGACAGGCACCCTCACCAGGAGGAGGAGGAGGAGGTCAGGCACCCTCACCAGGAGGAGGAGGAGGACAGAGAGGCTGATGATGAGGGTAGTCACCTCCCTGTGTCTCCTGCCCAGGCCTCCAGTAAGGAGGTGCCAGCTGTGGTGGAAGAGGAGGAGCACCTGGTGTCTCTAGAGCTGGACTCTGGATCAGAACTAAACCAGACCCCAACTCCACTACCCTCCTCTCCTAGAGAGACTAACCCAGACACACCACCCTCCTCTCCCACCGTCCCAGAGCTACCTGTCCTACCTCCTCTTCCTCGACCACCCTCCTCACACTACCACCACGGTCAACAGTCTGACCCTTCAGTCTCCTCTCAGAACATCTACTGTATGAGACACTCCCCTGGTACTCCTGGTACCCTCTCTAACCCCCCCACCCCTGGTACCCTCTCTAACCCCCCCACCCCTGGTACCCTCTCTAACCCCCCTACTCCTGGTACCCTCTCTAACCCCCCTACTCCTGGTCCCCTCTCTAACCCCCTACTCCTGGTACCCTCTCTAACCCCCCTACTCCTGGTACCCCGCTATCCCCTCCCTCCTCTCTCCTGCCCTCCATGCCCCAGGACCAACCCAGGGTCCCCCCCCAGCAGGTGTTGTTCTCTCCCTTCCCGAGTGTGAAACAGCACAGGAGGTCCGCTGCAGCCCGTAACCTGGGACTCTACGGTCCCACAGCCAGAACCCCCACAGTTCACTTCCCTCAGCTCAGCCTGAACCGTACTACCTCCACGGTCTCCACCAGGAGGCGCTAGAGATCACACTTCACTGACTGACTGGCTCTGGTAGATACAGCCGGATTCTTTCTGACGGTCTGGATCTGTGGCGTTGGGGGGGACTGGACCTGAGAGAAACAGACAGGGTCAGTATGAGCGCTGGTCTGATCCACCGCTGTAGGTAGGCACAGGGCTGTGTGTCGGAGTGTAGGCCACTCCCCTGTCAACCACTGGGAGAGGGAGAGCTCCCCCTGCTGGAAGCTGTGCACTGGGTCTGTCTGGCTGCACGGCATCATGGAACATCTCTGTCCACACTCACGCTCTTTTCCAGGTCAAGTTCTGTTCACCGTAACACAATGTTGAACCCCTTTCCACTTCCTGTCTGCCTGTTACTTCCTGTCAATGTCTCTCCACAGTAAGACTCCATACTGAAAGATCCATAGACCATATCATGTCAGTGATCTGGTTGTATTGTTCTCTACAGTCGGTCGATGATCTGGTTGTATTGTCCTCTACAGTCGGTCAGTGATCTGGTTGTATTGTTCTCTACAGTCGGTCGATGATCTGGTTGTATTGTCCTCTACAGTCGGTCAGTGATCTGGTTGTATTGTCCTCTACAGTCGGTCAGTGATCTGGTTGTATTGTCCTCTACAGTCGGTCAGTGATCTGGTTGTATTGTCCTCTACAGTCGGTCAGTGATCTGGTTGTATTGTCCTCTACAGTCGGTCAGTGATCTGGTTGTATTGTCCTCTACAGTCGGTCAGTGATCTGGTTGTATTGTCCTCTACAGTCGGTCAGTGATCTGGTTGTATTGTCCTCTACAGTCGGTCAGTGATCTGGTTGTATTGTCCTCTACAGTCGGTCAGTGATCTGGTTGTATTGTCCTCTACAGTCGGTCAGTGATCTGGTTGTATTGTCCTCTACAGTCGGTCAGTGATCTGGTTGTATTGTCCTCTACAGTCGGTCAGTGATCTGGTTGTATTGTCCTCTACAGTCGGTCAGTGATCTGGTTGTATTGTCCTCTACAGTCGGTCAGTGATCTGGTTGTATTGTCCTCTACAGTCGGTCAGTGATCTGGTTGTATTGTCCTCTACAGTCGGTCAGTGATCTGGTTGTATTGTCCTCTACAGTCGGTCAGTGATCTGGTTGTATTGTCCTCTACAGTCGGTCAGTGATCTGGTTGTATTGTCCTCTACAGTCGGTCAGTGATCTGGTTGTATTGTCCTCTACAGTCGGTCAGTGATCTGGTTGTATTGTCCTCTACAGTCGGTCAGTGATCTGGTTGTATTGTCCTCTACAGTCGGTCAGTGATCTGGTTGTATTGTCCTCTACAGTCGGTCAGTGATCTGGTTGTATTGTCCTCTACAGTCGGTCAGTGATCTGGTTGTATTGTCCTCTACAGTCGGTCAGTGATCTGGTTGTATTGTCCTCTACAGTCGGTCAGTGATCTGGTTGTATTGTCCTCTACAGTCGGTCAGTGATCTGGTTGTATTGTCCTCTACAGTCGGTCAGTGATCTGGTTGTATTGTCCTCTACAGTCGGTCAGTGATCTGGTTGTATTGTCCTCTACAGTCGGTCGGTGATCTGGTTGTATTGTCCTCTACAGTCGGTCAGTGATCTGGTTGTATTGTTGGTAAAGAACCCACACCATTCTGATGATGTCACTGCACTCCTAATAAAGAACGTGAAAGGATGCTGTCAGCTGTGTATTTTATTTATGTAGGTAAGGGCTCGACTCAATCTAGAGCGGTTGCCTATAAAATGTCAATGTTCTGAGACTATAACGCAGACCTTCCATGCTACAGATTGACCGTCTCGCACAATTTCAGTGCTTTAGCGAGCTTGAAATGTAAAAGTAATTTCCGATGGAGCCGACATATGCAGCGTTTACCGTAAATACAGAACTCAGACCGTATAACACTGTAACTCTGAACTCAGACCGTATAACACTGTAACTCTGAACTCAGACCGTATAACACTAACTCTGAACTCAGACCGTATAACACTGTAACTCTGAACTCAGACCGTATAACACTGTAACTCTGAACTCAGACCATATAACACTGTAACTCTGAACTCAGACAATATAACACTGTAACTCTGAACTCAGACCGTATAACACTGTAACTCTGAATTCAGACAATATAACACTGTAACTCTGAACTCAGACCGTATAACACTGTAACTCTGATCTCAGACCGTATAACACTGTAACTCTGATCTCAGACCGTATAACACTGTAACTCTGAACTCAGACCGTATAACACTGTAACTCTGAACTCAGACCGTATAACACTCTAACTCTGATCTCAGACCGTATAACACTCTAACTCTGAACTCAGACCGTATAACACTGTAACTCTGAACTCAGACCGTATAACACTGTAACTCTGATCTCAGACCGTATAACACTGTAACTCTGAACTCAGACCGTATAACACTGTAACTCTGAACTCAGACCGTATAACACTGTAACTCTGATCTCAGACCGTATAACACTGTAACTCTGAACTCAGACCGTATAACACTGTAACTCTGAACTCAGACCGTATAACACTGTAACTCTGATCTCAGACCGTATAACACTGTAACTCTGAACTCAGACCGTACAACACTGTAACTCTGAACTCCGATCATATAACATGACTCGATCCCTCAGTCTCCTTGGGAAATCTATTTTTCCAGAGTGTATCATGTGACTCAACCTAGGCGACTGTAAAGAGGTTCAGGCCAAATGGAATGCACAGATTTACAGGTGATTGGATAGGTGTACGGCTCTGCGATTACTTCAAGGACGGTAGGATGTATTTGATTTGTGCAGTGATTGAAACAGGGCCCTGGTAACTGTTTCCAAACCCAGAATGATCTGTGACTGGTGTTTAAAACCACTGGTGTTTTGGATGGAACGCTAAAACTACTTACAAAGCACATTCCTGTCCCATCCAGGGTGGCCTTGGGAGGGAGTGGGCCAGATGGGGACAGGAGAAACATTAGCAAGAGGAACTTCACTTCACAGGATAAAGAGTTATTATAGTCATCACCGCTGTACTCTACATGGTTATTATAGTCTGTACTCTACATGGTTATTATAGTCTGTACTCTACATGGTTATTATAGTCTGTACTCTACATGGTTATTATAGTCATCACTGCTGTACTCTACATGGTTATTATAGTCTGTACTCTACATGGTTATTATAGTCTGTACTCTACATGGTTATTATAGTCTGTACTCTACATGGTTATTATAGTCTGTACTCTACATGGTTATTATAGTCATCACTGCTGTACTCTACATGGTTATTATAGTCTGTACTCTACATGGTTATTATAGTCTGTACTCTACATGGTTATTATAGTCATCACTGCTGTACTCTACATGGTTATTATAGTCTGTACTCTACATGGTTATTATAGTCTGTACTCTACATGGTTATTATAGTCTGTACTCTACATGGTTATTATAGTCATCACTGCTGTACTCTACATGGTTATTATAGTCATCACTGCTGTACTCTACATGGTTATTATAGTCATCACTGCTGTACTCTACATGGTTATTATAGTCTGTACTCTACATGGTTATTATAGTCTGTACTCTACATGGTTATTATAGTCATCACTGCTGTACTCTACATGGTTATTATAGTCTGTACTCTACATGGTTATTATAGTCATCACTGCTGTACTCTACATGGTTATTATAGTCTGTACTCTACATGGTTATTATAGTCTGTACTCTACATGGTTATTATAGTCATCACTGCTGTACTCTACATGGTTATTATAGTCTGTACTCTACATGGTTATTATAGTCTGTACTCTACATGGTTATTATAGTCTGTACTCTACATGGTTATTATAGTCTGTACTCTACATGGTTATTATAGTCATCACTGCTGTACTCTACATGGTTATTATAGTCTGTACTCTACATGGTTATTATAGTCTGTACTCTACATGGTTATTATAGTCATCACTGCTGTACTCTACATGGTTATTATAGTCATCACTGCTGTACTCTACATGGTTATTATAGTCTGTACTCTACATGGTTATTATAGTCATCACTGCTGTACTCTACATGGTTATTATAGTCTGTACTCTACATGGTTATTATAGTCATCACTGCTGTACTCTACATGGTTATTATAGTCTGTACTCTACATGGTTATTATAGTCTGTACTCTACATGGTTATTATAGTCTGTACTCTACATGGTTATTATAGTCTGTACTCTACATGGTTATTATAGTCTGTACTCTACATGGTTATTATAGTCATCACTGCTGTACTCTACATGGTTATTATAGTCTGTACTCTACATGGTTATTATAGTCTGTACTCTACATGGTTATTATAGTCATCACTGCTGTACTCTACATGGTTATTATAGTCTGTACTCTACATGGTTATTATAGTCATCACTGCTGTACTCTACATGGTTATTATAGTCATCACTGCTGTACTCTACATGGTTATTATAGTCATCACTGCTGTACTCTACATGGTTATTATAGTCTGTACTCTACATGGTTATTATAGTCTGTACTCTACATGGTTATTATAGTCTGTACTCTACATGGTTATTATAGTCATCACTGCTGTACTCTACATGGTTATTATAGTCTGTACTCTACATGGTTATTATAGTCTGTACTCTACATGGTTATTATAGTCTGTACTCTACATGGTTATTATAGTCTGTACTCTACATGGTTATTATAGTCATCACTGCTGTACTCTACATGGTTATTATAGTCTGTACTCTACATGGTTATTATAGTCTGTACTCTACATGGTTATTATAGTCATCACTGCTGTACTCTACATGGTTATTATAGTCATCACTGCTGTACTCTACATGGTTATTATAGTCTGTACTCTACATGGTTATTATAGTCTGTACTCTACATGGTTATTATAGTCATCACTGCTGTACTCTACATGGTTATTATAGTCTGTACTCTACATGGTTATTATAGTCATCACTGCTGTACTCTACATGGTTATTATAGTCATCACTGCTGTACTCTACATGGTTATTATAGTCTGTACTCTACATGGTTATTATAGTCTGTACTCTACATGGTTATTATAGTCTGTACTCTACATGGTTATTATAGTCTGTACTCTACATGGTTATTATAGTCTGTACTCTACATGGTTATTATAGTCTGTACTCTACATGGTTATTATAGTCTGTACTCTACATGGTTATTATAGTCTGTACTCTACATGGTTATTATAGTCTGTACTCTACATGGTTATTATAGTCATCACTGCTGTACTCTACATGGTTATTATAGTCTGTACTCTACATGGTTATTATAGTCTGTACTCTACATGGTTATTATAGTCATCACTGCTGTACTCTACATGGTTATTATAGTCTGTACTCTACATGGTTATTATAGTCATCACTGCTGTACTCTACATGGTTATTATAGTCTGTACTCTACATGGTTATTATAGTCTGTACTCTACATGGTTATTATAGTCATCACTGCTGTACTCTACATGGTTATTATAGTCATCTGTACTCTACATGGTTATTATAGTCTGTACTCTACATGGTTATTATAGTCATCACTGCTGTACTCTACATGGTTATTATAGTCTGTACTCTACATGGTTATTATAGTCTGTACTCTACATGGTTATTATAGTCATCACTGCTGTACTCTACATGGTTATTATAGTCTGTACTCTACATGGTTATTATAGTCTGTACTCTACATGGTTATTATAGTCTGTACTCTACATGGTTATTATAGTCTGTACTCTACATGGTTATTATAGTCATCACTGCTGTACTCTACATGGTTATTATAGTCATCACTGCTGTACTCTACATGGTTATTATAGTCTGTACTCTACATGGTTATTATAGTCTGTACTCTACATGGTTATTATAGTCATCACTGCTGTACTCTACATGGTTATTATAGTCTGTACTCTACATGGTTATTATAGTCATCACTGCTGTACTCTACATGGTTATTATAGTCATCACTGCTGTACTCTACATGGTTATTATAGTCTGTACTCTACATGGTTATTATAGTCTGTACTCTACATGGTTATTATAGTCTGTACTCTACATGGTTATTATAGTCTGTACTCTACATGGTTATTATAGTCTGTACTCTACATGGTTATTATAGTCTGTACTCTACATGGTTATTATAGTCTGTACTCTACATGGTTATTATAGTCTGTACTCTACATGGTTATTATAGTCTGTACTCTACATGGTTATTATAGTCTGTACTCTACATGGTTATTATAGTCTGTACTCTACATGCTGTACTCTACATGGTTATTATAGTCTGTACTCTACATGGTTATTATAGTCATCACTGCTGTACTCTACATGGTTATTATAGTCTGTACTCTACATGGTTATTATAGTCATCACTGCTGTACTCTACATGGTTATTATAGTCATCACTGCTGTACTCTACATGGTTATTATAGTCATCACTGCTGTACTCTACATGGTTATTATAGTCATCACTGCTGTACTCTACATGGTTATTATAGTCATCACTGCTGTACTCTACATGGTTATTATAGTCTGTACTCTACATGGTTATTATAGTCTGTACTCTACATGGTTATTATAGTCTGTACTCTACATGGTTATTATAGTCTGTACTCTACATGGTTATTATAGTCATCACTGCTGTACTCTACATGGTTATTATAGTCTGTACTCTACATGGTTATTATAGTCTGTACTCTACATGGTTATTATAGTCATCACTGCTGTACTCTACATGGTTATTATAGTCATCACTGCTGTACTCTACATGGTTATTATAGTCTGTACTCTACATGGTTATTATAGTCTGTACTCTACATGGTTATTATAGTCTGTACTCTCTACATGGTTATTATAGTCTGTACTCTACATGGTTATTATAGTCTGTACTCTACATGGTTATTATAGTCATCACTGCTGTACTCTACATGGTTATTATAGTCATCACTGCTGTACTCTACATGGTTATTATAGTCTGTACTCTACATGGTTATTATAGTCATCACTGCTGTACTCTACATGGTTATTATAGTCTGTACTCTACATGGTTATTATAGTCTGTACTCTACATGGTTATTATAGTCTGTACTCTACATGGTTATTATAGTCTGTACTCTACATGGTTATTATAGTCTGTACTCTACATGGTTATTATAGTCTGTACTCTACATGGTTATTATACATGGTTATTATAGTCTGTACTCTACATGGTTATTATAGTCTGTACTCTACATGGTTATTATAGTCTGTACTCTACATGGTTATTATAGTCTGTACTCTACATGGTTATTATAGTCTGTACTCTACATGGTTATTATAGTCTGTACTCTACATGGTTATTATAGTCATCACTGCTGTACTCTACATGGTTATTATAGTCTGTACTCTACATGGTTATTATAGTCATCACTGCTGTACTCTACATGGTTATTATAGTCTGTACTCTACATGGTTATTATAGTCTGTACTCTACATGGTTATTATAGTCATCACTGCTGTACTCTACATGGTTATTATAGTCATCACTGCTGTACTCTACATGGTTATTATAGTCTGTACTCTACATGGTTATTATAGTCTGTACTCTACATGGTTATTATAGTCTGTACTCTACATGGTTATTATAGTCTGTACTCTACATGGTTATTATAGTCTGTACTCTACATGGTTATTATAGTCTGTACTCTACATGGTTATTATAGTCTGTACTACTACATGGTTATTATAGTCTGTACTCTACATGGTTATTATAGTCTGTACTCTACATGGTTATTATAGTCATCACTGCTGTACTCTACATGGTTATTATAGTCATCACTGCTGTACTCTACATGGTTATTATAGTCTGTACTCTACATGGTTATTATAGTCATCACTGCTGTACTCTACATGGTTATTATAGTCATCACTGCTGTACTCTACATGGTTATTATAGTCTGTACTCTACATGGTTATTATAGTCTGTACTCTACATGGTTATTATAGTCATTATAGTCTGTACTCTACATGGTTATTATAGTCATCACTGCTGTACTCTACATGGTTATTATAGTCTGTACTCTACATGCTGTTATTATAGTCATCATGGTTATTATAGTCTGTACTCTACATGGTTATTATAGTCATCACTGCTGTACTCTACATGGTTATTATAGTCTGTACTCTACATGGTTATTATAGTCTGTACTCTACATGGTTATTATAGTCTGTACTCTACATGGTTATTATAGTCTGTACTCTACATGGTTATTATAGTCTGTACTCTACATGGTTATTATAGTCTGTACTCTACATGGTTATTATAGTCTGTACTCTACATGGTTATTATAGTCTGTACTCTACATGGTTATTATAGTCATCACTGCTGTACTCTACATGGTTATTATAGTCTGTACTCTACATGGTTATTATAGTCATCACTGCTGTACTCTACATGGTTATTATAGTCATCACTGCTGTACTCTACATGGTTATTATAGTCATCACTGCTGTACTCTACATGGTTATTATAGTCTGTACTCTACATGGTTATTATAGTCATCACTGCTGTACTCTACATGGTTATTATAGTCTGTACTCTACATGGTTATTATAGTCTGTACTCTACATGGTTATTATAGTCATCACTGCTGTACTCTACATGGTTATTATAGTCTGTACTCTACATGGTTATTATAGTCATCACTGCTGTACTCTACATGGTTATTATAGTCTGTACTCTACATGGTTATTATAGTCATCACTGCTGTACTCTACATGGTTATTATAGTCATCACTGCTGTACTCTACATGGTTATTATAGTCTGTACTCTACATGGTTATTATAGTCATCACTGCTGTACTCTACATGGTTATTATAGTCATCACTGCTGTACTCTACATGGTTATTATAGTCTGTACTCTACATGGTTATTATAGTCATCACTGCTGTACTCTACATGGTTATTATAGTCATCACTGCTGTACTCTACATGGTTATTATAGTCTGTACTCTACATGGTTATTATAGTCTGTACTCTACATGGTTATTATAGTCATCACTGCTGTACTCTACATGGTTATTATAGTCTGTACTCTACATGGTTATTATAGTCTGTACTCTACATGGTTATTATAGTCTGTACTCTACATGGTTATTATAGTCTGTACTCTACATGGTTATTATAGTCTGTACTCTACATGGTTATTATAGTCTGTACTCTACATGGTTATTATAGTCATCACTGCTGTACTCTACATGGTTATTATAGTCTGTACTCTACATGGTTATTATAGTCATCACCGCTGTACTCTACATGGTTATTATAGTCTGTACTCTACATGGTTATTATAGTCATCACCGCTGTACTCTACATGGTTATTATAGTCATCACTGCTGTACTCTACATGGTTATTATAGTCTGTACTCTACATGGTTATTATAGTCATCACCGCTGTACTCTACATGGTTATTATAGTCATCACTGCTGTACTCTACATGGTTATTATAGTCATCACTGCTGTACTCTACATGGTTATTATAGTCTGTACTCTACATGGTTATTATAGTCTGTACTCTACATGGTTATTATAGTCATCACTGCTGTACTCTACATGGTTATTATAGTCATCACTGCTGTACTCTACATGGTTATTATAGTCATCACTGCTGTACTCTACATGGTTATTATAGTCATCACTGCTGTACTCTACATGGTTATTATAGTCTGTACTCTACATGGTTATTATAGTCTGTACTCTACATGGTTATTATAGTCTGTACTCTACATGGTTATTATAGTCATCACTGCTGTACTCTACATGGTTATTATAGTCTGTACTCTACATGGTTATTATAGTCTGTACTCTACATGGTTATTATAGTCTGTACTCTACATGGTTATTATAGTCATCACTGCTGTACTCTACATGGTTATTATAGTCATCACTGCTGTACTCTACATGGTTATTATAGTCTGTACTCTACATGGTTATTATAGTCTGTACTCTACATGGTTATTATAGTCATCACTGCTGTACTCTACATGGTTATTATAGTCTGTACTCTACATGGTTATTATAGTCTGTACTCTACATGGTTATTATAGTCTGTACTCTACATGGTTATTATAGTCATCACTGCTGTACTCTACATGGTTATTATAGTCTGTACTCTACATGGTTATTATAGTCTGTACTCTACATGGTTATTATAGTCATCACTGCTGTACTCTACATGGTTATTATAGTCTGTACTCTACATGGTTATTATAGTCTGTACTCTACATGGTTATTATAGTCTGTACTCTACATGGTTATTATAGTCATCACTGCTGTACTCTACATGGTTATTATAGTCTGTACTCTACATGGTTATTATAGTCTGTACTCTACATGGTTATTATAGTCTGTACTCTACATGGTTATTATAGTCATCACTGCTGTACTCTACATGGTTATTATAGTCATCACTGCTGTACTCTACATGGTTATTATAGTCTGTACTCTACATGGTTATTATAGTCTGTACTCTACATGGTTATTATAGTCTGTACTCTACATGGTTATTATAGTCATCACTGCTGTACTCTACATGGTTATTATAGTCTGTACTCTACATGGTTATTATAGTCTGTACTCTACATGGTTATTATAGTCATCACTGCTGTACTCTACATGGTTATTATAGTCTGTACTCTACATGGTTATTATAGTCTGTACTCTACATGGTTATTATAGTCTGTACTCTACATGGTTATTATAGTCATCACTGCTGTACTCTACATGGTTATTATAGTCATCACTGCTGTACTCTACATGGTTATTATAGTCTGTACTCTACATGGTTATTATAGTCTGTACTCTACATGGTTATTATAGTCTGTACTCTACATGGTTATTATAGTCATCACTGCTGTACTCTACATGGTTATTATAGTCTGTACTCTACATGGTTATTATAGTCATCACTGCTGTACTCTACATGGTTATTATAGTCATCACTGCTGTACTCTACATGGTTATTATAGTCTGTACTCTACATGGTTATTATAGTCATCACTTCTGTACTCTACATGGTTATTATAGTCATCACTGCTGTACTCTACATGGTTATTATAGTCATCACTGCTGTACTCTACATGGTTATTATAGTCTGTACTCTACATGGTTATTATAGTCTGTACTCTACATGGTTATTATAGTCTGTACTCTACATGGTTATTATAGTCATCACTGCTGTACTCTACATGGTTATTATAGTCTGTACTCTACATGGTTATTATAGTCTGTACTCTACATGGTTATTATAGTCATCACTGCTGTACTCTACATGGTTATTATAGTCTGTACTCTACATGGTTATTATAGTCTGTACTCTACATGGTTATTATAGTCTGTACTCTACATGGTTATTATAGTCATCATGGTTATTATAGTCTGTACTCTACATGGTTATTATAGTCTGTACTCTACATGGTTATTATAGTCTGTACTCTACATGGTTATTATAGTCTGTACTCTACATGGTTATTATAGTCATCACTGCTGTACTCTACATGGTTATTATAGTCTGTACTCTACATGGTTATTATAGTCATTATAGTCTGTACTCTACATGGTTATTATAGTCATCACTGCTGTACTCTACATGGTTATTATAGTCATCACTGCTGTACTCTACATGGTTATTATAGTCATCACTGCTGTACTCTACATGGTTATTATAGTCTGTACTCTACATGGTTATTATAGTCTGTACTCTACATGGTTATTATAGTCTGTACTCTACATGGTTATTATAGTCTGTACTCTACATGGTTATTATAGTCTGTACTCTACATGGTTATTATAGTCTGTACTCTACATGGTTATTATAGTCTGTACTCTACATGGTTATTATAGTCTGTACTCTACATGGTTATTATAGTCATCACTGCTGTACTCTACATGGTTATTATAGTCTGTACTCTACATGGTTATTATAGTCATCACTGCTGTACTCTACATGGTTATTATAGTCATCACTGCTGTACTCTACATGGTTATTATAGTCTGTACTCTACATGGTTATTATAGTCTGTACTCTACATGGTTATTATAGTCATCACTGCTGTACTCTACATGGTTATTATAGTCTGTACTCTACATGGTTATTATAGTCTGTACTCTACATGGTTATTATAGTCTGTACTCTACATGGTTATTATAGTCTGTACTCTACATGGTTATTATAGTCTGTACTCTACTGCTGTACTCTACATGGTTATTATAGTCTGTACTCTACATGGTTATTATAGTCATCACATGGTTATTATAGTCTGTACTCTACATGGTTATTATAGTCACATGGTTATTATAGTCTGTACTCTACATGGTTATTATAGTCATCACTGCTGTACTCTACATGGTTATTATAGTCTGTACTCTACATGGTTATTATAGTCATCACTGCTGTACTCTACATGGTTATTATAGTCTGTACTCTACATGGTTATTATAGTCTGTACTCTACATGGTTATTATAGTCATCACTGCTGTACTCTACATGGTTATTATAGTCTGTACTCTACATGGTTATTATAGTCTGTACTCTACATGGTTATTATAGTCTGTACTCTACATGGTTATTATAGTCATCACTGCTGTACTCTACATGGTTATTATAGTCTGTACTCTACATGGTTATTATAGTCATCACTTCTGTACTCTACATGGTTATTATAGTCATCACTGCTGTACTCTACATGGTTATTATAGTCTGTACTCTACATGGTTATTATAGTCTGTACTCTACATGGTTATTATAGTCTGTACTCTACATGGTTATTATAGTCTGTACTCTACATGGTTATTATAGTACTCTACATGGTTATTATAGTCTGTACTCTACATGGTTATTATAGTCATCACTGCTGTACTCTACATGGTTATTATAGTCTGTACTCTACATGGTTATTATAGTCTGTACTCTACATGGTTATTATAGTCATCACTGCTGTACTCTACATGGTTATTATAGTCTGTACTCTACATGGTTATTATAGTCTGTACTCTACATGGTTATTATAGTCTGTACTCTACATGGTTATTATAGTCTGTACTCTACATGGTTATTATAGTCTGTACTCTACATGGTTATTATAGTCATCACTGCTGTACTCTACATGGTTATTATAGTCTGTACTCTACATGGTTATTATAGTCATCACTGCTGTACTCTACATGGTTATTATAGTCATCACTGCTGTACTCTACATGGTTATTATAGTCTGTACTCTACATGGTTATTATAGTCATCACTGCTGTACTCTACATGGTTATTATAGTCATCACTGCTGTACTCTACATGGTTATTATAGTCATCACTGCTGTACTCTACATGGTTATTATAGTCATCACTGCTGTACTCTACATGGTTATTATAGTCATCACTGCTGTACTCTACATGGTTATTATAGTCTGTACTCTACATGGTTATTATAGTCTGTACTCTACATGGTTATTATAGTCATCACTGCTGTACTCTACATGGTTATTATAGTCTGTACTCTACATGGTTATTATAGTCTGTACTCTACATGGTTATTATAGTCATCACTGCTGTACTCTACATGGTTATTATAGTCTGTACTCTACATGGTTATTATAGTCATCACTGCTGTACTCTACATGGTTATTATAGTCTGTACTCTACATGGTTATTATAGTCTGTACTCTACATGGTTATTATAGTCATCACTGCTGTACTCTACATGGTTATTATAGTCATCACTGCTGTACTCTACATGGTTATTATAGTCATCACTGCTGTACTCTACATGGTTATTATAGTCTGTACTCTACATGGTTATTATAGTCTGTACTCTACATGGTTATTATAGTCTGTACTCTACATGGTTATTATAGTCTGTACTCTACATGGTTATTATAGTCATCACTGCTGTACTCTACATGGTTATTATAGTCATCACTGCTGTACTCTACATGGTTATTATAGTCTGTACTCTACATGGTTATTATAGTCTGTACTCTACATGGTTATTATAGTCTGTATCTGTACTCTACATGGTTATTATAGTCTGTACTCTACATGGTTATTATAGTCATCACTGCTGTACTCTACATGGTTATTATAGTCTGTACTCTACATGGTTATTATAGTCTGTACTCTACATGGTTATTATAGTCTGTACTCTACATGGTTATTATAGTCTGTACTCTACATGGTTATTATAGTCTGTACTCTACATGGTTATTATAGTCTGTACTCTACATGGTTATTATAGTCTGTACTCTACATGGTTATTATAGTCTGTACTCTACATGGTTATTATAGTCATCACTGCTGTACTCTACATGGTTATTATAGTCTGTACTCTACATGGTTATTATAGTCTGTACTCTACATGGTTATTATAGTCTGTACTCTACATGGTTATTATAGTCATCACTGCTGTACTCTACATGGTTATTATAGTCTGTACTCTACATGGTTATTATAGTCATCACTGCTGTACTCTACATGGTTATTATAGTCATCACTGCTGTACTCTACATGGTTATTATAGTCTGTACTCTACATGGTTATTATAGTCTGTACTCTACATGGTTATTATAGTCTGTACTCTACATGGTTATTATAGTCTGTACTCTACATGGTTATTATAGTCATCACTTCTGTACTCTACATGGTTATTATAGTCTGTACTCTACATGGTTATTATAGTCTGTACTCTACATGGTTATTATAGTCATCACTGCTGTACTCTACATGGTTATTATAGTCTGTACTCTACATGGTTATTATAGTCTGTACTCTACATGGTTATTATAGTCATCACTTCTGTACTCTACATGGTTATTATAGTCATCACTGCTGTACTCTACATGGTTATTATAGTCTGTACTCTACATGGTTATTATAGTCTGTACTCTACATGGTTATTATAGTCATCACTGCTGTACTCTACATGGTTATTATAGTCTGTACTCTACATGGTTATTATAGTCTGTACTCTACATGGTTATTATAGTCTGTACTCTACATGGTTATTATAGTCATCACTGCTGTACTCTACATGGTTATTATAGTCATCACTGCTGTACTCTACATGGTTATTATAGTCTGTACTCTACATGGTTATTATAGTCTGTACTCTACATGGTTATTATAGTCATCATAGTCTGTACTCTACATGGTTATTATAGTCATCACTGCTGTACTCTACATGGTTATTATAGTCTGTACTCTACATGGTTATTATAGTCATCACTGCTGTACTCTACATGGTTATTATAGTCATCACTGCTGTACTCTACATGGTTATTATAGTCTGTACTCTACATGGTTATTATGTACTCTACATGGTTATTATAGTCTGTACTCTACATGGTTATTATAGTCATCACTGCTGTACTCTACATGGTTATTATAGTCATCACTGCTGTACTCTACATGGTTATTATAGTCTGTACTCTACATGGTTATTATAGTCTGTACTCTACATGGTTATTATAGTTATTATAGTCTGTACTCTACATGGTTATTATAGTCATCACTGCTGTACTCTACATGGTTATTATAGTCTGTACTCTACATGGTTATTATAGTCTGTACTCTACATGGTTATTATAGTCATCACTGCTGTACTCTACATGGTTATTATAGTCATCACTGCTGTACTCTACATGGTTATTATAGTCTGTACTCTACATGGTTATTATAGTCTGTACTCTACATGGTTATTATAGTCTGTACTCTACATGGTTATTATAGTCATCACTGCTGTACTCTACATGGTTATTATAGTCTGTACTCTACATGGTTATTATAGTCTGTACTCTACATGGTTATTATAGTCATCACTGCTGTACTCTACATGGTTATTATAGTCTGTACTCTACATGGTTATTATAGTCTGTACTCTACATGGTTATTATAGTCATCACTGCTGTACTCTACATGGTTATTATAGTCATCACTGCTGTACTCTACATGGTTATTATAGTCATCACTGCTGTACTCTACATGGTTATTATAGTCATCACTGCTGTACTCTACATGGTTATTATAGTCTGTACTCTACATGGTTATTATAGTCTGTACTCTACATGGTTATTATAGTCATCACTGCTGTACTCTACATGGTTATTATAGTCTGTACTCTACATGGTTATTATAGTCTGTACTCTACATGGTTATTATAGTCTGTACTCTACATGGTTATTATAGTCTGTACTCTACATGGTTATTATAGTCTGTACTCTACATGGTTATTATAGTCATCACTGCTGTACTCTACATGGTTATTATAGTCTGTACTCTACATGGTTATTATAGTCTGTACTCTACATGGTTATTATAGTCATCACTGCTGTACTCTACATGGTTATTATAGTCTGTACTCTACATGGTTATTATAGTCTGTACTCTACATGGTTATTATAGTCTGTACTCTACATGGTTATTATAGTCTGTACTCTACATGGTTATTATAGTCTGTACTCTACATGGTTATTATAGTCTGTACTCTACATGGTTATTATAGTCTGTACTCTACATGGTTATTATAGTCTGTACTCTACATGGTTATTATAGTCATCACTGCTGTACTCTACATGGTTATTATAGTCTGTACTCTACATGGTTATTATAGTCATCTACATGGTTATTATAGTCTGTACTCTACATGGTTATTATAGTCATCACTGCTGTACTCTACATGGTTATTATAGTCATCACTGCTGTACTCTACATGGTTATTATAGTCTGTACTCTACATGGTTATTATAGTCTGTACTCTACATGGTTATTATAGTCTGTACTCTACATGGTTATTATAGTCTGTACTCTACATGGTTATTATAGTCATCACTGCTGTACTCTACATGGTTATTATAGTCATCACTGCTGTACTCTACATGGTTATTATAGTCTGTACTCTACATGGTTATTATAGTCTGTACTCTACATGGTTATTATAGTCATCACTGCTGTACTCTACATGGTTATTATAGTCTGTACTCTACATGGTTATTATAGTCTGTACTCTACATGGTTATTATAGTCATCACTGCTGTACTCTACATGGTTATTATAGTCATCACTGCTGTACTCTACATGGTTATTATAGTCTGTACTCTACATGGTTATTATAGTCATCACTGCTGTACTCTACATGGTTATTATAGTCTGTACTCTACATGGTTATTATAGTCTGTACTCTACATGGTTATTATAGTCATCACTGCTGTACTCTACATGGTTATTATAGTCTGTACTCTACATGGTTATTATAGTCTGTACTCTACATGGTTATTATAGTCATCACTGCTGTACTCTACATGGTTATTATAGTCTGTACTCTACATGGTTATTATAGTCTGTACTCTACATGGTTATTATAGTCATCTCACATGGTTATTATAGTCTGTACTCTACATGGTTATTATAGTCTGTACTCTACATGGTTATTATAGTCATCACTGCTGTACTCTACATGGTTATTATAGTCATCACTGCTGTACTCTACATGGTTATTATAGTCATCACTGCTGTACTCTACATGGTTATTATAGTCTGTACTCTACATGGTTATTATAGTCTGTACTCTACATGGTTATTATAGTCTGTACTCTACATGGTTATTATAGTCATCACTGCTGTACTCTACATGGTTATTATAGTCTGTACTCTACATGGTTATTATAGTCTGTACTCTACATGGTTATTATAGTCATCACTGCTGTACTCTACATGGTTATTATAGTCATCATTATAGTCTGTACTCTACATGGTTATTATAGTCTGTACTCTACATGGTTATTATAGTCTGTACTCTACATGGTTATTATAGTCATCACTGCTGTACTCTACATGGTTATTATAGTCTGTACTCTACATGGTTATTATAGTCTGTACTCTACATGGTTATTATAGTCATCACTCTGTACTCTACATGGTTATTATAGTCTGTACTCTACATGGTTATTATAGTCTGTACTCTACATGGTTATTATAGTCATCACTGCTGTACTCTACATGGTTATTATAGTCATCACTGCTGTACTCTACATGGTTATTATAGTCTGTACTCTACATGGTTATTATAGTCATCACTGCTGTACTCTACATGGTTATTATAGTCTGTACTCTACATGGTTATTATAGTCTGTACTCTACATGGTTATTATAGTCTGTACTCTACATGGTTATTATAGTCTGTACTCTACATGGTTATTATAGTCATCACTGCTGTACTCTACATGGTTATTATAGTCTGTACTCTACATGGTTATTATAGTCTGTACTCTACATGGTTATTATAGTCTGTACTCTACATGGTTATTATAGTCATCACTGCTGTACTCTACATGGTTATTATAGTCTGTACTCTACATGGTTATTATAGTCTGTACTCTACATGGTTATTATAGTCTGTACTCTACATGGTTATTATAGTCATCACTGCTGTACTCTACATGGTTATTATAGTCTGTACTCTACATGGTTATTATAGTCTGTACTCTACATGGTTATTATAGTCATCACTAGTCTGTACTCTACATGGTTATTATAGTCTGTACTCTACATGGTTATTATAGTCATCACTGCTGTACTCTACATGGTTATTATAGTCATCACTGCTGTACTCTACATGGTTATTATAGTCTGTACTCTACATGGTTATTATAGTCATCACTGCTGTACTCTACATGGTTATTATAGTCATCACTGCTGTACTCTACATGGTTATTATAGTCTGTACTCTACATGGTTATTATAGTCTGTACTCTACATGGTTATTATAGTCATCACTGCTGTACTCTACATGGTTATTATAGTCATCACTGCTGTACTCTACATGGTTATTATAGTCTGTACTCTACATGGTTATTATAGTCATCACTGCTGTACTCTACATGGTTATTATAGTCATCACTGCTGTACTCTACATGGTTATTATAGTCATCACTGCTGTACTCTACATGGTTATTATAGTCTGTACTCTACATGGTTATTATAGTCTGTACTCTACATGGTTATTATAGTCTGTACTTATTATAGTCTGTACTCTACATGGTTATTATAGTCTGTACTCTACATGGTTATTATAGTCATCACTGCTGTACTCTACATGGTTATTATAGTCTGTACTCTACATGGTTATTATAGTCATCACTGCTGTACTCTACATGGTTATTATAGTCTGTACTCTACATGGTTATTATAGTCATCACTGCTGTACTCTACATGGTTATTATAGTCATCACTGCTGTACTCTACATGGTTATTATAGTCTGTACTCTACATGGTTATTATAGTCATCACTGCTGTACTCTACATGGTTATTATAGTCATCACTCTGTACTCTACATGGTTATTATAGTCATAGTCTGTACTCTACATGGTTATTATAGTCATCACTGCTGTACTCTACATGGTTATTATAGTCTGTACTCTACATGGTTATTATAGTCATCACTGCTGTACTCTACATGGTTATTATAGTCTGTACTCTACATGGTTATTATAGTCTGTACTCTACATGGTTATTATAGTCATCACTGCTGTACTCTACATGGTTATTATAGTCTGTACTCTACATGGTTATTATAGTCTGTACTCTACATGGTTATTATAGTCTGTACTCTACATGGTTATTATAGTCATCACTGCTGTACTCTACATGGTTATTATAGTCATCACTGCTGTACTCTACATGGTTATTATAGTCATCACTGCTGTACTCTACATGGTTATTATAGTCTGTACTCTACATGGTTATTATAGTCTGTACTCTACATGGTTATTATAGTCTGTACTCTACATGGTTATTATAGTCTGTACTCTACATGGTTATTATAGTCTGTACTCTACATGGTTATTATAGTCTGTACTCTACATGGTTATTATAGTCATCACTGCTGTACTCTACATGGTTATTATAGTCATCACTGCTGTACTCTACATGGTTATTATAGTCTGTACTCTACATGGTTATTATAGTCTGTACTCTACATGGTTATTATAGTCATCACTGCTGTACTCTACATGGTTATTATAGTCTGTACTCTACATGGTTATTATAGTCTGTACTCTACATGCTGTACTCTACATGGTTATTATAGTCTGTACTCTACATGGTTATTATAGTCATCACTGCTGTACTCTACATGGTTATTATAGTCTGTACTCTACATGGTTATTATAGTCATCACTGCTGTACTCTACATGGTTATTATAGTCATCACTGCTGTACTCTACATGGTTATTATAGTCTGTACTCTACATGCTGTACTCTACATAGTTATTATAGTCTGTACTCTACATGGTTATTATAGTCATCACTGCTGTACTCTACATGGTTATTATAGTCTGTACTCTACATGGTTATTATAGTCTGTACTCTACATGGTTATTATAGTCTGTACTCTACATGGTTATTATAGTCATCACTGCTGTACTCTACATGGTTATTATAGTCTGTACTCTACATGGTTATTATAGTCTGTACTCTACATGGTTATTATAGTCATCACTGCTGTACTCTACATGGTTATTATAGTCTGTACTCTACATGGTTATTATAGTCTGTACTCTACATGGTTATTATAGTCTGTACTCTACATGGTTATTATAGTCATCACTGCTGTACTCTACATGGTTATTATAGTCATCACTGCTGTACTCTACATGGTTATTATAGTCTGTACTCTACATGGTTATTATAGTCTGTACTCTACATGGTTATTATAGTCATCACTGCTGTACTCTACATGGTTATTATAGTCATCACTGCTGTACTCTACATGGTTATTATAGTCTGTACTCTACATGGTTATTATAGTCATCACTGCTGTACTCTACATGGTTATTATAGTCATCACTGCTGTACTCTACATGGTTATTATAGTCATCACTGCTGTACTCTACATGGTTATTATAGTCATCACTGCTGTACTCTACATGGTTATTATAGTCTGTACTCTACATGGTTATTATAGTCTGTACTCTACATGGTTATTATAGTCTGTACTCTACATGGTTATTATAGTCTGTACTCTACATGGTTATTATAGTCATCACTGCTGTACTCTACATGGTTATTATAGTCATCACTGCTGTACTCTACATGGTTATTATAGTCATCACTCTGTACTCTACATGGTTATTATAGTCATCACTGCTGTACTCTACATGGTTATTATAGTCTGTACTCTACATGGTTATTATAGTCATCACTGCTGTACTCTACATGGTTATTATAGTCATCACTGCTGTACTCTACATGGTTATTATAGTCTGTACTCTACATGGTTATTATAGTCATCACTGCTGTACTCTACATGGTTATTATAGTCTGTACTCTACATGGTTATTATAGTCATCATGGTTATTATAGTCTGTACTCTACATGGTTATTATAGTCATCACTGCTGTACTCTACATGGTTATTATAGTCATCACTGCTGTACTCTACATGGTTATTATAGTCATCACTGCTGTACTCTACATGGTTATTATAGTCTGTACTCTACATGGTTATTATAGTCTGTACTCTACATGGTTATTATAGTCATACTCTACATGGTTATTATAGTCTGTACTCTACATGGTTATTATAGTCTGTACTCTACATGGTTATTATAGTCTGTACTCTACATGGTTATTATAGTCTGTACTCTACATGGTTATTATAGTCATCACTGCTGTACTCTACATGGTTATTATAGTCATCACTGCTGTACTCTACATGGTTATTATAGTCATCACTGCTGTACTCTACATGGTTATTATAGTCTGTACTCTACATGGTTATTATAGTCTGTACTCTACATGGTTATTATAGTCTGTACTCTACATGGTTATTATAGTCATCACTGCTGTACTCTACATGGTTATTATAGTCTGTACTCTACATGGTTATTATAGTCTGTACTCTACATGGTTATTATAGTCATCACTGCTGTACTCTACATGGTTATTATAGTCATCACTGCTGTACTCTACATGGTTATTATAGTCTGTACTCTACATGGTTATTATAGTCTGTACTCTACATGGTTATTATAGTCATCACTGCTGTACTCTACATGGTTATTATAGTCTGTACTCTACATGGTTATTATAGTCTGTACTCTACATGGTTATTATAGTCTGTACTCTACATGGTTATTATAGTCATCACTGCTGTACTCTACATGGTTATTATAGTCTGTACTCTACATGGTTATTATAGTCATCACTGCTGTACTCTACATGGTTATTATAGTCATCACTGCTGTACTCTACATGGTTATTATAGTCTGTACTCTACATGGTTATTATAGTCTGTACTCTACATGGTTATTATAGTCATCACTGCTGTACTCTACATGGTTATTATAGTCTGTACTCTACATGGTTATTATAGTCTGTACTCTACTGTACTCTACATGGTTATTATAGTCTGTACTCTACATGGTTATTATAGTCTGTACTCTACATGGTTATTATAGTCATCACTGCTGTACTCTACATGGTTATTATAGTCTGTACTCTACATGGTTATTATAGTCTGTACTCTACATGGTTATTATAGTCATCACTGCTGTACTCTACATGGTTATTATAGTCTGTACTCTACATGGTTATTATAGTCTGTACTCTACATGGTTATTATAGTCATCACTGCTGTACTCTACATGGTTATTATAGTCTGTACTCTACATGGTTATTATAGTCTGTACTCTACATGGTTATTATAGTCTGTACTCTACATGGTTATTATAGTCATCACTGCTGTACTCTACATGGTTATTATAGTCTGTACTCTACATGGTTATTATAGTCTGTACTCTACATGGTTATTATAGTCATCACTGCTGTACTCTACATGGTTATTATAGTCATCACTGCTGTACTCTACATGGTTATTATAGTCTGTACTCTACATGGTTATTATAGTCTGTACTCTACATGGTTATTATAGTCATCACTGCTGTACTCTACATGGTTATTATAGTCATCACTGCTGTACTCTACATGGTTATTATAGTCTGTACTCTACATGGTTATTATAGTCATCACTGCTGTACTCTACATGGTTATTATAGTCATCACTGCTGTACTCTACATGGTTATTATAGTCTGTACTCTACATGGTTATTATAGTCATCACTGCTGTACTCTACATGGTTATTATAGTCTGTACTCTACATGGTTATTATAGTCATCACTGCTGTACTCTACATGGTTATTATAGTCTGTACTCTACATGGTTATTATAGTCTGTACTCTACATGGTTATTATAGTAGTCTGTACTCTACATGGTTATTATAGTCTGTACTCTACATGGTTATTATAGTCTGTACTCTACATGGTTATTATAGTCATCACTGCTGTACTCTACATGGTTATTATAGTCATCACTGCTGTACTCTACATGGTTATTATAGTCTGTACTCTACATGGTTATTATAGTCATCACTGCTGTACTCTACATGGTTATTATAGTCATCACTGCTGTACTCTACATGGTTATTATAGTCTGTACTCTACATGGTTATTATAGTCTGTACTCTACATGGTTATTATAGTCTGTACTCTACATGGTTATTATAGTCTGTACTCTACATGGTTATTATAGTCTGTACTCTACATGGTTATTATAGTCTGTACTCTACATGGTTATTATAGTCATCACTGCTGTACTCTACATGGTTATTATAGTCTGTACTCTACATGGTTATTATAGTCATCACTGCTGTACTCTACATGGTTATTATAGTCTGTACTCTACATGGTTATTATAGTCTGTACTCTACATGGTTATTATAGTCTGTACTCTACATGGTTATTATAGTCTGTACTCTACATGGTTATTATAGTCTGTACTCTACATGGTTATTATAGTCATCACTGCTGTACTCTACATGGTTATTATAGTCATCACTGCTGTACTCTACATGGTTATTATAGTCTGTACTCTACATGGTTATTATAGTCATCACTGCTGTACTCTACATGGTTATTATAGTCATCACTGCTGTACTCTACATGGTTATTATAGTCATCACTGCTGTACTCTACATGGTTATTATAGTCTGTACTCTACATGGTTATTATAGTCTGTACTCTACATGGTTATTATAGTCATCACTGCTGTACTCTACATGGTTATTATAGTCTGTACTCTACATGGTTATTATAGTCATCACTGCTGTACTCTACATGGTTATTATAGTCATCACTGCTGTACTCTACATGGTTATTATAGTCATCACTGCTGTACTCTACATGGTTATTATAGTCTGTACTCTACATGGTTATTATAGTCTGTACTCTACATGGTTATTATAGTCATCACTGCTGTACTCTACATGGTTATTATAGTCTGTACTCTACATGGTTATTATAGTCATCACTGCTGTACTCTACATGGTTATTATAGTCTGTACTCTACATGGTTATTATAGTCTGTACTCTACATGGTTATTATAGTCATCACTGCTGTACTCTACATGGTTATTATAGTCATCACTGCTGTACTCTACATGGTTATTATAGTCTGTACTCTACATGGTTATTATAGTCTGTACTCTACATGGTTATTATAGTCATCACTGCTGTACTCTACATGGTTATTATAGTCTGTACTCTACATGGTTATTATAGTCTGTACTCTACATGGTTATTATAGTCTGTACTCTACATGGTTATTATAGTCATCACTGCTGTACTCTACACTCTACATGGTTATTATAGTCTGTACTCTACATGGTTATTATAGTCATCACTGCTGTACTCTACATGGTTATTATAGTCATCACTGCTGTACTCTACATGGTTATTATAGTCTGTACTCTACATGGTTATTATAGTCATCACTGCTGTACTCTACATGGTTATTATAGTCATCACTGCTGTACTCTACATGGTTATTATAGTCTGTACTCTACATGGTTATTATAGTCATCACTGCTGTACTCTACATGGTTATTATAGTCATCACTGCTGTACTCTACATGGTTATTATAGTCTGTACTCTACATGGTTATTATAGTCTGTACTCTACATGGTTATTATAGTCTGTACTCTACATGGTTATTATAGTCATCACTGCTGTACTCTACATGGTTATTATAGTCTGTACTCTACATGGTTATTATAGTCATCACTGCTGTACTCTACATGGTTATTATAGTCTGTACTCTACATGGTTATTATAGTCTGTACTCTACATGGTTATTATAGTCTGTACTCTACATGGTTATTATAGTCATCACTGCTGTACTCTACATGGTTATTATAGTCATCACTGCTGTACTCTACATGGTTATTATAGTCTGTACTCTACATGGTTATTATAGTCATCACTGCTGTACTCTACATGGTTATTATAGTCTGTACTCTACATGGTTATTATAGTCTGTACTCTACATGGTTATTATAGTCTGTACTCTACATGGTTATTATAGTCATCACTGCTGTACTCTACATGGTTATTATAGTCTGTACTCTACATGGTTATTATAGTCATCACTGCTGTACTCTACATGGTTATTATAGTCTGTACTCTACATGGTTATTATAGTCTGTACTCTACATGGTTATTATAGTCTGTACTCTACATGGTTATTATAGTCATCACTGCTGTACTCTACATGGTTATTATAGTCTGTACTCTACATGGTTATTATACATCATGGTTATTATAGTCTGTACTCTACATGGTTATTATAGTCATCACTGCTGTACTCTACATGGTTATTATAGTCTGTACTCTACATGGTTATTATAGTCTGTACTCTACATGGTTATTATAGTCATCACTGCTGTACTCTACATGGTTATTATAGTCTGTACTCTACATGGTTATTATAGTCATCACTGCTGTACTCTACATGGTTATTATAGTCATCACTGCTGTACTCTACATGGTTATTATAGTCATCACTGCTGTACTGTACTCTACATGGTTATTATAGTCTGTACTCTACATGGTTATTATAGTCTGTACTCTACATGGTTATTATAGTCATCACTGCTGTACTCTACATGGTTATTATAGTCATCACTCTGTACTCTACATGGTTATTATAGTCTGTACTCTACATGGTTATTATAGTCATAGTCTGTACTCTACATGGTTATTATAGTCATCACTGCTGTACTCTACATGGTTATTATAGTCTGTACTCTACATGGTTATTATAGTCTGTACTCTACATGGTTATTATAGTCATCACTGCTGTACTCTACATGGTTATTATAGTCATCACTGCTGTACTCTACATGGTTATTATAGTCTGTACTCTACATGGTTATTATAGTCTGTACTCTACATGGTTATTATAGTCTGTACTCTACATGGTTATTATAGTCATCACTGCTGTACTCTACATGGTTATTATAGTCTGTACTCTACATGGTTATTATAGTCATCACTGCTGTACTCTACATGGTTATTATAGTCATCACTGCTGTACTCTACATGGTTATTATAGTCTGTACTCTACATGGTTATTATAGTCTGTACTCTACATGGTTATTATAGTCATCACTGCTGTACTCTACATGGTTATTATAGTCTGTACTCTACATGGTTATTATAGTCTGTACTCTACATGGTTATTATAGTCATCACTGCTGTACTCTACATGGTTATTATAGTCATCACTGCTGTACTCTACATGGTTATTATAGTCTGTACTCTACATGGTTATTATAGTCATCACTGCTGTACTCTACATGGTTATTATAGTCATCACTAGTCTGTACTCTACATGGTTATTATAGTCATCACTGCTGTACTCTACATGGTTATTATAGTCTGTACTCTACATGGTTATTATAGTCATCACTGCTGTACTCTACATGGTTATTATAGTCATCACTGCTGTACTCTACATGGTTATTATAGTCATCACTGCTGTACTCTCTACATGGTTATTATAGTCATCACTGCTGTACTCTACATGGTTATTATAGTCTGTACTCTACATGGTTATTATAGTCATCACTGCTGTACTCTACATGGTTATTATAGTCATCACTGTACTCTACATGGTTATTATAGTCTGTACTCTACATGGTTATTATAGTCATCACTGCTGTACTCTACATGGTTATTATAGTCATCACTGCTGTACTCTACATGGTTATTATAGTCTGTACTCTACATGGTTATTATAGTCTGTACTCTACATGGTTATTATAGTCTGTAATTTACATGGTTATTATAGTCTGTGCCTCATGGTTATTATAGTCTGTGCTCTATGGTTACTACATAGTCTGTTCTCTACATGGTTATTATAGTCTGTACTCACATGGTTATTATAGTCATCACTGCTGTACTTTCATATTGTTATTATAGTCATCACTGCTGTACTTACATGGTTATTATAGTCATCACTGCTGTACTCTACATGGTTATTATAGTCTTGTACTTACATGGTTGAATAGAATAATCACTAAGCAAATTTACATGGTTATTATAGTCATCACTGCTGTACTTACATGGTTTTTATAGTCTGTACTTCACATGAAGTATTATAGTCTGTACTCTACATGGTTATTATTATAGTCTGTACTCTTACATGGTTATTATAGTCTGTACTCTACATGGTTATTATAGTCTCACTTACATGGTTATTATAGTCATCACTGCTGTACTCTACATGGTTATTATAGTCTGTACTTACATGGTTTTATAGTCTGTACTTCATGGTTATAGTCTGTACTCTACATGGTTATAGTCTGTACTTACATGGTTATTATAGTCTGTACTCTTACATGGTTATTATAGTCTGTACTCTACATGGTTATTATAATTGTACTCTGCTACGGTTATTATAGTCTGTACTCTACATGGTTATTATAGTCTGTACTCTTACATGGTTGGTTATAGTCATCACTGCTGTACTCTCTACATGGTTATTATAGTCTGTACTCTTACATGGTTATTATAGTCATCACCGCTGTACTTAAGGTTTGCTATTATAGCTATCACCGCTGTAATTTCTTACATTAATGGTTATTATAGTCTGTACTTTACATGGTTATAGTCATCACCGCTGTACTCTACATGGTTATTATAGTCATCACCGGGCTGTACTTACATGGTTATTATAGTCTGTAATTTACATGGTTATTATAGTCATCACCGCTTATACTCTACATGGTTATTATAGTCATCACTGCTGTACTCTATTATTATAGTCTGTACTTCTACATGGTTATTATAGTCTGTACTCTTACATGGTTATTATAGTCACTACTGCTGTAATTTACATGGTTATTATAGTCTGTACTCTACATGGTTATTATAGTCTGTACTCTACATGGTTAGTCTGTACTCTACATGGTTATTATAGTCTGTACTCTACATGGTTATTATAGTCATCACTGCTGTAATTTACATGGTTATTATAGTCTGTACTCTACATGGTTATTATAGTCTGTACTTAAGCATGGTTATTATAGTCTGTACTCACATGGTTATTATAGTCTGTACTACACATGGTAATTATAGTCACTGCTGTACTTCTACATGGTTATTATAGTCTGTACTACATGGTTATTATAGTCTGTACTCTACATGGTTATTAGTAAATAATAATAAGGTAATTTACATATATTACAGAAGGTCATCACTGCTGTACTCTCTTATATGGTTATTAGTAGTCTGTACTTACATGGTTATTATAGTCATCACTGCTGTACTTACATGGTTATTATAGTCTGTACTCATGGTTATTATAGTCTGTACTCTACATGGTTATTATAGTCTGTACTCTACATGGTTATTATAGTCTGTACTTACATGGTTATTATAGTCTGTGCTCTATATGGTTATTATAGTCTGTGCTCTACATGGTTATTATATCTGTACTCTACATGGTTATTATAGTCTCAACTCCACATGGTTATTATAGTCATCACTGCTGTACTCTACATGGTTATTATAGTCATCACTGCTGTACGCTACATGGTTATTTAGTCATCACTGCTGTACTCTACATGGGTTATTATAGTCTGTACTTACATTTGTTATTATAGTCATCACTGCTGTACTCTACATGGTTATTAGAATATCACTGCTGTACTCTACATGGTTTTTATAGTCTGTACTTACATATATTATAGTCTGTACTTGCTATTGTTGGGTTATAGTCTGTACTCTACATGGTTATTATAGTCTGGTATCACATGGTTATTATAGTCTGTACTTAATGGTTAGTTATAGTCATCACTGCTGTACTTTCATGATGGTTTTTATAGTCTGTAATTTCATATGGTTATTATAGTCTGTAATTTGGCATAAGGTTGGTAGTCTGTACTTACATGGTTGGTTATAGTCTGTACTACATGGTTATTATAGTTCGTACTCTACATGGTTATTATAGTCTGTACTTACATGGTTATTGTATAGTCTGTACTCTACATGGTTATTATTATAGTCTGTACTTACATGGTTATTATAGTCTGTACTTGCTACGGTTATTATAGTCTGTACTCTGCATGGTTATTATAGTCTGTACTCTTACATGGTTATTATAGTCTGTACTCTTACATGGTTATTATAGTTGGTCCTGCTAAAAATTTTCCATGACCACTAGATGGCAGGAGGACATCAGGAACAGGTGTGGGGGGTTGGATTAGAGCCTCATGGGAAAGCTTGTCACTTCCCTTCACTGGCTGTAGGAGGAGACGGGCCTTCTAACCAGGGTCCATAGTGGCACCCTATTCAGTGTTCTACTTCTAACCAGGGTCCATAGTGACTTACTTCCAGATGAATGTCTTCAAGCTGACGGGTAGAACTACTACCACCCTGTCTGACTGACGGGTAGAACTACTACCACCCTGTCTACTGACTGATGGGTAGAACTACTACCACCCTGTCTACTGACGGATGGGTAGAACTACTACCACCCTGTCTACTGACTGATGGGTAGAACTACTACCACCCTGTCTACTGACGGATGGGTAGAAACTACTACCACCCTGTCTTTGTGAAGGAAACCACACCACCCTGTCTGACTGATGCAGAACTACTACCACCCTGTCTATTGACTGGATGGGTAGAACTACTACCACCCTGTCTATTGACTGATGGGTGAAAGAACTACTACCACCCTGTCTACTGACTGATGGTATCCATTACCACCCTGTCTAATGACTGATGGGTAGAACTACTACCACCCTGTCTTAAAGGACGGGTAGAACCACTACCACCCCGTCTGGACTGGATGGTAGAACTACTACCACCCTGTCTACTGACTGCGGGTAGAACTACTACCACCCTGTTCACTGGACTGACGGTAGAACTACTACCACCTGAAAAACTGACTGACGGTAGAACCACACCACCCTGTCTATTGACTGACGGCAGAACTACTACCACCCTGTCTACTGACTGATGGGTAGAACTACTACCACCCTGTCTACTGGACTGGATGGCAGAATCACTACCACCCCGTTCATTGACTGATGGGTAGAACTACTACCACCCCGTCTATTGACTGATGGGCAGAACTACTACCACCGTCTATTGACTGAGGTAGAACCATTACCACCCTGTCTACTGACTGGATGGGTGGCAGAACTACTACCACCCTGTCTACTGGACTGGATGGGTAGAACTACTACCACCCCGTCTATTGACTGATGGGTGAACTACTACCACCCTGTCTACTGACTGACGGTAGAACTACTACCACCCTGTTCATCGGACTGATGGGTAGAACTACTACCACCCTGTCTACTGACTGATGCAGAACTAATACCACCTGTTCATCGACCGACGGGTAGAACTACTACCACCCTGTTCACTGACCGATGGGTAGAACTACTACCACCGTCTACTGACTGGATGGGCAGAACTACTACCACCCTGTCTACTGACTGATGGCAGAACTACTACCACCCCGTCTACTGACTGATGGGCAGAACTACTACCACCCTGTCTCGACTGACGGGCAGAACTACTACCAATTTGCGCCCGACTGGACGGGTAGAACTACTACCACCCTGTTCACTGACCGACGGTAGAACTACTACCACCCTGTCTACTGACTGGACGGGTAGAACTACTACCACCCTGTCTATTGACCGACGGGCAGAACTACTACCACCCTGTTCATTGACCGATGGGTAGAACTACTACCACCCTGTCTACTGACCGATGGGCAGAACTACTACCACCCTGTCTACTGACTGACGGCAGAACTACTACCACCCTGTCTACTGACTCGATGCGGGCAGAACTACTACCACCCTGTCTACTGGACTGACGGGCAGAAACTACTACCACCCTGTTCATCAGACTGATGGCAGAACTACTACCACCCCGGTTCATTGACCGATGGGTAGAACTACTACCACCCCGTTCACTGACCGGATGGGCAGAACTACTACCACCCCGTTCATTGACTGACGGTAGAACCACTACCACCCTGGTCTCGACCGATCGCAAAACCACTACCACCCCGTTCACTGACTGACGCGGCAGAACTACTACCACCCTGTCTACCGGACTGACGGTAGAACTACTACCACCCTGTCTATTGACTGGCGGGTAGAACTACCACCACCCTGTCTACTGACCGACGGGCAGAACTACTACCACCCCGTTCATTGACTGACGGCAGAACTACTACCACCCTGTCTACTGGACTGATGGGCAGAACTACTACCACCCTGTTCACTGACCGGACGGGTAGAACTACCACCACCCTGTCTACTGACCGATGCAGAACTACTACCAACTCTGTTCATTGACCGGACGGGTAGAACTACTACCACCCTGTTCATTGACTGACGGGTAGAACTACTACCACCCTGTTCATTGACCGACGGGTAGAACTACTACCACTTGTTCGACTGGACGGTAGAACTACTACCACCCCATGTCTGACTTGACGGGAACGCCACCACCCTGTCTACCGGACTGACGGGCAGAACTAATACCACCCTGTTCACTGACTGACGGTGAACTACTACCACCCTGTTCATTGACTGACGGCAGAACTAATACCACCCCGTTCACTGACCGACGGCAGAACTACTACTTCACCCTGTCTATTGACCGATGCAGTAGAACTACTACCACCCTGTCTATCGGGACTGACGGTAGAACTACTACCATCTCTCTGTCTATTGACGGATGGGCAGAACTACTACCACCCTGTTCACTGACCTGATGGGTAGAACTACTACCACCCTGTCTACTGACGGATGGGTAGAACTACTACCACCCTGTTCACTGACGGATGGGTAGAACTACTACCATTCTGTCTACTGACGGATGGGTAGAATCTACTACCACTTCTGTCTACTGGACGGATGGGCAGAACTACTACTACCCTGTCTTAAAGGGACGGTAGAACTACTACCACCCTGTCTGACTGATGGGTAGAACTACCAATCTCTGTCTATTGACTGGATGGGTAGAACTACTACCACCCTGTTCATTGACTGATGGGTAGAACTACTACCAATTCTGTCTACTGACTGATGGGTAGAACTAATAACACTTAAGTCTACCGACTGATGGGTAGGAACTACTACCACCCTGTCTTTTAGTGACGGGTAGAACCATCACCAATTCTGTCTGACTGATGGGTAGAACTACTAACACCGTTCACCGACTGGTGGGCAGAACTACTACCACCCCGTTACTGACTGACGGGCAGAACTACTACCAACCTGTCTGACTGACGGTGAACTACTACCACCCCCTGTTCATTGACTGACGGCAGAACTACTACCACCCTGTCTACTGACCGATGGGTAGAACCACTACCACCTCTGTCTACTGACTACGGTAGAACTACTACCACCCCGTTCACTGACCGATGGGTAGAACTACTAGCACCCTGTCTACCGACCGACGGGCAGAACTACTACCACCCCGTTCACTGACCGGATGGGCAGAACTATCACCCTGTCTATTGACTGATGGGTAGAACTACTACCACCCTGTCTATTGACTGATGGGTAGAACTACTACCACCCTGTCTACTGACCGATGGGTAGAACTACTACCACCCCGTCTACTGACCGATGGGCAGAACGCGGCTTGCTCCCATCGATGACCGATGGCAGAACTACTACCACCTGTCTACCGACCGGACGGGTAGAACTACTACCAATTGTCTACCGACTGACGGCAGAACTACTACCACCCTGTCTACTGACTGGACGGGTAGAACTACTACCACCCTGTCTACTGACTGACGGGTAGAAATTACCAACACCCGTCTACTGACCGACGGGCAGAACCACACCACTCCCGTCTACTGACCGACGGCAGAACTACTACCACCCTGTCTACTGACCGATGGGTAGAACTACTACCACCCTGTCTACTGACTGATGGGCAGAACCACTACCACCCCGTCTACCGACTGACGGGTAGAACTACACCACCCCGTCTACTGACTGACGGGTAGAACTACTACCACCCTGTCTACTGACTGACGGGTGGAACTACTACCACCCTGTCTACTGACTGACAGGTAGAACTACTACCACCCTGTCTACTGACTGACGGGTGAACTACTACCACCCTGTCTACTGACTGATGGGTAGAACTACTACCACCCTGTCTACTGACTGATGGGTAGAACTACTACCACCCTGTCTACTGACTGGCGGGTAGAACTACTACCACCCTGTCTGACTGATGGGTAGAACTACTACCACCCTGTTCTACTGACTGGACGGGTAGAACTACTACCACCCTGTCTATTGACTGGCGGGTAGAACTACTACCACCCTGTCTACTGACTGACGGGTAGAACTACTACCACCCTGTCTATTGACTGACGGGTAGAACTACTACCACCCTGTCTACTGACTGATGGGTAGAACTACTACCACCTGTCTACTGACTGGCGGGTAGAATTACTGCCACCGCTGTCTACTGACTGGCAGAACTACTACCACCCTGTCTATTGACTGGCAGTAGAACTACTACCACCCTGTCTATTGACTGACGGGTAGAACTAATACCACCCTGTCTATTGACTGACGGGTAGAACTAATACCACCCTGTCTATTGACTGACGGGTAGAACTACTACCACCCTGTCTATTGACTGACGGGTAGAACTACTACCACCCTGTCTGACTGATGGGCAGAACTACTACCACCCTGTCTGACTGATGGGTAGAACTACTGCCACCCTGTCTACTGACCGATGGGTAGAACTACTACCACCCTGTCTACTGACTGATGGGTAGAACTACTACTGCACCACCTGTCTGACTGATGGGTAGAACTACTACCACCCTGTCTACTGACTGGTGGGTAGAACTACTGCTGCCTGTCTACTGACTGATGGGTAGAACTACTACCACCTGTCTACTGACTGATGGGTAGGGCTACTGCACCCACCTGTGACTGACGGGTGGGAACTACTACCACCCTGTCTGACTGACGGGTAGAGGCTACTGCCACCCTGTCTTGACTGGCGGGTAGAACTACTACCACCCTGTCTGTGACTGTGAGGTAGAAGACTACCACCCTGTCTACCTGAGTAGAACTGCCACCACCCTGTCTTTGACTGGCGGGCAGAACTACCACCCTGTCTACCTGACTGGTAACTACTACCACCCTGTCTACTGACGAGTACTACTACCACCCTGTCTACTGACTGATGGGTAGAACTACTACCACCCTGTCTATTGACTGACTGGTAGAACTACTACCACCCTGTCTATTGACTGACGGGTAGAACTACTACCACCCTGTCTATTGACTGACGGGTAGAACTACTACCACCCTGTCTATTGACTGATGGGTAGAACTACTACCACCCTGTCTACTGACTGATGGGTAGAACTACTACCACCCTGTCTACTGACTGATGGGTAGAACTACTACCACCCTGTCTACTGACTGATGGGTAGAACTACTACCACCCTGTCTACTGACTGATGGGTAGAACTACTACCACCCTGTCTTAGTGACGGGTAGAACTACTACCACCCTGTCTACTGACTGATGGGTAGAACTACTACCACCCTGTCTGACTGACGGTGGGTAGAACTACTACCACCCTGTCTACTGACTGATGGGTGAACTACTGCCACTGTCTGACTGGTGGGGAACTACTACCACCTGTCTGACTGGCGGGTAGGCTACTGCCACCCTGTCTGACTGACTGATGGGTAGAACTACTACCACCCTGTCTACTGACTGATGGGTAGAACTACTACCACCCTGTCTACTGACTGATGGGTAGAACTACTACCACCCTGTCTATTGACTGATGGGTAGAACTACTACCACCCTGTCTGTCTGACGGGTAGAACTACTACCACCCTGTCTACTGACTGATGGGTAGAACTACTACCACCCTGTCTACTGACTGACGGGTAGAACTACTACCACCCTGTCTGACTGATGGGTAGAACTACTACCACCCTGTCTACTGACTGACGGGTAGAACTACTACCACCCTGTCTACTGACTGATGGGTAGAACTACTACCACCCTGTCTACTGACTGACGGAAGAACTACTACCACCCTGTCTACTGACTGATGGTGAGAACTACTACCACCCTGTCTACTGACTGATGGGTAGAACTACTGCCACCCTGTCTCTGACTGTGGGTAGAACTACTACCACCCTGTCTGACTGATGGGTAAAACTACTACCACCCTGTCTGACTGACTGTGGTAGAACTACTACCACCCTGTCTACTGACTGGACGGGTAGAACTACTACCACCCTGTCTACTGGACGGATGGGTAGAACTACTACCACCCTGTCTACTGACGGATGGGTAGAACTACTACCACCCTGTCTACTGACGGATGGGTAGAACTACTACCACCCTGTCTACTGACGGATGGGTAGAACTACTACCACCCTGTCTACTGACGGATGGGTAGAACTACTACCACCCTGTCTACTGACGGATGGGTAGAACTACTACCACCCTGTCTTAGTGACGGGTAGAACTACTACCACCCTGTCTGACTGATGGGTAGAACTACTACCACCCTGTCTATTGACTGATGGGTAGAACTACTACCACCCTGTCTATTGACTGATGGGTAGAACTACTACCACCCTGTCTACTGACTGATGGGTAGAACTACTACCACCCTGTCTACTGACTGATGGGTAGAACTACTACCACCCTGTCTTAGTGATGGGTAGAACCACTATCACCCTGTCTGACTGATGGGTAGAACTACTACCACCCTGTCTACTGACGTACAACTACTACCACCCTGTCTACTGACTGGCTGGGTACAACTACTACCACCCTGTCTACTGACTGATGGGTAGAACTACTACCACCCTGTCTACTGACTGATGGGTAGAACTACTACCACCCTGTCTACTGACTGATGGGTAGAACTACTACCACCCTGTCTATTGACTGATGGGTAGAACTACTACCACCCTGTCTATTGACTGATGGGTAGAACTACTACCACCCTGTCTACTGACTGATGGGTAGAACTACTACCACCCTGTCTACTGACTGATGGGTAGAACTACTACCACCCTGTCTATTGACTGATGGGTAGAACTACTACCACCCTGTCTACTGACTGTGGGTAGAACTACTACCACCCTGTCTACTGACTGTGGGTAGAACTACTACCACCCTGTCTACTGACTGTGGGTAGAACTACTACCACCCTGTCTACTGACTGGATGGGTAGAACTACTACCACCCTGTCTACTGACTGATGGGTAGAACTACTACCACCCTGTCTACTGACTGATGGGTAGAACTACTACCACCCTGTCTACTGACTGATGGGTAGAACTACTACCACCCTGTCTACTGACTGATGGGTAGAACTACTACCACCCTGTCTATTGACTGATGGGTAGAACTACTACCACCCTGTCTACTGACTGGACGGTAAAACTACTACCACCCTGTCTACTGACGGGTGGGTAGAACTACTACCACCCTGTCTATTGACTGTGGGTAGAACTACTACCACCCTGTCTACTGACTGACAGGTAGAACTACTACCACCCTGTCTACTGACTGACGGTAGAACTACTACCACCCTGTCTACTGACTGACGGGTAGAACTAATACCACCCTGTCTATTGACTGACGGGTAGAACTAATACCACCCTGTCTATTGACTGACGGGTAGAACTAATACCACCCTGTCTATTGACTGACGGGTAGAACTACTACCACCCTGTCTATTGACTGGGGTAGAACTACTACCACCCTGTCTATTGACTGGCCAGGGTAGAACTACTACCACCCTGTCTATTGACTGATGGGTAGAACTACTACCACCCTGTCTACTGACTGATGGGTAGAACTACTACCACCCTGTCTGACTGATGGGTAGAACTACTACCACCCTGTCTACTGACTGATGGGTAGAACTACTACCACCCTGTCTACTGACTGATGGGTAGAACTACTACCACCCTGTCTACTGACTGATGGGTAGAACTACTACCACCCTGTCTACTGACTGACGGGTAGAACTACTACCACCCTGTCTACTGACTGTGGGTAGAACTACTACCACCCTGTCTACTGACTGATGGGTAGAACTACTACCACCCTGTCTATTGACTGATGGGTAGAACTACTACCACCCTGTCTACTGACTGATGGGTAGAACTACTACCACCCTGTCTATTGACTGTCGGTAGAACTACTACCACCCTGTCTGACTGACGGGTAAAACTACTACCACCCTGTCTACTGACTGATGGGTAGAACTACTACCACCCTGTCTACTGACTGATGGGTAGAACTACTACCACCCTGTCTACTGACTGATGGGTAGAACTACTACCACCCTGTCTACTGACTGATGGGTAGAACTACTACCACCCTGTCTACTGACTGATGGGTAGAACTACTACCACCCTGTCTATTGACTGATGGGTAGAACTACTACCACCCTGTCTATTGACTGATGGGTAGAACTACTACCACCCTGTCTACTGACTGATGGGTAGAACTACTACCACCCTGTCTACTGACTGATGGGTAGAACTACTACCACCCTGTCTATTGACTGATGGGTAGAACTACTACCACCCTGTCTACTGACTGATGGGTAGAACTACTACCACCCTGTCTTGACTGGTGGTAGAACTACTACCACCCTGTCTACTGACTGACGGGTAGAACTACTACCACCCTGTCTATTGACTGGCGGGTAGAACTACTACCACCCTGTCTACTGACTGATGGGTAGAACTACTACCACCCTGTCTACTGACTGATGGGTAGAACTACTACCACCCTGTCTACTGACTGATGGGTAGAACTACTACCACCCTGTCTACTGACTGATGGGTAGAACTACTACCACCCTGTCTATTGACTGACGGGTAGAACTACTACCACCCTGTCTACTGACTGGGTAAAACTACTACCACCCTGTCTACTGACTGATGGGTAGAACTACTACCACCCTGTCTATTGACTGGGTAGAACTACTACCACCCTGTCTACTGACTGATGGGTAGAACTACTACCACCCTGTCTACTGACTGACGGGTAGAACTACTACCACCCTGTCTATTGACTGACGGGTAGAACTACTACCACCCTGTCTATTGACTGATGGGTAGAACTACTACCACCCTGTCTATGACTGATGGGTAGAACTAACTACCACCCTGTCTATTGACTGACGGGTAGAACTAACTACCACCCTGTCTGACTGACTGGTGGGTAGAACTACCACCCTGTCTACTGACTGACGGGTAGAACTACTACCACCCTGTCTATTGACTGGCCAGGTAGAACTACTACCACCCTGTCTACTGACTGACGGGTAGAACTACTACCACCCTGTCTACTGACTGATGGGTAGAACTACTACCACCCTGTCTACTGACTGATGGGTAGAACTACTACCACCCTGTCTACTGACTGATGGGTAGAACTACTACCACCCTGTCTACTGACTGATGGGTAGAACTACTACCACCCTGTCTACTGACTGATGGGTAGAACTACTACCACCCTGTCTACTGACTGATGGGTAGAACTACTACCACCCTGTCTATTGACTGATGGGTAGAACTACTACCACCCTGTCTACTGACTGAGGTAGAACTACTACCACCCTGTCTACTGACTGATGGGTAGAACTACTACCACCCTGTCTATTGACTGTGGGTAGAACTACTACCACCCTGTCTACTGACTGATGGGTAGAACTACTACCACCCTGTCTACTGACTGATGGGTAGAACTACTACCACCCTGTCTATTGACTGGCTGGGTAGAACTACTACCACCCTGTCTATTGACTGTGGGTAGAACTAATACCACCCTGTCTATTGACTGATGGGTAGAACTACTACCACCCTGTCTATTGACTGATGGGTAGAACTACTACCACCCTGTCTATTGACTGGACGGTAGAACTACTACCACCCTGTCTATTGACTGATGGGTAGAACTACTACCACCCTGTCTGACTGATGGGTAGAACTACTACCACCCTGTCTACTGACTGATGGGTAGAACTACTACCACCCTGTCTACTGACTGATGGGTAGAACTACTACCACCCTGTCTACTGACTGATGGGTAGAACTACTACCACCCTGTCTACTGACTGATGGGTAGAACTACTACCACCCTGTCTACTGACTGATGGGTAGAACTACTACCACCCTGTCTACTGACTGATGGGTAGAACTACTACCACCCTGTCTACTGACTGATGGGTAGAACTACTACCACCCTGTCTACTGACTGATGGGTAGAACTACTACCACCCTGTCTATTGACTGATGGGTAGAACTACTACCACCCTGTCTATTGACTGATGGGTAGAACTACTACCACCCTGTCTATTGACTGGCGGGTAGAACTACTACCACCCTGTCTACTGACTGATGGGTAGAACTACTACCACCCTGTCTACTGACTGATGGGTAGAACTACTACCACCCTGTCTACTGACTGATGGGTAGAACTACTACCACCCTGTCTACTGACTGATGGGTAGAACTACTACCACCCTGTCTACTGACTGATGGGTAGAACTACTACCACCCTGTCTATTGACTGATGGGTAGAACTACTACCACCCTGTCTATTGACTGATGGGTAGAACTACTACCACCCTGTCTACTGACTGATGGGTAGAACTACTACCACCCTGTCTACTGACTGATGGGTAGAACTACTACCACCCTGTCTATTGACTGATGGGTAGAACTACTACCACCCTGTCTACTGACTGATGGGTAGAACTACTACCACCCTGTCTACTGACTGGCGGGTAGAACTACTACCACCCTGTCTACTGACTGATGGGTAGAACTACTACCACCCTGTCTACTGACTGGCGGGTAGAACTACTACCACCCTGTCTACTGACTGATGGGTAGAACTACTACCACCCTGTCTACTGACTGATGGGTAGAACTACTACCACCCTGTCTACTGACTGATGGGTAGAACTACTACCACCCTGTCTACTGACTGATGGGTAGAACTACTACCACCCTGTCTATTGACTGTGGGTAGAACTACTACCACCCTGTCTACTGACTGACGGGTAGAACTACTACCACCCTGTCTACTGACTGGACGGGTAGAACTACTACCACCCTGTCTATTGACTGGCGGTAGAACTACTACCACCCTGTCTACTGACTGATGGGTAGAACTACTACCACCCTGTCTACTGACTGGGGTAGAACTACTACCACCCTGTCTACTGACTGGATGGGTAGAACTAATACCACCCTGTCTATTGACTGACGGGTAGAACTAATACCACCCTGTCTATTGACTGATGGGTAGAACTACTACCACCCTGTCTATTGACTGACGGGTAGAACTACTACCACCCTGTCTATTGACTGATGGGTAGAACTACTACCACCCTGTCTATTGACTGGGTAGAACTACTACCACCCTGTCTGACTGACGGGTAGAACTACTACCACCCTGTCTGACTGACTGACGGGTAGAACTACTACCACCCTGTCTACTGACTGACGGGTAGAACTACTACCACCCTGTCTACTGACTGATGGGTAGAACTACTACCACCCTGTCTACTGACTGATGGGTAGAACTACTACCACCCTGTCTACTGACTGATGGGTAGAACTACTACCACCCTGTCTATTGACTGATGGGTAGAACTACTACCACCCTGTCTACTGACTGATGGGTAGAACTACTACCACCCTGTCTATTGACTGACGGGTAGAACTACTACCACCCTGTCTGACTGATGGGTAAAACTACTACCACCCTGTCTACTGACTGGCGGGTAGAACTACTACCACCCTGTCTATTGACTGGCGGGTAGAACTACTACCACCCTGTCTACTGACTGATGGGTAGAACTACTACCACCCTGTCTACTGACTGACGGGTAGAACTACTACCACCCTGTCTACTGACTGACGGGTAGAACTACTACCACCCTGTCTACTGACTGATGGGTAGAACTACTACCACCCTGTCTATTGACTGATGGGTAGAACTACTACCACCCTGTCTATTGACTGATGGGTAGAACTACTACCACCCTGTCTATTGACTGATGGGTAGAACTACTACCACCCTGTCTATTGACTGATGGGTAGAACTACTACCACCCTGTCTACTGACTGATGGGTAGAACTACTACCACCCTGTCTACTGACTGATGGGTAGAACTACTACCACCCTGTCTTAGTGACGGGTAGAACTACTACCACCCTGTCTGACTGACTGATGGGTAGAACTACTACCACCCTGTCTACTGACTGGTGGGTAGAACTACTACCACCCTGTCTACTGACTGACGGGTAGAACTACTACCAACCTGTCTGACTGACGGGTAGAACTACTACCACCCTGTCTATTGACTGGCTGGGTAGAACTACTACCACCCTGTCTACTGACTGATGGGTAGAACTACTACCACCCTGTCTACTGACTGATGGGTAGAACTACTACCACCCTGTCTACTGACTGATGGGTAGAACTACTACCACCCTGTCTGACTGATGGGTAGAACTACTACCACCCTGTCTACTGACTGATGGGTAGAACTACTACCACCCTGTCTACTGACTGATGGGTAGAACTACTACCACCCTGTCTATTGACTGGCGGTAGAACTACTACCACCCTGTCTACTGACTGATGGGTAGAACTACTACCACCCTGTCTACTGACTGATGGGTAGAACTACTACCACCCTGTCTACTGACTGATGGGTAGAACTACTACCACCCTGTCTACTGACTGTGGGTAGAACTACTACCACCCTGTCTATTGACTGATGGGTAGAACTACTACCACCCTGTCTACTGACTGGCCAGGTAAAACTACTACCACCCTGTCTACTGACTGTGGGTAGAACTACTACCACCCTGTCTATTGACTGTGGGTAGAACTACTACCACCCTGTCTACTGACTGATGGGTAGAACTACTACCACCCTGTCTACTGACTGGCGGGTAGAACTACTACCACCCTGTCTATTGACTGACGGTAGAACTAATACCACCCTGTCTATTGACTGTGGTAGAACTAATACCACCCTGTCTATTGACTGTGGGTAGAACTACTACCACCCTGTCTATTGACTGGCCAGGTAGAACTACTACCACCCTGTCTATTGACTGATGGGTAGAACTACTACCACCCTGTTCTATTGACTGATGGTGAACTACTACCACCCTGTCTGACTGTGACGGGTAGAACTACTACCACCCTGTCTGACTGGACGGTAGAACTACTACCACCCTGTCTACTGACTGGACGGTAGAACTACTACCACCCTGTCTACTGACTGATGGGTAGAACTACTACCACCCTGTCTACTGACTGATGGGTAGAACTACTACCACCCTGTCTACTGACTGATGGGTAGAACTACTACCACCCTGTCTATTGACTGATGGGTAGAACTACTACCACCCTGTCTACTGACTGATGGGTAGAACTACTACCACCCTGTCTATTGACTGACGGGTAGAACTACTACCACCCTGTCTGACTGACGGGTAAAACTACTACCACCCTGTCTACTGACTGACGGGTAGAACTACTACCACCCTGTCTATTGACTGATGGGTAGAACTACTACCACCCTGTCTACTGACTGATGGGTAGAACTACTACCACCCTGTCTACTGACTGACGGGTAGAACTACTACCACCCTGTCTACTGACTGACGGGTAGAACTACTACCACCCTGTCTACTGACTGATGGGTAGAACTACTACCACCCTGTCTATTGACTGACTGGTAGAACTACTACCACCCTGTCTATTGACTGATGGGTAGAACTACTACCACCCTGTCTATTGACTGACGGGTAGAACTACTACCACCCTGTCTATTGACTGATGGGTAGAACTACTACCACCCTGTCTACTGACTGATGGGTAGAACTACTACCACCCTGTCTACTGACTGATGGGTAGAACTACTACCACCCTGTCTTAGTGACGGGTAGAACCACTACCACCCTGTCTGACTGATGGGTAGAACTACTACCACCCTGTCTACTGACTGGTGGGTAGAACTACTACCACCCTGTCTACTGACTGACGGGTAGAACTACTACCAACCTGTCTGACTGACGGGTAGAACTACTACCACCCTGTCTATTGACTGACGGGTAGAACTACTACCACCCTGTCTACTGACTGATGGGTAGAACTACTACCACCCTGTCTACTGACTGATGGGTAGAACTACTACCACCCTGTCTACTGACTGATGGGTAGAACTACTACCACCCTGTCTACTGACTGATGGGTAGAACTACTACCACCCTGTCTACTGACTGATGGGTAGAACTACTACCACCCTGTCTACTGACTGATGGGTAGAACTACTACCACCCTGTCTATTGACTGATGGGTAGAACTACTACCACCCTGTCTACTGACTGATGGGTAGAACTACTACCACCCTGTCTACTGACTGATGGGTAGAACTACTACCACCCTGTCTATTGACTGATGGGTAGAACTACTACCACCCTGTCTACTGACTGACGGGTAGAACTACTACCACCCTGTCTACTGACTGATGGGTAGAACTACTACCACCCTGTCTACTGACTGATGGGTAGAACTACTACCACCCTGTCTACTGACTGATGGGTAGAACTACTACCACCCTGTCTACTGACTGATGGGTAGAACTACTACCACCCTGTCTATTGACTGATGGGTAGAACTACTACCACCCTGTCTACTGACTGATGGGTAGAACTACTACCACCCTGTCTACTGACTGATGGGTAGAACTACTACCACCCTGTCTACTGACTGACGGGTAGAACTACTACCACCCTGTCTATTGACTGACGGGTAGAACTACTACCACCCTGTCTACTGACTGGCGGGTAGAACTACTACCACCCTGTCTACTGACTGACGGGTAGAACTACTACCACCCTGTCTATTGACTGACGGGTAGAACTACTACCACCCTGTCTATTGACTGACGGGTAGAACTACTACCACCCTGTCTATTGACTGACGGGTAGAACTACTACCACCCTGTCTATTGACTGTGGGTGGTAGAACTACTACCACCCTGTCTGACTGACGGTGCAGAACTACTACCACCCTGTCTACTGACTGTGGGTAGAACTACTACCACCCTGTCTACTGACTGACGGGTAGAACTACTACCACCCTGTCTACTGACTGACGGGTAGAACTACTACCACCCTGTCTACTGACTGATGGGTAGAACTACTACCACCCTGTCTACTGACTGATGGGTAGAACTACTACCACCCTGTCTACTGACTGATGGGTAGAACTACTACCACCCTGTCTACTGACTGATGGGTAGAACTACTACCACCCTGTCTACTGACTGATGGGTAGAACTACTACCACCCTGTCTACTGACTGATGGGTAGAACTACTACCACCCTGTCTATTGACTGATGGGTAGAACTACTACCACCCTGTCTATTGACTGTGGGTAGAACTACTACCACCCTGTCTACTGACTGACGGGTAGAACTACTACCACCTGTCTGACTGACGAACTACTACCACCCTGTCTATTGACTGATGGGTAGAACTACTACCACCCTGTCTACTGACTGATGGGTAGAACTACTACCACCCTGTCTACTGACTGATGGGTAGAACTACTACCACCCTGTCTACTGACTGATGGGTAGAACTACTACCACCCTGTCTACTGACTGATGGGTAGAACTACTACCACCCTGTCTATTGACTGGCGGGTAGAACTACTACCACCCTGTCTGACTGACGGGTAAAACTACTACCACCCTGTCTACTGACTGACGGGTAGAACTACTACCACCCTGTCTATTGACTGGCGGGTAGAACTACTACCACCCTGTCTACTGACTGATGGGTAGAACTACTACCACCCTGTCTACTGACTGATGGGTAGAACTACTACCACCCTGTCTACTGACTGATGGGTAGAACTACTACCACCCTGTCTACTGACTGATGGGTAGAACTACTACCACCCTGTCTACTGACTGATGGGTAGAACTACTACCACCCTGTCTGACTGACCTGACTGTCTGACTGATGGGTAGAACTACTACCACCCTGTCTACTGACTGATGGGTAGAACTACTACCACCCTGTCTATTGACTGAGGTAGAACTACTACCACCCTGTCTATTGACTGATGGGTAGAACTACTACTACCACCCTGTCTATTGACTGATGGGTAGAACTACTACCACCCTGTCTGACTGACTGACGGGTAGAACTACTACCACCCTGTCTACTGACTGATGGGTAGAACTACTACCACCCTGTCTACTGACTGGGGTAGAACTACTACCACCCTGTCTACTGACTGATGGGTAGAACTACTACCACCCTGTCTACTGACTGTGGGTAGAACTACTACCACCCTGTCTACTGACTGACGGGTAGAACTACTACCACCCTGTCTATTGACTGACGGGTAGAACTACTACCACCCTGTCTACTGACTGACGGGTAGAACTACTACCACCCTGTCTATTGACTGATGGGTAGAACTACTACCACCCTGTCTACTGACTGATGGGTAGAACTACTACCACCCTGTCTACTGACTGATGGGTAGAACTACTACCACCCTGTCTACTGACTGATGGGTAGAACTACTACCACCCTGTCTACTGACTGATGGGTAGAACTACTACCACCCTGTCTACTGACTGATGGGTAGAACTACTACCACCCTGTCTACTGACTGATGGGTAGAACTACTACCACCCTGTCTTAGTGACGGGTAGAACTACTACCACCCTGTCTGACTGATGGGTAGAACTACTACCACCCTGTCTATTGACTGATGGGTAGAACTACTACCACCCTGTCTATTGACTGATGGGTAGAACTACTACCACCCTGTCTACTGACTGATGGGTAGAACTACTACCACCCTGTCTACTGACTGATGGGTAGAACTACTACCACCCTGTCTTAGTGACGGGTAGAACCACTACCACCCTGTCTACTGACTGATGGGTAGAACTACTACCACCCTGTCTACTGACTGACGGGTAGAACTACTACCAACCTGTCTGACTGACGGGTAGAACTACTACCACCCTGTCTATTGACTGATGGGTAGAACTACTACCACCCTGTCTACTGACTGATGGGTAGAACTACTACCACCCTGTCTACTGACTGATGGGTAGAACTACTACCACCCTGTCTACTGACTGATGGGTAGAACTACTACCACCCTGTCTACTGACTGATGGGTAGAACTACTACCACCCTGTCTACTGACTGATGGGTAGAACTACTACCACCCTGTCTATTGACTGATGGGTAGAACTACTACCACCCTGTCTATTGACTGATGGGTAGAACTACTACCACCCTGTCTACTGACTGATGGGTAGAACTACTACCACCCTGTCTACTGACTGATGGGTAGAACTACTACCACCCTGTCTACTGACTGATTGAACTACTACCATGTCACTGATGGGTAGAACTACTACCACCCTGTCTACTGACTGATGGGTAGAACTACTACCACCCTGTCTACTGACTGTGGGTAGAACTACTACCACCCTGTCTACTGACTGATGGGTAGAACTACTACCACCCTGTCTACTGACTGACGGGTAGAACTACTACCACCCTGTCTACTGACTGATGGGTAGAACTACTACCACCCTGTCTACTGACTGATGGGTAGAACTACTACCACCCTGTCTACTGACTGATGGGTAGAACTACTACCACCCTGTCTATTGACTGGACGGTAGAACTACTACCACCCTGTCTACTGACTGACGGGTAGAACTACTACCACCCTGTCTACTGACTGACGGGTAGAACTACTACCACCCTGTCTATTGACTGTGGTAGAACTACTACCACCCTGTCTACTGACTGATGGGTAGAACTACTACCACCCTGTCTATTGACTGACGGGTAGAACTACTACCACCCTGTCTACTGACTGATGGGTAGAACTACTACCACCCTGTCTACTGACTGACGGGTAGAACTACTACCACCCTGTCTACTGACTGATGGGTAGAACTACTACCACCCTGTCTATTGACTGACGGGTAGAACTACTACCACCCTGTCTATTGACTGACGGGTAGAACTACTACCACCCTGTCTACTGACTGACGGTAGAACTACTACCACCCTGTCTATTGACTGTGGGTAGAACTACTACCACCCTGTCTATTGACTGGCGGGTAGAACTACTACCACCCTGTCTACTGACTGACGGGTAGAACTACTACCACCCTGTCTGACTGATGGGTAGAACTACTACCACCCTGTCTACTGACTGACGGCAGAACTAACTGACTAGAACTACTACCACCCTGTCTACTGACTGATGGGTAGAACTACTACCACCCTGTCTACTGACTGGATGGGTAGAACTACTACCACCCTGTCTACTGACTGATGGGTAGAACTACTACCACCCTGTCTATTGACTGATGGGTAGAACTACTACCACCCTGTCTACTGACTGACGGTAGAACTACTACCACCCTGTCTACTGACTGATGGGTAGAACTACTACCACCCTGTCTATTGACTGTGGGTAGAACTACTACCACCCTGTCTATTGACTGATGGGTAGAACTACTACCACCCTGTCTACTGACTGGCCAGGTAGAACTACTACCACCCTGTCTACTGACTGATGGGTAGAACTACTACCACCCTGTCTACTGACTGATGGGTAGAACTACTACCACCCTGTCTACTGACTGATGGGTAGAACTACTACCACCCTGTCTACTGACTGATGGGTAGAACTACTACCACCCTGTCTATTGACTGATGGGTAGAACTACTACCACCCTGTCTACTGACTGATGGGTAGAACTACTACCACCCTGTCTACTGACTGGATGGGTAGAACTACTACCACCCTGTCTACTGACTGATGGGTAGAACTACTACCACCCTGTCTACTGACTGATGGGTAGAACTACTACCACCCTGTCTACTGACTGATGGGTAGAACTACTACCACCCTGTCTACTGACTGATGGGTAGAACTACTACCACCCTGTCTACTGACTGATGGGTAGAACTACTACCACCCTGTCTACTGACTGATGGGTAGAACTACTACCACCCTGTCTACTGACTGATGGGTAGAACTACTACCACCCTGTCTACTGACTGATGGGTAGAACTACTACCACCCTGTCTATTGACTGACTGGTAGAACTACTACCACCCTGTCTATTGACTGTGGGTAGAACTACTACCACCCTGTCTATTGACTGGGGTAGAACTACTACCACCCTGTCTATTGACTGATGGGTAGAACTACTACCACCCTGTCTACTGACTGATGGGTAGAACTACTACCACCCTGTCTACTGACTGATGGGTAGAACTACTACCACCCTGTCTACTGACTGATGGGTAGAACTACTACCACCCTGTCTACTGACTGATGGGTAGAACTACTACCACCCTGTCTACTGACTGATGGGTAGAACTACTACCACCCTGTCTGTGACTGATGGGTAGAACTACTACCACCCTGTCTACTGACTGATGGGTAGAACTACTACCACCCTGTCTACTGACTGACGGGTAGAACTACTACCAACCTGTCTGACTGACGGGTAGAACTACTACCACCCTGTCTATTGACTGACGGGTAGAACTACTACCACCCTGTCTACTGACTGATGGGTAGAACTACTACCACCCTGTCTACTGACTGATGGGTAGAACTACTACCACCCTGTCTACTGACTGATGGGTAGAACTACTACCACCCTGTCTACTGACTGATGGGTAGAACTACTACCACCCTGTCTACTGACTGATGGGTAGAACTACTACCACCCTGTCTACTGACTGATGGGTAGAACTACTACCACCCTGTCTACTGACTGATGGGTAGAACTACTACCACCCTGTCTACTGACTGATGGGTAGAACTACTACCACCCTGTCTATTGACTGATGGGTAGAACTACTACCACCCTGTCTACTGACTGATGGGTAGAACTACTACCACCCTGTCTACTGACTGACGGGTAGAACTACTACCACCCTGTCTATTGACTGGCGGGTAGAACTACTACCACCCTGTCTACTGACTGATGGGTAGAACTACTACCAACCTGTCTGACTGACTGGTGGGGAACTACTACCACCCTGTCTACTGACTGATGGGTAGAACTACTACCACCCTGTCTACTGACTGATGGGTAGAACTACTACCACCCTGTCTATTGACTGACTGGTAGAACTACTACCACCCTGTCTATTGACTGACTGGTAGAACTACTACCACCCTGTCTATTGACTGATGGGTAGAACTACTACCACCCTGTCTATTGACTGGGGTAGAACTACTACCACCCTGTCTATTGACTGATGGGTAGAACTACTACCACCCTGTCTACTGACTGATGGGTAGAACTACTACCACCCTGTCTACTGACTGATGGGTAGAACTACTACCACCCTGTCTACTGACTGATGGGTAGAACTACTACCACCCTGTCTACTGACTGATGGGTAGAACTACTACCACCCTGTCTACTGACTGATGGGTAGAACCACTACCACCCTGTCTGACTGATGGGTAGAACTACTACCACCCTGTCTACTGACTGGTGGGTAGAACTACTACCACCCTGTCTACTGACTGACGGGTAGAACTACTACCAACCTGTCTGACTGACGGGTAGAACTACTACCACCCTGTCTATTGACTGACGGGTAGAACTACTACCACCCTGTCTACTGACTGATGGGTAGAACTACTACCACCCTGTCTACTGACTGATGGGTAGAACTACTACCACCCTGTCTACTGACTGATGGGTAGAACTACTACCACCCTGTCTACTGACTGATGGGTAGAACTACTACCACCCTGTCTATTGACTGATGGGTAGAACTACTACCACCCTGTCTATTGACTGATGGGTAGAACTACTACCACCCTGTCTACTGACTGATGGGTAGAACTACTACCACCCTGTCTACTGACTGATGGGTAGAACTACTACCACCCTGTCTACTGACTGATGGGTAGAACTACTACCACCCTGTCTACTGACTGATGGGTAGAACTACTACCACCCTGTCTACTGACTGATGGGTAGAACTACTACCACCCTGTCTACTGACTGATGGGTAGAACTACTACCACCCTGTCTATTGACTGATGGGTAGAACTACTACCACCCTGTCTACTGACTGATGGGTAGAACTACTACCACCCTGTCTACTGACTGATGGGTAGAACTACTACCACCCTGTCTATTGACTGTGGGTAGAACTACTACCACCCTGTCTATTGACTGGCGGGTAGAACTACTACCACCCTGTCTGACTGACTGTGGGTAGAACTACTACCACCCTGTCTACTGACTGGGTAGAACTACTACCACCCTGTCTATTGACTGACGGGTAGAACTACTACCACCCTGTCTACTGACTGACGCAGAACTACTACCACCCTGTCTACTGACCTGGACGGGTAGAACTACTACCACCCTGTCTACTGACTGACGGGTAGAACTACTACCACCCTGCCTGTCTACTGACTGGCGGGTAGAACTACTACCACCCTGTCTATTGACTGATGGGTAGAACTACTACCACCCTGTCTATTGACTGACGGGTGAACTACTACCACCCTGTCTGACTGACGGCAGAACTACTACCACCCTGTCTATTGACTGACGGGTAGAACTACTACCACCCTGTCTACTGACTGTGGGTGAGAACTACTACCACCCTGTCTGACTGACGGGTAGAACTACTACCACCCTGTCTGACTGACGGGTAGAACTACTACCACCCTGTCTACTGACTGACGGGTAGAACTACTACCACCCTGTCTACTGACTGACGGGTAGAACTACTACCACCCTGTCTACTGACTGATGGGTAGAACTACTACCACCCTGTCTACTGACTGGGTAGAACTACTACCACCACCCTGTCTACTGACTGGCGGGTAGAACTACTACCACCCTGTCTATTGACTGATGGGTAGAACTACTACCACCCTGTCTACTGACTGATGGGTAGAACTACTACCACCCTGTCTACTGACTGATGGGTAGAACTACTACCACCCTGTCTACTGACTGATGGGTAGAACTACTACCACCCTGTCTACTGACTGATGGGTAGAACTACTACCACCCTGTCTACTGACTGATGGGTAGAACTACTACCACCCTGTCTATTGACTGATGGGTAGAACTACTACCACCCTGTCTACTGACTGATGGGTAGAACTACTACCACCCTGTCTATTGACTGATGGGTAGAACTACTACCACCCTGTCTACTGACTGATGGGTAGAACTACTACCACCCTGTCTACTGACTGACGGTAGAACTACTACCACCCTGTCTATTGACTGGCGGGTAGAACTACTACCACCCTGTCTACTGACTGATGGGTAGAACTACTACCACCCTGTCTACTGACTGATGGGTAGAACTACTACCACCCTGTCTACTGACTGATGGGTAGAACTACTACCACCCTGTCTACTGACTGATGGGTAGAACTACTACCACCCTGTCTATTGACTGATGGGTAGAACTACTACCACCCTGTCTATTGACTGATGGGTAGAACTACTACCACCCTGTCTATTGACTGGGGTAGAACTACTACCACCCTGTCTACTGACTGATGGGTAGAACTACTACCACCCTGTCTACTGACTGATGGGTAGAACTACTACCACCCTGTCTACTGACTGATGGGTAGAACTACTACCACCCTGTCTACTGACTGATGGGTAGAACTACTACCACCCTGTCTACTGACTGATGGGTAGAACTACTACCACCCTGTCTACTGACTGATGGGTAGAACTACTACCACCCTGTCTACTGACTGATGGGTAGAACTACTACCACCCTGTCTATTGACTGACGGGTAGAACTACTACCACCCTGTCTGACTGATGGGTAGAACTACTACCACCCTGTCTACTGACTGAGGTAGAACTACTACCACCCTGTCTACTGACTGACGGTAGAACTACTACCACCCTGTCTACTGACTGATGGGTAGAACTACTACCACCCTGTCTACTGACTGACGGGTAGAACTACTACCACCCTGTCTACTGACTGATGGGTAGAACTACTACCACCCTGTCTACTGACTGATGGGTAGAACTACTACCACCCTGTCTACTGACTGAGGTAGAACTACTACCACCCTGTCTATTGACTGATGGGTAGAACTACTACCACCCTGTCTATTGACTGATGGGTAGAACTACTACCACCCTGTCTACTGACTGATGGGTAGAACTACTACCACCCTGTCTACTGACTGATGGGTAGAACTACTACCACCCTGTCTATTGACTGATGGGTAGAACTACTACCACCCTGTCTATTGACTGATGGGTAGAACTACTACCACCCTGTCTACTGACTGATGGGTAGAACTACTACCACCCTGTCTACTGACTGATGGGTAGAACTACTACCACCCTGTCTACTGACTGATGGGTAGAACTACTACCACCCTGTCTACTGACTGACGGTAGAACTACTACCACCCTGTCTACTGACTGGACTAGAACTACTACCACCCTGTCTACTGACTGATGGGTAGAACTACTACCACCCTGTCTACTGACTGATGGGTAGAACTACTACCACCCTGTCTACTGACTGATGGTAGAACTACTACCACCCTGTCTATTGACTGATGGGTAGAACTACTACCACCCTGTCTACTGACTGATGGGTAGAACTACTACCACCCTGTCTACTGACTGACAGAACTACTACCACCCTGTCTACTGACTGACTGATGGGTAGAACTACTACCACCCTGTCTATTGACTGATGGGTAGAACTACTACCACCCTGTCTACTGACTGATGGGTAGAACTACTACCACCCTGTCTACTGACTGATGGGTAGAACTACTACCACCCTGTCTACTGACTGATGGGTAGAACTACTACCACCCTGTCTACTGACTGGACGGGTAGAACTACTACCACCCTGTCTATTGACTGACGGGTAGAACTACTACCACCCTGTCTACTGACTGACGGTAGAACTACTACCACCCTGTCTGACTGACGGGTAGAACTACTACCACCCTGTCTATTGACTGACGGTAGAACTACTACCACCCTGTCTACTGACTGTGGGTAGAACTACTACCACCCTGTCTGACTGACGGGTAGAACTACTACCACCCTGTCTGACTGACTGGGTAGAACTACTACCACCCTGTCTACTGACTGGCTGGGTAGAACTACTACCACCCTGTCTACTGACTGATGGGTAGAACTACTACCACCCTGTCTACTGACTGATGGGTAGAACTACTACCACCCTGTCTACTGACTGATGGGTAGAACTACTACCACCCTGTCTACTGACTGACGGGTAGAACTACTACCACCCTGTCTACTGACTGACGGGTAGAACTACTACCACCCTGTCTACTGACTGACGGGTAGAACTACTACCACCCTGTCTATTGACTGTGAGGGTAGAACTACTACCACCCTGTCTACTGACTGACGGGTAGAACTACTACCACCCTGTCTACTGACTGACGGGTAGAACTACTACCACCCTGTCTATTGACTGATGGGTAGAACTACTACCACCCTGTCTACTGACTGATGGGTAGAACTACTACCACCCTGTCTACTGACTGACGGGTAGAACTACTACCACCCTGTCTACTGACTGACGGGTAGAACTAACTACCACCCTGTCTACTGACTGATGGGTAGAACTACTACCACCCTGTCTACTGACTGACGGTAGAACTACTACCACCCTGTCTACTGACTGATGGGTAGAACTACTACCACCCTGTCTATTGACCTGATGGGTAGAACTACTACCACCCTGTCTATTGACTGATGGGTAGAACTACTACCACCCTGTCTACTGACTGGGGGTAGAACTACTACCACCCTGTCTACTGACTGATGGGTAGAACTACTACCACCCTGTCTACTGACTGATGGGTAGAACTACTACCACCCTGTCTACTGACTGATGGGTAGAACTACTACCACCCTGTCTACTGACTGATGGGTAGAACTACTACCACCCTGTCTATTGACTGATGGGTAGAACTACTACCACCCTGTCTACTGACTGATGGGTAGAACTACTACCACCCTGTCTACTGACTGATGGGTAGAACTACTACCACCCTGTCTATTGACTGATGGGTAGAACTACTACCACCCTGTCTACTGACTGATGGGTAGAACTACTACCACCCTGTCTACTGACTGATGGGTAGAACTACTACCACCCTGTCTATTGACTGATGGGTAGAACTACTACCACCCTGTCTACTGACTGATGGGTAGAACTACTACCACCCTGTCTACTGACTGATGGGTAGAACTACTACCACCCTGTCTACTGACTGATGGGTAGAACTACTACCACCCTGTCTACTGACTGACGGGTAGAACTACTACCACCCTGTCTACTGACTGATGGGTAGAACTACTACCACCCTGTCTATTGACTGATGGGTAGAACTACTACCACCCTGTCTATTGACTGATGGGTAGAACTACTACCACCCTGTCTATTGACTGATGGGTAGAACTACTACCACCCTGTCTACTGACTGATGGGTAGAACTACTACCACCCTGTCTACTGACTGATGGGTAGAACTACTACCACCCTGTCTACTGACTGATGGGTAGAACTACTACCACCCTGTCTACTGACTGATGGGTAGAACTACTACCACCCTGTCTACTGACTGATGGGTAGAACTACTACCACCCTGTCTATTGACTGATGGGTAGAACTACTACCACCCTGTCTACTGACTGATGGGTAGAACTACTACCACCCTGTCTGACTGACGGGTAGAACTACTACCACCCTGTCTACTGACTGATGGGTAGAACTACTACCACCCTGTCTACTGACTGATGGGTAGAACTACTACCACCCTGTCTACTGACTGATGGGTAGAACTACTACCACCCTGTCTACTGACTGATGGGTAGAACTACTACCACCCTGTCTACTGACTGATGGGTAGAACTACTACCACCCTGTCTACTGACTGATGGGTAGAACTACTACCACCCTGTCTATTGACTGACGGGTAGAACTACTACCACCCTGTCTATTGACTGACGGGTAGAACTACTACCACCCTGTCTACTGACTGATGGGTAGAACTACTACCACCCTGTCTACTGACTGATGGGTAGAACTACTACCACCCTGTCTATTGACTGATGGGTAGAACTACTACCACCCTGTCTATTGACTGATGGGTAGAACTACTACCACCCTGTCTACTGACTGATGGGTAGAACTACTACCACCCTGTCTACTGACTGATGGGTAGAACTACTACCACCCTGTCTACTGACTGATGGGTAGAACTACTACCACCCTGTCTACTGACTGATGGGTAGAACTACTACCACCCTGTCTACTGACTGACGGGTAGAACTACTACCACCCTGTCTACTGACTGACAGGTAGAACTACTACCACCCTGTCTATTGACTGGCGGGTAGAACTACTACCACCCTGTCTACTGACTGACGGGTAGAACTACTACCACCCTGTCTATTGACTGACGGGTAGAACTACTACCACCCTGTCTACTGACTGATGGGTAGAACTACTACCACCCTGTCTACTGACTGGATGGGTAGAACTACTACCACCCTGTCTACTGACTGATGGGTAGAACTACTACCACCCTGTCTATTGACTGGACGGGTAGAACTACTACCACCCTGTCTATTGACTGACGGGTAGAACTACTACCACCCTGTCTACTGACTGATGGGTAGAACTACTACCACCCTGTCTACTGACTGGCGGTAGAACTACTACCACCCTGTCTACTGACTGACGGGTAGAACTACTACCACCCTGTCTGACTGACGGGTAGAACTACTACCACCCTGTCTACTGACTGACGGGTAGAACTACTACCACCCTGTCTACTGACTGATGGGTAGAACTACTACCACCCTGTCTACTGACTGATGGGTAGAACTACTACCACCCTGTCTATTGACTGATGGGTAGAACTACTACCACCCTGTCTACTGACTGATGGGTAGAACTACTACCACCCTGTCTATTGACTGATGGGTAGAACTACTACCACCCTGTCTACTGACTGATGGGTAGAACTACTACCACCCTGTCTACTGACTGATGGGTAGAACTACTACCACCCTGTCTACTGACTGATGGGTAGAACTACTACCACCCTGTCTACTGACTGATGGGTAGAACTACTACCACCCTGTCTACTGACTGATGGGTAGAACTACTACCACCCTGTCTACTGACTGATGGGTAGAACTACTACCACCCTGTCTACTGACTGATGGGTAGAACTACTACCACCCTGTCTACTGACTGATGGGTAGAACTACTACCACCCTGTCTTAGTGACGGGTAGAACTACTACCACCCTGTCTATTGACTGATGGGTAGAACTACTACCACCCTGTCTATTGACTGATGGGTAGAACTACTACCACCCTGTCTATTGACTGATGGGTAGAACTACTACCACCCTGTCTACTGACTGATGGGTAGAACTACTACCACCCTGTCTACTGACTGATGGGTAGAACTACTACCACCCTGTCTACTGACTGATGGGTAGAACTACTACCACCCTGTCTACTGACTGATGGGTAGAACTACTACCACCCTGTCTACTGACTGGTGGGTAGAACTACTACCACCCTGTCTACTGACTGATGGGTAGAACTACTACCACCCTGTCTACTGACTGATGGGTAGAACTACTACCACCCTGTCTATTGACTGATGGGCAGAACTACTACCACCCCTGTCTACTGACCGATGGGTAGAACTACTACCACCCTACTGACTGACGGGGTAGAACTACTACCACCCCCTGACTGCTACTACCACCCTGTCTACTGACTGATGGGTAGAACTACTACCACCCTGTCTACTGACTGATGGGTAGAACTACTACCACCCTGTCTACTGACTGATGGGTAGAACTACTACCACCCTGTCTACTGACTGATGGGTAGAACTACTACCACCCTGTCTACTGACTGATGGGTAGAACTACTACCACCCTGTCTACTGACTGATGGGTAGAACTACTACCACCCTGTCTACTGACTGATGGGTAGAACTACTACCACCCTGTCTACTGACTGATGGGTAGAACTACTACCACCCTGTCTACTGACTGATGGGTAGAACTACTACCACCCTGTCTATTGACTGATGGGTAGAACTACTACCACCCTGTCTATTGACTGATGGGTAGAACTACTACCACCCTGTCTACTGACTGATGGGTAGAACTACTACCACCCTGTCTGACTGACGGGTAGAACTACTACCACCCTGTCTACTGACTGATGGGTAGAACTACTACCACCCTGTCTATTGACCTGACGGGTAGAACTACTACCACCCTGTCTATTGACTGACGGCAGAACTACTACCACCTGTCTGACTGACGGCAGAACTACTACCACCCTGTCTACTGACTGGATGGGTAGAACTACTACCACCCTGTCTACTGACTGATGGGTAGAACTACTACCACCCTGTCTATTGACTGATGGGTAGAACTACTACCACCCTGTCTACTGACTGATGGGTAGAACTACTACCACCCTGTCTACTGACTGATGGGTAGAACTACTACCACCCTGTCTACTGACTGATGGGTAGAACTACTACCACCCTGTCTACTGACTGACGGGTAGAACTACTACCACCCTGTCTACTGACTGGGTAGAACTACTACCACCCTGTCTGACTGACGGGTAGAACTACTACCACCCTGTCTGACTGATGGGTAGAACTACTACCACCCTGTCTATTGATGGGTAGAACTACTACCACCCTGTCTATTGACTGATGGGTAGAACTACTACCACCCTGTCTACTGACTGATGGGTAGAACTACTACCACCCTGTCTACTGACTGATGGGTAGAACTACTACCACCCTGTCTTAGTGACGGGTAGAACTACTACCACCCTGTCTGACTGATGGGTAGAACTACTACCACCCTGTCTACTGACTGGTGGGTAGAACTACTACCACCCTGTCTACTGACTGACGGGTAGAACTACTACCAACCTGTCTGACTGACGGGTAGAACTACTACCACCCTGTCTATTGACTGACGGGTAGAACTACTACCACCCTGTCTACTGACTGATGGGTAGAACTACTACCACCCTGTCTACTGACTGACGGTAGAACTACTACCACCCTGTCTACTGACTGGATGGGTAGAACTACTACCACCCTGTCTACTGACTGGCCAGGTAGAACTACTACCACCCTGTCTACTGACTGATGGGTAGAACTACTACCACCCTGTCTACTGACTGATGGGTAGAACTACTACCACCCTGTCTACTGACTGATGGGTAGAACTACTACCACCCTGTCTACTGACTGACGGCAGAACTACTACCACCCTGTCTACTGACTGACCGACGGGTAGAACTACTACCACCCTGTCTACTGACTGACGGTAGAACTACTACCACCCTGTCTACTGACTGACGGGTAGAACTACTACCACCCTGTCTATTGACTGGCGGGTAGAACTACTACCACCCTGTCTACTGACTGACGGGTAGAACTACTACCACCCTGTCTATTGACTGACGGGTAGAACTACTACCACCCTGTCTACTGACTGATGGGTAGAACTACTACCACCCTGTCTACTGACCGACGGGCAGAACTACTACCACCCTGTCTACTGACTGACGGCAGAACTACTACCACCCTGTCTACTGACTGATGGGCAGAACTACTACCACCCTGTCTCATTGACCGACGGGCAGAACTACTACCACCCTGTCTACTGACCGACGGGTGAACTACTACCACCCTGTTCTGACTGACGGGCAGAACTACTACCACCCTGTCTCACTGACTGATGGTAGAACTACTACCACCCTGTCTGACTGACGGTAGAACTACTACCACCCTGTTCTGACTGGACGGGTAGAACTACTACCACCCTGTCTATTGACTGATGGGTAGAACTACTACCACCCTGTCTATTGACTGTGGGTAGAACTACTACCACCCTGTCTATTGACTGATGGTAGAACTACTACCACCCTGTCTATTGACTGATGGGTAGAACTACTACCACCCTGTCTATTGACTGATGGGTAGAACTACTACCACCCTGTCTACTGACTGACGGGTAGAACTACTACCACCCTGTCTATTGACTGGCTGGTAGAACTACTACCACCCTGTCTACTGACTGACGGGTAGAACTAATACCACCCTGTCTACTGACTGACGGGTAGAACTACTACCACCCTGTCTATTGACTGATGGGTAGAACTACTACCACCCTGTCTACTGACTGATGGGTAGAACTACTACCACCCTGTCTATTGACTGAGGGTAGAACTACTACCACCCTGTCTGACTGACGGGTAGAACTACTACCACCCTGTCTACTGACTGACGGGTAGAACTACTACCACCCTGTCTATTGACTGACGGGTAGAACTACTACCACCCTGTCTACTGACTGATGGGTAGAACTACTACCACCCTGTCTACTGACTGATGGGTAGAACTACTACCACCCTGTCTACTGACTGACGGTAGAACTACTACCACCCTGTCTACTGACTGACGGGGTGAGAACTACTACCACCCTGTCTATTGACTGATGGGTAGAACTACTACCACCCTGTCTACTGACTGATGGGTAGAACTACTACCACCCTGTCTACTGACTGATGGGTAGAACTACTACCACCCTGTCTATTGACTGATGGGTAGAACTACTACCACCCTGTCTACTGACTGATGGGTAGAACTACTACCACCCTGTCTACTGACTGATGGGTAGAACTACTACCACCCTGTCTACTGACTGATGGGTAGAACTACTACCACCCTGTCTACTGACTGATGGGTAGAACTACTACCACCCTGTCTATTGACGGGTAGAACTACTACCACCCTGTCTGACTGATGGGTAGAACTACTACCACCCTGTCTACTGACTGGTGGGTAGAACTACTACCACCCTGTCTACTGACTGACGGGTAGAACTACTACCACCCTGTCTACTGACTGATGGGTAGAACTACTACCACCCTGTCTATTGACTGACGGGTAGAACTACTACCACCCTGTCTACTGACTGATGGGTAGAACTACTACCACCCTGTCTACTGACTGATGGGTAGAACTACTACCACCCTGTCTACTGACTGATGGGTAGAACTACTACCACCCTGTCTACTGACTGATGGGTAGAACTACTACCACCCTGTCTATTGACTGATGGGTAGAACTACTACCACCCTGTCTATTGACTGATGGGTAGAACTACTACCACCCTGTCTACTGACTGATGGGTAGAACTACTACCACCCTGTCTACTGACTGATGGGTAGAACTACTACCACCCTGTCTATTGACTGATGGGTAGAACTACTACCACCCTGTCTACTGACTGACGGGTAGAACTACTACCACACTGTCTACTGACTGATGGGTAGAACTACTACCACCCTGTCTACTGACTGACGGGAAGAACTACTACCACCCTGTCTACTGACTGATGGGTAGAACTACTACCACCCTGTCTACTGACTGATGGGTAGAACTACTACCACCCTGTCTATTGACTGATGGGTAGAACTACTACCACCCTGTCTACTGACTGATGGGTAGAACTACTACCACCCTGTCTATTGACTGATGGGTAGAACTACTACCACCCTGTCTACTGACTGACGGGTAGAACTACTACCACCCTGTCTACTGACTGACGGGTAGAACTACTACCACCCTGTCTATTGACTGGCGGGTAGAACTACTACCACCCTGTCTATTGACTGGCGGGTAGAACTACTACCACCCTGTCTACTGACTGATGGGTAGAACTACTACCACCCTGTCTACTGACTGACGGGTAGAACTACTACCACCCTGTCTGACTGACGGGTAGAACTACTACCACCCTGTCTACTGACTGACGGGTAGAACTACTACCACCCTGTCTACTGACTGACGGGTAGAACTACTACCACCCTGTCTACTGACTGATGGGTAGAACTACTACCACCCTGTCTACTGACTGATGGGTAGAACTACTACCACCCTGTCTACTGACTGATGGGTAGAACTACTACCACCCTGTCTACTGACTGACGGGTAGAACTACTACCACCCCTGTCTACTGACTGATGGGAAGAACTACTACCACCCTGTCTACTGACTGACGGGTAGAACTACTACCACCCTGTCTATTGACTGGCGGGTAGAACTACTACCACCCTGTCTACTGACTGACGGGTAGAACTACTACCACCCTGTCTATTGACTGGTGGGTAGAACTACTACCACCCTGTCTATTGACTGGGGTAGAACTACTACCACCCTGTCTATTGACTGACGGTAGAACTACTACCACCCTGTCTATTGACTGATGGGTAGAACTACTACCACCCTGTCTACTGACTGATGGGTAGAACTACTACCACCCTGTCTACTGACTGATGGGTAGAACTACTACCACCCTGTCTACTGACTGATGGGTAGAACTACTACCACCCTGTCTACTGACTGATGGGTAGAACTACTACCACCCTGTCTACTGACTGATGGGTAGAACTACTACCACCCTGTCTACTGACTGACGGAAGAACTACTACCACCCTGTCTACTGACTGATGGGTAGAACTACTACCACCCTGTCTGACTGATGGGTAGAACTACTACCACCCTGTCTACTGACTGACGGGTAGAACTACTACCACCCTGTCTATTGACTGATGGGTAGAACTACTACCACCCTGTCTATTGACTGACGGGTAGAACTACTACCACCCTGTCTACTGACTGATGGGTAGAACTACTACCACCCTGTCTGACTGACTGATGGGTAGAACTACTACCACACCCTGTCTACTGACTGACGGTAGAACTACTACCACCCTGTCTACTGACTGATGGGTAGAACTACTACCACCCTGTCTACTGACTGATGGGTAGAACTACTACCACCCTGTCTACTGACTGGGTAGAACTACTACCACCCTGTCTACTGACTGATGGGTAGAACTACTACCACCCTGTCTACTGACTGATGGGTAGAACTACTACCACCCTGTCTACTGACTGACGGTAGAACTACTACCACCCTGTCTACTGACTGATGGGTAGAACTACTACCACCCTGTCTACTGACTGATGGGTAGAACTACTACCACCCTGTCTACTGACTGATGGGTAGAACTACTACCACCCTGTCTATTGACTGATGGGTAGAACTACTACCACCCTGTCTACTGACTGATGGGTAGAACTACTACCACCCTGTCTATTGACTGATGGGTAGAACTACTACCACCCTGTCTACTGACTGACGGGTAGAACTACTACCACCCTGTCTACTGACTGACGGGTAGAACTACTACCACCCTGTCTATTGACTGGCGGGTAGAACTACTACCACCCTGTCTACTGACTGACGGGTAGAACTACTACCACCCTGTCTATTGACTGACGGGTAGAACTACTACCACCCTGTCTATTGACTGACGGGTAGAACTACTACCACCCTGTCTGACTGACGGGTAGAACTACTACCACCCTGTCTGACTGACGGGTAGAACTACTACCACCCTGTCTACTGACTGATGGGTAGAACTACTACCACCCTGTCTACTGACTGATGGGTAGAACTACTACCACCCTGTCTACTGACTGATGGGTAGAACTACTACCACCCTGTCTACTGACTGATGGGTAGAACTACTACCACCCTGTCTATTGACTGATGGGTAGAACTACTACCACCCTGTCTACTGACTGATGGTAGAACTACTACCACCCTGTCTATTGACTGATGGGTAGAACTACTACCACCCTGTCTATTGACTGATGGGTAGAACTACTACCACCCTGTCTACTGACTGGGGTAGAACTACTACCACCCTGTCTACTGACTGATGGGTAGAACTACTACCACCCTGTCTACTGACTGACAGGTAGAACTACTACCACCCTGTCTATTGACTGGCGGGTAGAACTACTACCACCCTGTCTACTGACTGACGGGTAGAACTACTACCACCCTGTCTATTGACTGATGGGTAGAACTACTACCACCCTGTCTACTGACTGATGGGTAGAACTACTACCACCCTGTCTACTGACTGATGGGTAGAACTACTACCACCCTGTCTACTGACTGACGGGTAGAACTACTACCACCCTGTCTACTGACTGATGGGTAGAACTACTACCACCCTGTCTATTGACTGATGGGTAGAACTACTACCACCCTGTCTATTGACTGATGGGTAGAACTACTACCACCCTGTCTATTGACTGGCGGGTAGAACTACTACCACCCTGTCTATTGACTGATGGGTAGAACTACTACCACCCTGTCTATTGACTGATGGGTAGAACTACTACCACCCTGTCTACTGACTGACGGGTAGAACTACTACCACCCTGTCTGACTGACGGGTAGAACTACTACCACCCTGTCTACTGACTGATGGGTAGAACTACTACCACCCTGTCTACTGACTGATGGGTAGAACTACTACCACCCTGTCTACTGACTGACGGGTAGAACTACTACCACCCTGTCTACTGACTGACGGGTAGAACTACTACCACCCTGTCTACTGACTGATGGGTAGAACTACTACCACCCTGTCTACTGACTGATGGGTAGAACTACTACCACCCTGTCTACTGACTGATGGGTAGAACTACTACCACCCTGTCTATTGACTGATGGGTAGAACTACTACCACCCTGTCTACTGACTGATGGGTAGAACTACTACCACCCTGTCTATTGACTGACGGGTAGAACTACTACCACCCTGTCTACTGACTGACGGGTAGAACTACTACCACCCTGTCTACTGACTGATGGGTAGAACTACTACCACCCTGTCTATTGACTGACGGGTAGAACTACTACCACCCTGTCTATTGACTGACGGGTAGAACTACTACCACCCTGTCTATTGACTGACGGGTAGAACTACTACCACCCTGTCTACTGACTGATGGGTAGAACTACTACCACCCTGTCTACTGACTGATGGGTAGAACTACTACCACCCTGTCTACTGACTGATGGGTAGAACTACTACCACCCTGTCTACTGACTGATGGGTAGAACTACTACCACCCTGTCTACTGACTGATGGGTAGAACTACTACCACCCTGTCTACTGACTGATGGGTAGAACTACTACCACCCTGTCTACTGACTGATGGGTAGAACTACTACCACCCTGTCTACTGACTGGCGGTAGAACTACTACCACCCTGTCTATTGACTGATGGGTAGAACTACTACCACCCTGTCTACTGACTGACGGGTAGAACTACTACCACCCTGTCTATTGACTGATGGGTAGAACTACTACCACCCTGTCTATTGACTGATGGGTAGAACTACTACCACCCTGTCTGACTGATGGGTAGAACTACTACCACCCTGTCTACTGACTGGCGGTAGAACTACTACCACCCTGTCTACTGACTGATGGGTAGAACTACTACCACCCTGTCTACTGACTGATGGGTAGAACTACTACCACCCTGTCTACTGACTGATGGGTAGAACTACTACCACCCTGTCTACTGACTGATGGGGTAGAACTACTACCACCCTGTCTACTGACTGATGGGTAGAACTACTACCACCCTGTCTACTGACTGATGGGTAGAACTACTACTACCACCCTGTCTACTGACTGATGGGTAGAACTACTACCACCCTGTCTACTGACTGATGGGTAGAACTACTACCACCCTGTCTACTGACTGATGGGTAGAACTACTACCACCCTGTCTACTGACTGATGGGTAGAACTACTACCACCCTGTCTATTGACTGATGGGTAGAACTACTACCACCCTGTCTACTGACTGACGGGTAGAACTACTACCACCCTGTCTACTGACTGATGGGTAGAACTACTACCACCCTGTCTACTGACTGATGGGTAGAACTACTACCACCCTGTCTACTGACTGATGGGTAGAACTACTACCACCCTGTCTATTGACTGATGGGTAGAACTACTACCACCCTGTCTACTGACTGATGGGTAGAACTACTACCACCCTGTCTATTGACTGATGGGTAGAACTACTACCACCCTGTCTATTGACTGATGGGTAGAACTACTACCACCCTGTCTACTGACTGATGGGTAGAACTACTACCACCCTGTCTACTGACTGATGGTAGAACTACTACCACCCTGTCTGACTGACGGTAGAACTACTACTACCACCCTGTCTACTGACTGACGGTAGAACTACTACCACCCTGTCTACTGACTGATGGGTAGAACTACTACCACCCTGTCTATTGACTGACGGGTAGAACTACTACCACCCTGTCTATTGACTGATGGGTAGAACTACTACCACCCTGTCTATTGACTGATGGGTAGAACTACTACCACCCTGTCTACTGACTGATGGGTAGAACTACTACCACCCTGTCTATTGACTGATGGGTAGAACTACTACCACCCTGTCTATTGACTGATGGGTAGAACTACTACCACCCTGTCTACTGACTGACGGGTAGAACTACTACCACCCTGTCTACTGACTGACGGGTAGAACTACTACCACCCTGTCTACTGACTGACGGGTAGAACTACTACCACCCTGTCTATTGACTGGCGGGTAGAACTACTACCACCCTGTCTACTGACTGACGGGTAGAACTACTACCACCCTGTCTATTGACTGACGGGTAGAACTACTACCACCCTGTCTACTGACTGATGGGTAGAACTACTACCACCCTGTCTACTGACTGACGGTAGAACTACTACCACCTTGTCTACTGACTGACGGGTAGAATTACTACCACCCTGTCTACTGACTGATGGGTAGAACTAATACCACCCTGTCTATTGACTGACGGGTAGAACTAATACCACCCTGTCTATTGACTGACGGGTAGAACTACTACCACCCTGTCTATTGACTGACGGGTAGAACTACTACCACCCTGTCTATTGACTGACTAGAACTACTACCACCCTGTCTGACTGACGGTAGAACTACTACCACCCTGTCTGACTGATGGGTAGAACTACTACCACCCTGTCTGACTGACGGTAGAACTACTACCACCCTGTCTACTGACTGATGGGTAGAACTACTACCACCCTGTCTACTGACTGACGGGAAGAACTACTACCACCCTGTCTACTGACTGATGGGTAGAACTACTACCACCCTGTCTACTGACTGATGGGTAGAACTACTACCACCCTGTCTACTGACTGATGGGTAGAACTACTACCACCCTGTCTATTGACTGATGGGTAGAACTACTACCACCCTGTCTATTGACTGACCGATGGGTAGAACTACTACCACCCTGTCTATTGACTGATCGGTAGAACTACTACCACCCTGTCTACTGACTGATGGGTAGAACTACTACCACCCTGTCTACTGACTGATGGGTAGAACTACTACCACCCTGTCTACTGACTGATGGGTAGAACTACTACCACCCTGTCTACTGACTGGCGGTAGAACTACTACCACCCTGTCTACTGACTGACGGTAGAACTACTACCACCCTGTCTATTGACTGATGGGTAGAACTACTACCACCCTGTCTATTGACTGATGGGTAGAACTACTACCACCCTGTCTATTGACTGACGGTAGAACTACTACCACCCTGTCTATTGACTGATGGGTAGAACTACTACCACCCTGTCTGACTGACTGATGGGTAGAACTACTACCACCCTGTCTGACTGACGGTAGAACTACTACCACCCTGTCTACTGACTGATGGGTAGAACTACTACCACCCTGTCTACTGACTGATGGGTAGAACTACTACCACCCTGTCTATTGACTGACGGGTAGAACTACTACCACCCTGTCTACTGACTGATGGGTAGAACTACTACCACCCTGTCTATTGACTGACGGGTAGAACTACTACCACCCTGTCTATTGACTGATGGGTAGAACTACTACCACCCTGTCTATTGACTGATGGGTAGAACTACTACCACCCTGTCTATTGACTGATGGGTAGAACTACTACCACCCTGTCTACTGACTGACGGGTAGAACTACTACCACCCTGTCTACTGACTGATGGGTAGAACTACTACCACCCTGTCTACTGACTGACGGGTAGAACTACTACCACCCTGTCTATTGACTGATGGGTAGAACTACTACCACCCTGTCTACTGACTGATGGGTAGAACTACTACCACCCTGTCTATTGACTGATGGGTAGAACTACTACCACCCTGTCTACTGACTGATGGGTAGAACTACTACCACCCTGTCTACTGACTGATGGGTAGAACTACTACCACCCTGTCTACTGACTGACGGTAGAACTACTACCACCCTGTCTACTGACTGATGGGTAGAACTACTACCACCCTGTCTATTGACTGATGGGTAGAACTACTACCACCCTGTCTATTGACTGATGGGTAGAACTACTACCACCCTGTCTATTGACTGACGGGTAGAACTACTACCACCCTGTCTATTGACTGACGGGTAGAACTACTACCACCCTGTCTACTGACTGATGGGTAGAACTACTACCACCCTGTCTGACTGACGGGTAGAACTACTACCACCCTGTCTACTGACTGATGGGTAGAACTACTACCACCCTGTCTACTGACTGACGGGTAGAACTACTACCACCCTGTCTATTGACTGACGGGTAGAACTACTACCACCCTGTCTACTGACTGACGGGTAGAACTACTACCACCCTGTCTATTGACTGATGGGTAGAACTACTACCACCCTGTCTACTGACTGATGGGTAGAACTACTACCACCCTGTCTATTGACTGATGGGTAGAACTACTACCACCCTGTCTATTGACTGATGGGTAGAACTACTACCACCCTGTCTACTGACTGATGGGTAGAACTACTACCACCCTGTCTACTGACTGATGGGTAGAACTACTACCACCCTGTCTACTGACTGATGGGTAGAACTACTACCACCCTGTCTACTGACTGATGGGTAGAACTACTACCACCCTGTCTACTGACTGATGGGTAGAACTACTACCACCCTGTCTATTGACTGATGGGTAGAACTACTACCACCCTGTCTACTGACTGATGGGTAGAACTACTACCACCCTGTCTATTGACTGACGGGTAGAACTACTACCACCCTGTCTACTGACTGACGGGTAGAACTACTACCACCCTGTCTACTGACTGACGGGTAGAACTACTACCACCCTGTCTATTGACTGGCGGGTAGAACTACTACCACCCTGTCTACTGACTGATGGGTAGAACTACTACCACCCTGTCTACTGACTGATGGGTAGAACTACTACCACCCTGTCTACTGACTGACGGGTAGAACTACTACCACCCTGTCTACTGACTGATGGGTAGAACTACTACCACCCTGTCTATTGACTGACGGTAGAACTACTACCACCCTGTCTATTGACTGACGGTAGAACTACTACCACTGACTGACGTAGAACTACTACCACCCTGTCTATTGACTGATGGGTAGAACTACTACCACCACCCTGTCTATTGACTGATGGGTAGAACTACTACCACCCTGTCTATTGACTGATGGGTAGAACTACTACCACCCTGTCTACTGACTGATGGGTAGAACTACTACCACCCTGTCTACTGACTGATGGGTAGAACTACCACCCTGTCTGACTGACGGGTAGAACTACTACCACCCTGTCTACTGACTGATGGGTAGAACTACTACCACTGTCTACTGACTGTACTACCACCCTGTCTACTGACTGGGTAGAACTACTACCACCCTGTCTCTGATGGGTAGAACTACTACCACCCTGTCTATTGACTGATGGGTAGAACTACTACCACCCTGTCTACTGACTGACGGGTAGAACTACTACCACCCTGTCTATTGACTGGCTGTCAGAACTACTACCACCCTGTCTACTGACTGATGGGTAGAACTACTACCACCCTGTCTACTGACTGATGGGTAGAACTACTACCACCCTGTCTACTGACTGATGGGTAGAACTACTACCACCCTGTCTACTGACTGGATGGTAGAACTACTACCACCCTGTCTACTGACTGATGGGTAGAACTACTACCACCCTGTCTACTGACTGATGGGTAGAACTACTACCACCCTGTCTACTGACTGACGGGTAGAACTACTACCACCCTGTCTACTGACTGACGGGTAGAACTACTACCACCCTGTCTATTGACTGATGGGTAGAACTACTACCACCCTGTCTATTGACTGATGGGTAGAACTACTACCACCCTGTCTACTGACTGATGGGTAGAACTACTACTACCACCCTGTCTACTGACTGATGGGTAGAACTACTACCACCCTGTCTACTGACTGATGGGTAGAACTACTACCACCCTGTCTACTGACTGATGGGTAGAACTACTACCACCCTGTCTATTGACTGATGGGTAGAACTACTACCACCCTGTCTATTGACTGATGGGTAGAACTACTACCACCCTGTCTACTGACTGATGGGTAGAACTACTACCACCCTGTCTATTGACTGATGGGTAGAACTACTACCACCCTGTCTATTGACTGATGGGTAGAACTACTACCACCCTGTCTATTGACTGATGGGTAGAACTACTACCACCCTGTCTACTGACTGATGGGTAGAACTACTACCACCCTGTCTACTGACTGATGGGTAGAACTACTACCACCCTGTCTACTGACTGATGGGTAGAACTACTACCACCCTGTCTACTGACTGACGGGTAGAACTACTACCACCCTGTCTACTGACTGATGGGTAGAACTACTACCACCCTGTCTATTGACTGACGGGTAGAACTACTACCACCCTGTCTGACTGACTACCACCCTGTCGACTGATGGGTAGAACTACTACCACCCTGTCTACTGACTGATGGGTAGAACTACTACCACCCTGTCTATTGACTGATGGGTAGAACTACTACCACCCTGTCTATTGACTGATGGGTAGAACTACTACCACCCTGTCTACTGACTGATGGGTAGAACTACTACCACCCTGTCTACTGACTGACGGGTAGAACTACTACCACCCTGTCTACTGACTGAACTACTACCACCCTGTCTACTGACTGATGGGTAGAACTACTACCACCCTGTCTTAGTGACGGGTAGAACTACTACCACCCTGTCTATTGACTGATGGGTAGAACTACTACCACCCTGTCTATTGACTGATGGGTAGAACTACTACCACCCTGTCTACTGACTGACGGGTAGAACTACTACCACCCTGTCTACTGACTGATGGGTAGAACTACTACCACCCTGTCTACTGACTGATGGGTAGAACTACTACCACCCTGTCTACTGACTGATGGGTAGAACTACTACCACCCTGTCTATTGACTGATGGGTAGAACTACTACCACCCTGTCTACTGACTGATGGGTAGAACTACTACCACCCTGTCTATTGACTGATGGGTAGAACTACTACCACCCTGTCTATTGACTGATGGGTAGAACTACTACCACCCTGTCTATTGACTGATGGGTAGAACTACTACCACCCTGTCTATTGACTGATGGGTAGAACTACTACCACCCTGTCTACTGACTGATGGGTAGAACTACTACCACCCTGTCTGACTGATGGGTAGAACTACTACCACCCTGTCTATTGACTGATGGGTAGAACTACTACCACCCTGTCTATTGACTGGTGGGTAGAACTACTACCACCCTGTCTATTGACTGATGGGTAGAACTACTACCACCCTGTCTACTGACTGATGGGTAGAACTACTACCACCCTGTCTACTGACTGATGGGTAGAACTACTACCACCCTGTCTACTGACTGATGGGTAGAACTACTACCACCCTGTCTATTGACTGATGGGTAGAACTACTACCACCCTGTCTACTGACTGATGGGTAGAACTACTACCACCCTGTCTATTGACTGATGGGTAGAACTACTACCACCCTGTCTATTGACTGATGGGTAGAACTACTACCACCCTGTCTAATGACTGATAGGTAGAACTACTACCACCCTGTCTACTGACTGATGGGTAGAACTACTACCACCCTGTCTATTGACTGATGGGTAGAACTACTACCACCCTGTCTACTGACTGATGGGTAGAACTACTACCACCCTGTCTACTGACTGATGGGTAGAACTACTACCACCCTGTCTACTGACTGATGGGTAGAACTACTACCACCCTGTCTATTGACTGATGGGTAGAACTACTACCACCCTGTCTATTGACTGATGGGTAGAACTACTACCAACCCTGTCTATTGACTGATGGGTAGAACTACTACCACCCTGTCTATTGACTGATGGGTAGAACTACTACCACCCTGTCTACTGACTGATGGGTAGAACTACTACCACCCTGTTCATTGACTGATGGGTAGAACTACTACCACCCTGTCTACTGACTGATGGGTAGAACTACTACCACCCTGTCTATTGACTGATGGGTAGAACTACTACCACCCTGTTCTGACTGATGGGTAGAACTACTACCACCCTGTCTACTGACTGACGGTAGAACTACTACCACCCTGTCTACTGACTGATGGGTAGAACTACTACCACCCTGTCTATTGACTGATGGGTAGAACTACTACCACCCTGTCTATTGACTGATGGGTAGAACTACTACCACCCTGTCTATTGACTGATGGGTAGAACTACTACCACCCTGTCTACTGACTGATGGGTAGAACTACTACCACCCTGTCTATTGACTGATGGGTAGAACTACTACCACCCTGTCTATTGACTGATGGGTAGAACTACTACCACCCTGTCTACTGACTGATGGGTAGAACTACTACCACCCTGTTCACTGACTGATGGGTAGAACTACTACCACCCTGTCTACTGACTGACGGTAGAACTACTACCACCCTGTCTACTGACTGATGGGCAGAACTACTACCACCCTGTCTATTGACTGATGGGTAGAACTACTACCACCCTGTCTACTGACTGATGGGCAGAACTACTACCACCCTGTCTACTGACTGATGGGTAGAACTACTACCACCCTGTCTACTGACTGATGGGTAGAACTACTACCACCCTGTCTACTGACTGATGGGTAGAACTACTACCACCCTGTCTACTGACTGATGGGTAGAACTACTACCACCCTGTCTACTGACTGATGGGTAGAACTACTACCACCCTGTCTACTGACTGATGGGTAGAACTACTACCACCCTGTCTGTTGACTGATGGGTAGAACTACTACCACCCTGTCTGACTGACGGGTAGAACTACTACCACCCTGTCTGACTGACGGCAGAACTACTACCACCCCTGTCTATTGACTGACGGGCAGAACTACTACCACCCTGTCTACTGACTACTGACTGATGGGTAGAACTACTACCACCCTGTCTATTGACTGATGGGTAGAACTACTACCACCCTGTCTATTGACTGATGGGTAGAACTACTACCACCCTGTCTACTGACTGATGGGTAGAACTACTACCACCCTGTCTATTGACTGATGGGTAGAACTACTACCACCCTGTCTATTGACTGACGGTAGAACTACTACCACCCTGTCTACTGACTGATGGGTAGAACTACTACCACCCTGTCATTGACTGACTGATGGGTAGAACTACTACCACCCTGTCTACTGACTGATGGGTAGAACTACTACCACCCTGTCTACTGACTGATGGGTAGAACTACTACCACCCTGTCTATTGACTGATGGGTAGAACTACTACCACCCTGTCTACTGACTGATGGGTAGAACTACTACCACCCTGTCTACTGACTGATGGGTAGAACTACTACCACCCTGTCTACTGACTGATGGGTAGAACTACTACCACCCTGTCTATTGACTGATGGGTAGAACTACTACCACCCTGTTCTACTGACGGTAGAACTACTACCACCCTGTCTGACTGATGGGTAGAACTACTACCACCCTGTCTACTGACTGATGGGTAGAACTACTACCACCCTGTCTATTGACTGATGGGCAGAACTACTACCACCCTGTTCATTGACTGATGGGTAGAACTACTACCACCCTGTCTATTGACTGATGGGTAGAACTACTACCACCCCTGTCATTGACTGATGGGCAGAACTACTACCACCCTGTCTGACTGACGGGTAGAACTACTACCACCCTGTTCTGACCGACGGGTAGAACTACTACCACCCTGTCTACTGACCTGACGGCAGAACTACTACCACCCTGTCTACTGACTGATGGGTAGAACTACTACCACCCTGTCTACTGACTGATGGGTAGAACTACTACCACCCTGTCTACTGACTGATGGGTCAGAACTACTACCACCCTGTCTACTGACTGATGGGTAGAACTACTACCACCCTGTCTACTGACTGATGGGTAGAACTACTACCACCCTGTCTATTGACTGACGGGTAGAACTACTACCACCCTGTCTACTGACTGACGGTAGAACTACTACCACCCTGTCTGACTGACTGACGGTAGAACTACTACCACCCTGTCTATTGACTGATGGGTAGAACTACTACCACCCTGTCTATTGACTGATGGGTAGAACTACTACCACCCTGTCTATTGACCTGATGGGCAGAACTACTACCACCCTGTCTATTGACTGATGGGTAGAACTACTACCACCCTGTCTACTGACTGACGGGTAGAACTACTACCACCCTGTCTCTGACTGACGGGTAGAACTACTACCACCCTGTCTACTGACTGAGAACTACTACCACCCTGTCTACTGACTGATGGGTAGAACTACTACCACCCTGTCTATTGACTGATGGGTAGAACTACTACCACCCTGTCTACTGACTGATGGGTAGAACTACTACCACCCTGTCATTGACCTGATGGGTAGAACTACTACCACCCTGTCTGCTGACTGATGGGTAGAACTACTACCACCCTGTCTACTGACTGATGGGTAGAACTACTACCACCCTGTCTACTGACATGGGTAGAACTACTACCACCCTGTCTCTGACTGATGGGTAGAACTACTACCACCCTGTCTACTGACTGATGGGTAGAACTACTACCACCCTGTCTATTGACTGATGGGTAGAACTACTACCACCCTGTCTGTCTGACGGGTAGAACTACTACCACCCTGTCTGTCTGACGGGTAGAACTACTACCACCCTGTCTACTGACTGATGGGTAGACCTACTACCACCCTGTCTATTGACTGATGGGTAGAACTACTACCACCCTGTCTACTGACTGATGGGTAGAACTACTACCACCCTGTCTACTGACTGATGGGTAGAACTACTACCACCCTGTCTACTGACTGATGGGTAGAACTACTACCACCCTGTCTACTGACCTGATGGGCAGAACTACTACCACCCTGTCTACTGACCTGATGGGTAGAACTACTACCACCCTGTCTATTGACTGATGGGTAGAACTACTACCACCCTGTCTACTGACTGGATGGGTAGAACTACTACCACCCTGTCTATTGACTGATGGGTAGAACTACTACCACCCTGTCTATTGACTGATGGGTAGAACTACTACCACCCTGTCTACTGACTGACGGGTAGAACTACTACCACCCTGTCTATTGACTGATGGGTAGAACTACTACCACCCTGTCTATTGACTGATGGGTAGAACTACTACCACCCTGTCTACTGACTGATGGGTAGAACTACTACCACCCTGTCTATTGACTGACGGCAGAACTACTACCACCCTGTCTATTGACTGATGGGTAGAACTACTACCACCCTGTCTATTGACTGATGGGTAGAACTACTACCACCCTGTCTATTGACTGATGGGTAGAACTACTACCACCCTGTCTACTGACTGATGGGTAGAACTACTACCACCCTGTCTACTGACCGATGGGTAGAACTACTACCACCCTGTCTACTGACTGACGGGTAGAACTACTACCACCCTGTCTACTGACTGATGGGCAGAACTACTACCACCCTGTCTACTGACTGGGTAGAACTACTACCACCCTGTCTACTGACTGATGGGTAGAACTACTACCACCCTGTCTACTGACTGATGGGTAGAACTACTACCACCCCTGTCTACTGACTGATGGGTAGAACTACTACCACCCTGTCTATTGACTGATGGGTAGAACTACTACCACCCTGTCTACTGACTGATGGGCAGAACTACTACCACCCTGTTCTACTGACTGACTGATGGGTAGAACTACTACCACCCTGTCTATTGACTGATGGGTAGAACTACTACCACCCTGTCTACTGACTGATGGGTAGAACTACTACCACCCTGTCTATTGAGTGATGGGTAGAACTACTACCACCCTGTCTACTGACTGACGGGTAGAACTACTACCACCCTGTCTATTGACTGATGGGTAGAACTACTACCACCCTGTCTGACTGACGGGTAGAACTACTACCACCCTGTCTACTGACTGATGGGTAGAACTACTACCACCCTGTCTATTGACTGATGGGTAGAACTACTACCACCCTGTCTACTGACTGATGGGTAGAACTACTACCACCCTGTCTACTGACTGATGGGTAGAACTACTACCACCCTGTCTACTGACTGATGGGTAGAACTACTACCACCCTGTCTACTGACTGATGGGTAGAACTACTACCACCCTGTCTGACTGACTGATGGGTAGAACTACTACCACCCTGTCTGACTGACTGATGGGTAGAACTACTACAACCCTGTCTATTGACTGATGGGTAGAACTACTACCACCCTGTCTATTGACTGATGGGTAGAACTACTACCACCCTGTCTGACTGACGGGTAGAACTACTACCACCCTGTGTCTGACTGAGGTAGAACTACTACCACCCTGTCTACTGACTGATGGGTAGAACTACTACCACCCTGTCTACTGACTGATGGGTAGAACTACTACCACCCTGTCTACTGACTGATGGGTAGAACTACTACCACCCTGTCTACTGACTGATGGGTAGAACTACTACCACCCTGTCTACTGACTGATGGGTAGAACT
>CM059783.1:33315776-33370776 GCA_030435695.1 Brachymystax lenok tsinlingensis
CTACCACCCTGTCTACTGACTGATGGGTAGAACTACTACCACCCTGTCTACTGACTGATGGGTAGAACTACTACCACCCTGTCTACTGACTGATGGGTAGAACTACTACCACCCTGTTCACTGACTGATGGGTAGAACTACTACCACCCTGTCTACTGACTGATGGGTAGAACTACTACCACCCTGTCTACTGACTGATGGGTAGAACTACTACCACCCTGTCTACTGACCGATGGGTAGAACTACTACCACCCTGTTCACTGACTGATGGGCAGAACTACTACCACCCTGTCTACTGACTGACGGCAGAACTACTACCACCCTGTCTACTGACTGATGGGCAGAACTACTACCACCCTGTCTACTGACTGATGGGTAGAACTACTACCACCCTGTTCACTGACTGATGGGTAGAACTACTACCACCCTGTCTACTGACTGATGGGTAGAACTACTACCACCCTGTCTACTGACTGATGGGTAGAACTACTACCACCCTGTCTACTGACTGATGGGTAGAACTACTACCACCCTGTCTACTGACTGATGGGTAGAACTACTACCACCCTGTTCATTGACTGATGGGTAGAACTACTACCACCCTGTTCACTGACTGATGGGTAGAACTACTACCACCCTGTCTACTGACTGATGGGTAGAACTACTACCACCCTGTCTATTGACTGATGGGTAGAACTACTACCACCCTGTTCATTGACTGATGGGTAGAACTACTACCACCCTGTTCTGACTGACGGGTAGAACTACTACCACCCTGTCTACTGACTGATGGGTAGAACTACTACCACCCTGTTCTGACTGACGGGTAGAACTACTACCACCCTGTTCATTGACTGACGGTAGAACTACTACCACCCTGTCTACTGACTGACGGTAGAACTACTACCACCCTGTCTACTGACTGACGGTAGAACTACTACCACCCTGTTCTGACTGACGGTAGAACTACTACCACCCTGTCTACTGACTGATGGGTAGAACTACTACCACCCTGTCTACTGACTGACGGTAGAACTACTACCACCCTGTCTACTGACTGATGGGTAGAACTACTACCACCCTGTCTGACTGACGGTAGAACTACTACCACCCTGTCTACTGACTGATGGGTAGAACTACTACCACCCTGTTCACTGACTGACGGTAGAACTACTACCACCCTGTCTACTGACTGATGGGTAGAACTACTACCACCCTGTTCATTGACTGACGGTAGAACTACTACCACCCTGTCTACTGACTGACGGGTAGAACTACTACCACCCTGTCTACTGACTGACGGGTAGAACTACTACCACCCTGTTCACTGACTGATGGGTAGAACTACTACCACCCTGTTCTGACTGATGGGTAGAACTACTACCACCCTGTCTACTGACTGACGGGCAGAACTACTACCACCCTGTCTACTGACTGACGGTAGAACTACTACCACCCTGTTCACTGACTGACGGCAGAACTACTACCACCCTGTCTACTGACTGATGGGTAGAACTACTACCACCCTGTTCACTGACTGATGGGTAGAACTACTACCACCCTGTCTACTGACTGATGGGTAGAACTACTACCACCCTGTCTACTGACTGACGGGCAGAACTACTACCACCCTGTTCGACTGACGGTAGAACTACTACCACCCTGTCTACTGACTGATGGGTAGAACTACTACCACCCTGTCTACTGACTGATGGGTAGAACTACTACCACCCTGTCTACTGACTGATGGGTAGAACTACTACCACCCTGTCTACTGACTGATGGGTAGAACTACTACCACCCTGTCTACTGACTGATGGGTAGAACTACTACCACCCTGTCTACTGACTGACGGGTAGAACTACTACCACCCTGTCTACTGACTGATGGGTAGAACTACTACCACCCTGTTCATTGACTGATGGGTAGAACTACTACCACCCTGTTCTACTGACTGATGGGTAGAACTACTACCACCCTGTCTACTGACTGATGGGTAGAACTACTACCACCCTGTCTACTGACTGATGGGTAGAACTACTACCACCCTGTTCACTGACTGATGGGTAGAACTACTACCACCCTGTCTACTGACTGATGGGTAGAACTACTACCACCCTGTCTACTGACTGATGGGTAGAACTACTACCACCCTGTTCTGACTGATGGGTAGAACTACTACCACCCTGTTCACTGACTGATGGGTAGAACTACTACCACCCTGTCTACTGACTGATGGGTAGAACTACTACCACCCTGTCTACTGACTGATGGGTAGAACTACTACCACCCTGTCTACTGACTGATGGGTAGAACTACTACCACCCTGTCTACTGACTGATGGGTAGAACTACTACCACCCTGTCTATTGACTGATGGGCAGAACTACTACCACCCTGTCTGACTGATGGGTAGAACTACTACCACCCTGTCTATTGACTGATGGGTAGAACTACTACCACCCTGTTCATTGACTGACGGCAGAACTACTACCACCCTGTCTACTGACTGATGGGTAGAACTACTACCACCCTGTTCATTGACTGATGGGTAGAACTACTACCACCCTGTCTACTGACTGACGGGTAGAACTACTACCACCCTGTCTATTGACTGATGGGTAGAACTACTACCACCCTGTCTATTGACTGATGGGTAGAACTACTACCACCCTGTCTATTGACTGATGGGTAGAACTACTACCACCCTGTCTATTGACTGATGGGTAGAACTACTACCACCCTGTCTATTGACTGATGGGTAGAACTACTACCACCCTGTCTATTGACTGATGGGTAGAACTACTACCACCCTGTTCTGACTGACGGGTAGAACTACTACCACCCTGTCTATTGACTGATGGGTAGAACTACTACCACCCTGTCTATTGACTGACGGGTAGAACTACTACCACCCTGTCTACTGACTGATGGGTAGAACTACTACCACCCTGTCTGACTGACGGGTAGAACTACTACCACCCTGTCTACTGACTGACGGGTAGAACTACTACCACCCTGTCTGTCTGACGGGTAGAACTACTACCACCCTGTCTGACTGACGGTAGAACTACTACCACCCTGTCTGACTGACGGTAGAACTACTACCACCCTGTCTACTGACTGACGGTAGAACTACTACCACCCTGTCTACTGACTGACGGGTAGAACTACTACCACCCTGTCTACTGACTGATGGGTAGAACTACTACCACCCTGTCTACTGACTGATCGGTAGAACTACTACCACCCTGTCTATTGACTGATGGGTAGAACTACTACCACCCTGTCTGTCTGACGGGTAGAACTACTACCACCCTGTCTGTCTGACGGGTAGAACTACTACCACCCTGTCTGTCTGACGGGTAGAACTACTACCACCCTGTCTGTCTGACGGGTAGAACTACTACCACCCTGTCTACTGACTGACGGGTAGAACTACTACCACCCTGTCTACTGACTGACGGGTAGAACTACTACCAACCTGTCTACTGACTGACGGGTAGAACTACTACCAACCTGTCTGTCTGACGGGTAGAACTACTACCACCCTGTCTGTCTGACGGGTAGAACTACTACCACCCTGTCTACTGACTGACGGGTAGAACTACTACCACCCTGTCTACTGACTGACGGGTAGAACTACTACCACCCTGTCTACTGACTGATGGGTAGAACTACTACCACCCTGTCTACTGACTGACGGGTAGAACTACTACCACCCTGTCTACTGACTGATGGGTTGAACTACTACCACCCTGTCTACTGACTGATGGGTAGAACTACTACCACCCTGTCTACTGACTGATGGGTAGAACTACTACCACCCTGTCTACTGACTGATGGGTAGAACTACTACCACCCTGTCTACTGACTGATGGGTTGAACTACTACCACCCTGTCTACTGACTGATGGGTAGAACTACTACCACCCTGTCTACTGACTGATGGGTAGAACTACTACCACCCTGTCTACTGACTGATGGGTAGAACTACTACCACCCTGTCTACTGACTGACGGGTAGAACTACTACCACCCTGTCTACTGACTGACGGGTAGAACTACTACAACCCTGTCTATTGTCTGATGGGTAGAACTACTACCACCCTGTCTACTGACTGATGGGTAGAACTACTACCACCCTGTCTACTGACTGATGGGTAGAACTACTACCACCCTGTCTACTGACTGATGGGTAGAACTACTACCACCCTGTCTGAGTGACGGGTAGAACTACTACCACCCTGTCTGAGTGGCGGGTAGAGAGCTCCACTAGGGGACCCAGAACAACAGGCCCCTGGTCTCCTCTACCCCACTGTACAGGAACCATAGTGTATATTTTGGTCCCAGTAAATGTCACTTCATTGTCCATGCTATGGAGGGTTGTGGTGTGTCCAGTCTGAGGGGTGAGTTACAGGGTTATTGGGTCATTGTTGTGTGAGGAGGAGAAACAACTGTGTTTCTTCAGCTTATCTAACTAGAACCTATTGAAACTGGACGAATACTGTTTAAAGACCTCTTCATCTCTCTGACCAGTCTGTTCTGGAGGATTCTTTACTGAGATCTAATTAAACCATTAATCTGTTTGTAATCTGACACACACAGCCCTAGATAGCTCCTAGCCAGTCACACACAGCAGTCTGATCTCTCTGTAGATACCGCTGATTTCTGGTCTCAGCGATTTAAATCAGTTATCTTACAAGACCCTAGACAGCCCCTAGCCAGTCTCTCTCTCTCTCTCTCTCTCACACACACACACACACACACACACACACACACACACACACACACACACACACACACACACAGCCCTACCGAGCCCCTAGCCAGTCACACAGAGCCCCTAGCCAGTCACACACAGGCCTACAGAGCCCCTAGCCAGCCACACACAGCCCTACAGAGCCCCTAGCCAGCCACACACAGCCCTACAGAGCCCCTAGCCAGCCACACACAGCCCTACAGAGCCCCTAGCCAGCCACACACAGCACTACAGAGCCCCTAGCCAGCCACACACAGCCCTACAGAGCCCCTAGCCAGTCACACACAGCCCTACAGAGCCCCTAGCCAGTCACACACAGCCCTACAGAGCCCCTAGCCAGTCACACACAGCCCTACAGAGCCCCTAGCCAGCCACACACAGCCCTACAGAGCCCCTAGCCAGTCACACACAGCCCTACAGAGCCCCTAGCCAGTCACACACAGCCCTACAGAGCCCCTAGCCAGTCACACACAGCCCTACAGAGCCCCTAGCCAGTCACACACAGCCCTACAGAGCCCCTAGCCAGTCACACACAGCCCTACAGAGCCCCTAGCCAGCCACACACAGCCCTACAGAGCCCCTAGCCAGTCACCCCCCCCTACATATTCCCACAACCCTGAGTGGCCCCTAGCCAGTCATATCCAGTAAATAGCCCGTAAAGACCTGACTCTGGAGAGGAGATGGTAACAGAGAGGCATCAGGAGTCTCAGGGGAGAGCTGTCTCCAGCTGTTTCTCAAACATTGAACAAGACTCCTAGCCACTCTCACATCGAGAGACATAGTGGCACTGAGGGATGCAGACATTTACAGGGAACAGACCACACCCAGACCAGACATACGTTACTGTGTTCTACACTACTGTCTCCGTACGTTACTGTGTTCTACACTACTGTCTCCGTACGTTACTGTGTTCTACACTACTGTCTCCGTACGTTACTGTGTTCTACACTACTGTCTCCGTACATTACTGTGTTCTACACTACTGTCTCCGTACGTTACTGTGTTCTACACTACTGTCTCCGTACATTACTGTGTTCTACACTACTGTCTCCGTACGTTACTGTGTTCTACACTACTGTCTCCATACATTACTGTGTTCTACATTACTGTGTTCTACACTACTGTCTCTGTACGTTACTGTGTTCTACACTACTGTCTCCGTACATTACTGTGTTCTACACTACTGTCTCCGTACGTTACTGTGTTCTACACTACTGTCTCTGTACGTTACTGTGTTCTACACTACTGTCTCCAGTACATTACTGTGTTCTACATTACTGTGTTCTACACTACTGTCTCCGTACGTTACTGTGTTCTACACTACTGTCTCCGTACGTTACTGTGTTCTACACTACTGTCTCCGTACATTACTGTGTTCTACACTACTGTCTCCGTACGTTACTGTGTTCTACACTACTGTCTCTGTACGTTACTGTGTTCTACACTACTGTCTCCGTACGTTACTGTGTTCTACGTTACTGTGTTCTACACTACTGTCTCCGTACGTTACTGTGTTCTACACTACTGTCTCTGTACGTTACTGTGTTCTACACTACTGTCTCCGTACATTACTGTGTTCTACACTACTGTCTCCGTACATTACTGTGTTCTACACTACTGTCTCCGTACGTTACTGTGTTCTACACTACTGTCTCCGTACATTACTGTGTTCTACACTACTGTCTCCGTACATTACTGTGTTCTACACTACTGTCTCCGTACATTACTGTGTTCTACACTACTGTCTCCGTACATTACTGTGTTCTACACTACTGTCTCCGTACGTTACTGTGTTCTACACTACTGTCTCCGTACGTTACTGTGTTCTACACTACTGTCTCCGTGACGTTACTGTGTTCTACACTACTGTCTCCGTCACGTTACTGTGTTCTACACTACTGTCTCCGTGACGTTACTGTGTTCTACACTACTGTCTCCGTACGTTACTGTGTTCTACACTACTGTCTCCGTACATTACTGTGTTCTACACTACTGTCTCCGTACATTACTGTGTTCTACACTACTGTCTCCGTGACATTACTGTGTTCTACACTACTGTCTCCGTCACGTTACTGTGTTCTACACTACTGTCTCCGTGACGTTACTGTGTTCTACACTACTGTCTCCGTCGTTACTGTGTTCTACACTACTGTCTCCGTGACGTTACTGTGTTCTACACTACTGTCTCCGTACGTTACTGTGTTCTACACTACTGTCTCCGTACGTTACTGTGTTCTACACTACTGTCTCCGTACATTACTGTGTTCTACACTACTGTCTCCGTGACATTACTGTGTTCTACACTACTGTCTCCGTGACATTACTGTGTTCTACACTACTGTCTCCGTGACATTACTGTGTTCTACACTACTGTCTCCGTCACGTTACTGTGTTTCTACACTACTGTCTCCGTACGTTACTGTGTTCTACACTACTGTCTCCGTACATTACTGTGTTCTACACTACTGTCTCCATACATTACTGTGTTCTACATTACTGTGTTCTACACTACTGTCTCCGTACGTTACTGTGTTCTACACTACTGTCTCCGTACATTACTGTGTTCTACATTACTGTGTTCTACACTACTGTCTCCGTACGTTACTGTGTTCTACACTACTGTCTCTGTACGTTACTGTGTTCTACACTACTGTCTCCGTACGTTACTGTGTTCTACACTACTGTCTCCGTACATTACTGTGTTCTACACTACTGTCTCCGTACATTACTGTGTTCTACACTACTGTCTCCGTACATTACTGTGTTCTACACTACTGTCTCCGTACATTACTGTGTTCTACACTACTGTCTCCGTACGTTACTGTGTTCTACACTACTGTCTCCGTACGTTACTGTGTTCTACACTACTGTCTCCGTACGTTACTGTGTTCTACACTACTGTCTCCGTACATTACTGTGTTCTACACTACTGTCTCCGTACATTACTGTGTTCTACATTACTGTGTTCTACACTACTGTCTCCGTACGTTACTGTGTTCTACACTACTGTCTCCGTACATTACTGTGTTCTACACTACTGTCTCCGTACATTACTGTGTTCTACATTACTGTGTTCTACACTACTGTCTCCGTACGTTACTGTGTTCTACACTACTGTCTCCGTACATTACTGTGTTCTACACTACTGTCTCCGTACATTACTGTGTTCTACACTACTGTCTCCGTACGTTACTGTGTTCTACACTACTGTCTCCGTACGTTACTGTGTTCTACACTACTGTCTCCGTACATTACTGTGTTCTACATTACTGTGTTCTACACTACTGTCTCCGTACATTACTGTGTTCTCCGTACAGTACGGTGTGTTACGCTGCCGTCTCCGTACAGTACGGTGTGTTACGCTGCCGTCTCCGTACGCTACGGTGTGTTACGCTGCCGTCTCCGTACAGTACGGTGTGTTACGCTGCCGTCTCCGTACAGTACGGTGTGTTACGCTGCCGTCTCCGTACAGTACGCTGTGCTACGCTGCCGTCTCCGTACGCTACGCTGTGCTACGCTGCCGTCTCCGTACGCTACGGTGTGTTACGCTGCCGTCTCCATACAGTACGGTGTGTTACGCTGCCGTCTCCGTACTCTAGGGTGTGTTACGCTGCCGTCTCCGTACGCTACGGTGTGTTACGCTGCCGTCTCCGTACGTTACGGTGTGTTACGCTGCCGTCTCCATACAGTACGGTGTGTTACGCTGCCGTCTCCGTACTCTAGGGTGTGTTACGCTGCCGTCTCCGTACGCTACGGTGTGTTACGCTGCCGTCTCCGTACAGTACGGTGTGTTACGCTGCCGTCTCCGTACGCTACGGTGTGTTACGCTGCCGTCTCCGTACGCTACGGTGTGTTACGCTGCCGTCTCCGTACGCTGCGTGTGTTACGCTGCCGTCTCCGTACGCTACGGTGTGCTACGCTGCAGTCTCCGCACGCTACGGTGTGCTACGCTGCAGTCTCCGCACGCTACGGTGTGTTACGCTGCCGTCTCCGTACAGTACGGTGTGTTACGCTGCCGTCTCCGTACAGTACGGTGTGTTACGCTGCCGTCTCCGTACAGTACGGTGTGTTACGCTGCCGTCTCCGTACGCTACGCTGTGCTACGCTGCCGTCTCCGTACGCTACGGTGTGTTACGCTGCCGTCTCCGTACAGTAAGGTGTGCTACGCTACTGTTTACTGTGGCTGTGTCTCAAATGGAAACCTATTCCATATATAGATCCTTATGGGCCCTGCTTAAAGGTAGTGCACTATTAAGGGAATAGGGTGCCATTTTGAGGTGGGGTGAAGGTGAGTACCCAGTACCCCTGCACATTGACTCATTACTACCTCGACTACCCAGTACCCCTTCACATTGATTCATTACTACCCAGTACCCCTGCACATTGACTCATTACTACCCAGTACCCCTGCACATTGACTCATTACTACCCAGTACCCCTGCACATTGACTCATTACTACCTCAACTACCCAGTACCCCTGAACATTGACTCATTAGTAACAAGAACTCCTGCACATTGACTCATTATTACCTCGACTACCCAGTACCCCTGCACATTGACTCATTATTACCTCGACTACCCAGTACCCCTGCACATTGACTCATTACTACCTTGACTACCCAGTACCCCTGCACATTGACTCATTACTACCCAGTACCCCTGCACACTGACTCATTACTACCCAGTACCCCTGCACATTGACTCATTACTACCCAGTACTCCTGCACATTGACTCATTATTACCTCGACTACCCAGTACCCCTGCACATTGACTCATTATTACCTCGACTACCCAGTACCCCTGCACATTGACTCATTATTACCTCGACTACCCAGTAGCCCTGCACATTGACTCATTATTACCTCGACTACCCAGTACCCCTGCACATTGACTCATTACTACCCAGTACCCCTGCACATTGACTCATTACTACCCAGTACCCCTGCACATTGACTCATTACTACCTCGACTACCCAGTACCCCTGCACATTGACTCATTATTACCTCGACTACCCAGTACCTCTGCACATTGACTCATTACTACCTCGACTACCCAGTACCCCTGCACATTGACTCATTATTACCTCGACTACCCAGTACCTCTGCACATTGACTCATTATTACCTCGACTACCCAGTACCCCTGCACATTGACTCATTACTACCCAGTACTCCTGCACATTGACTCATTATTACCTCGACTACCCTGTACTCCTGCACATTGACTCATTATTACCTCGACTACCCAGTACCCCTGCACATTGACTCATTATTACCTCGACTACCCAGTACCCCTGCACATTGACTCATTACTACCTCGACTACCCAGTACCCCTTCACATTGACTCATTACTACCCAGTACCCCTGCACATTGACTCATTACTACCCAGTACCCCTGCACATTGACTCATTACTACCCAGTACCCCTGCACATTGACTCATTACTACCCAGTACCCCTGCACATTGACTCATTACTAACTCGACTACCCAGTACCCCTGCACATTGACTCATTACTACCCAGTACTCCTGCACATTGACTCATTATTACCCAGTACCCCTGCACATTGACTCATTACTACCCAGTACCCCTGCACATTGACTCATTATTACCTCGACTACCCAGTACCCCTGCACATTGACTCATTATTACCTCGACTACCCCTGCACATTGACTCATTACTACCCAGTACCCCTGCACATTGACTCATTATTACCTCGACTACCCAGTACCCCTGCACATTGACTCATTATTACCTCGACTACCCCTGCACATTGACTCATTACTACCCAGTACTCCTGCACATTGACTCATTACTACCTTGACTACCCAGTACCCCTGCACATTGACTCATTACTACCCAGTACCCCTGCACATTGACTCATTACTAACTCGACTACCCAGTACCCCTGCACATTGACTCATTACTACCTCGACTACCCAGTACCCCTGCACATTGACTCATTACTACCCAGTACCCCTGCACATTGACTCATTACTAACTCGACTACCCAGTACCCCTGCACATTGACTCATTACTACCTCGACTACCCAGTACCCCTGCACATTGACTCATTACTACCCAGTACTCCTGCACATTGACTCATTATTACCCAGTACCCCTGCACATTGACTCATTATTACCCAGTAACCCTGCACATTGACTCATTACTACCCAGTACCCCTGCACATTGACTCATTATTACCTCGACTACCCAGTACCCCTGCACATTGACTCATTACTACCCAGTACCCCTGCACATTGACTCATTATTACCTCGACTACCCAGTACCTCTGCACATTGACTCATTATTACCTCGACTACCCAGTACCCCTGCACATTGACTCATTACTACCCAGTACCCCTGCACATTGACTCATTACTACCCAGTACTCCTGCACATTGACTCATTACTACCCAGTACCCCTGCACATTGACTCATTACTACCCAGTACTCCTGCACATTGACTCATTACTACCCAGTACCCCTGCACATTGACTCATTACTAACTCGACTACCCAGTACCCCTGCACATTGACTCATTACTACCCAGTACTCCTGCACATTGACTCATTATTACCCAGTACCCCTGCACATTGACTCATTATTACCCAGTACCCCTGCACATTGACTCATTACTACCCAGTACCCCTGCACATTGACTCATTACTACCCAGTACCCCTGCACATTGACTCATTACTACCCAGTACCCCTGCACATTGACTCATTACTACCCAGTACCCCTGCACATTGACTCATTACTACCCAGTACCCCTGCACATTGACTCATTATTACCTCGACTACCCAGTACCCCTGCACATTGACTCATTACTACCCAGTACTCCTGCACATTGACTCATTACTACCCAGTACTCCTGCACATTGACTCATTACTACCCAGTACCCCTGCACATTGACTCATTACTAACTCGACTACCCAGTACCCCTGCACATTGACTCATTACTACCCAGTACTCCTGCACATTGACTCATTATTACCCAGTACCCCTGCACATTGACTCATTACTACCCAGTACTCCTGCACATTGACTCATTACTACCCAGTACCCCTGCACATTGACTCATTACTACCCAGTACTCCTGCACATTGACTCATTACTACCCAGTACCCCTGCACATTGACTCATTACTAACTCGACTACCCAGTACCCCTGCACATTGACTCATTACTACCCAGTACTCCTGCACATTGACTCATTATTACCCAGTACCCCTGCACATTGACTCATTATTACCCAGTACCCCTGCACATTGACTCATTACTACCCAGTACCCCTGCACATTGACTCATTACTACCCAGTACCCCTGCACATTGACTCATTACTACCCAGTACCCCTGCACATTGACTCATTACTACCCAGTACCCCTGCACATTGACTCATTACTACCCAGTACCCCTGCACATTGACTCATTATTACCTCGACTACCCAGTACCCCTGCACATTGACTCATTACTACCCAGTACTCCTGCACATTGACTCATTACTACCCAGTACTCCTGCACATTGACTCATTACTACCCAGTACTCCTGCACATTGACTCATTACTACCCAGTACCCCTGCACATTGACTCATTACTAACTCGACTACCCAGTACCCCTGCACATTGACTCATTACTACCCAGTACTCCTGCACATTGACTCATTATTACCCAGTACCCCTGCACATTGACTCATTATTACCCAGTACCCCTGCACATTGACTCATTACTACCCAGTACCCCTGCACATTGACTCATTACTACCCAGTACCCCTGCACATTGACTCATTACTACCCAGTACTCCTGCACATTGACTCATTATTACCCAGTACCCCTGCACATTGACTCATTATTACCCAGTACCCTGCACATTGACTCATTACTACCCAGTACCCCTGCACATTGACTCATTACTACCCAGTACCCCTGCACATTGACTCATTACTACCCAGTACCCCTGCACATTGACTCATTACTACCCAGTACTCCTGCACATTGACTCATTACTACCCAGTACTCCTGCACATTGACTCATTACTACCCAGTACCCCTGCACATTGTAATGAAACAAGCAGGAAGTGGGACCTCGTCTGTGGTGGTTGGCGACCCCTCAACCTTCAAAATTCAGGCTGACGCAACAAACAGACCAAAATACCTGCAGCCCCTGTTGGAGGTTCTCACCACAATCCAAGCCCACTCCGTAAGAGGCCGAGAGTGGCCAATTTGTGAGGAAGATCAGGAACTGCCTGAGTCCGGGAAGCGCTGTACTTTTTAAGAGTCAATGCAGGAAAAATGGAAGTTAAACAGGTATGGCCTATAGTTTTATGCAAATGGCTTGTTTGTTTTTTTGGTTGCAAGGAAGGCCTACCAGATTATTTGCCATAGCCTATAGCCCAAATGTGTGTGTAAAAATGTTATTAGACATTTGTTGGCCTGGGTCTTGAGAATCCGTCAGCTACAATTAGTTAAGGCCTGCATGCAATTCACTATAGTTACTCTGGTCAGAAACAGTCTGTTTTTTTCATGTTGAATATTCCTCCCTGAAGTCAGGTGCACGAGGAGAGAAAATGACCAAGCTGCAGCTTTAAGTCCAAGGCAGGCTAAAACAACAGTCCTTTTCACTAGACTGTAATAACCTCCTATGTTCCCAGTCGGACAGCAGTGCTCCATTGGCCTGTTAAAACCAAGGCTACACCAACAGAATAGTATGGTGACCGTGGGAGAACGGTTGTTACATTGTTACATACAATCCCCGGGCGCCGAAGACGTGGATGTCGATTAAGGCAGCCCCCCCCGCACCTCTCAGATTCAGAGGGGTTGGGTTAAACGCGGAAGACACATTTCAGTTGAAGGCATTCGGTTGGACAACTGACTAATAATGGTGACTTTGACATTGTAATAAAGACAACATGCAACTGTTGGATTCATGTGGACGTTTCTCCATTTACAGTGATGTAATCATGTCTGATTATTTTCCCTGTATTATATGCTTTTTAAATAGCACTTACGGTTTGAACAGGGAAGCCCGGTCATTTCGTGCAATTGGTAGATTCTCTGGAAAATATTAAACCCTAGTTGGGTCTAGAGACTTTAGTGTCTGGAAGGAGTCAGGGCGAGGGGCTGAGGGTTTCTACAGACTGTAGTGTCTAGTAAGAGACAGGGCGAGGTGGCTGAGGGTTTCTACAGACTGTAGTGTCTAGTAAGAGACAGGGCGAGGTGGCTGAGGGTTTCTACAGACTGTAGTGTCTAGTAAGAGACAGGGAGAGGGGCTGAGGGTTTCTACAGACTGTAGTGTCTAGTAAGAGACAGGGAGAGGGGCTGAGGGTTTCTACAGACTAGTGTCTAGTAAGGGAGAGGGGCTGAGGGTTTCTACAGACTGTAGTGTCTAGTAAGAGACAGGGAGAGGTGGCTGAGGGTTTCTACAGACTGTAGTGTCTAGTAAGAGACAGGGAGAGGGGCTGAGGGTTTCTACAGACTGCAGTTGTTGAAGCCAAACCCAGGAATTCATTATGTTCTATTGAAACTGTTTCCAGCGTTGGACAGAGATAATCTTGCTGTTTCACGGAGAGAGGCACGGAAGTCACATTTGGATTCAATTAACACTTCATTGTGAACAAAACAAACTATTTTCATAAAAACACAAAATGCTTCCTTGGGAGAGAAGAAAAACCTGGAAATGATCTGAACAGGGATCCTAGGGCTCCTCGTCTGATTGGTTTGGTTGTCTGACAGCTGTATTGGCTCAGGGCCAGATGTCTTTGTTTCAGTTGAGTAATCGCACACACATAGTTGAACCTCGTCCAGCGACTCTCTGGTTGTCTCTCCTCTACCCCGTTTCTACATTCTGGGACCATAATAAACCACATCAGCCCTGTTTTCTCCATCAGCTCTGTCGTTCCCAAGAAAATACATTTTCCACTTGTATGCTATAGCTACTACATCAGATAAGGATAATACAGTAAGGTAGGCCGATGTCCCAAATGGCACCCTATTCCCTTTATAGTTCACAGGCTCTGGTCAAAAGTAGTGCACTACATGGGGAATAGAGGACCATTTGGGACACAATCTAAATTAGGACTGGAAGGAAAACAACAAACTGACGTGAGAATAAGAACGAGGCTAGCTTGGTCCCAGGTCTGAAACAGAACGAGGCTAGCCTGGTCCCAGGTCTGAAACAGAACGAGGATAGCCTGGTCCCAGGTCTGAAACAGAACGAGGCTAGCCTGGTCCCAGGTCTGAAACAGAACGAGGATAGCCTGGTCCCAGACCTGTTTGTGCTCTAACTGCTGTCAGTGTAAAACTAGAACCCAGGCTAGAACTAGGAGATCTTGGTTCAGAGATGAACGTGACCCTCAGATAGAGAGGAAGGAAGTCGTTAGAGAACTGTTGGATTAACATGAGTCGTAACCCAGCGAGTGGGATTGAACAGGAGACACATGAACACACACACCACACCACACCACACCAAAACACACCCTCACACACACCACCTCACCCCCACACACACACACCACACACACCACACACTACACTAAACACACACACACACCCTCGCTGATCAGACCGTGTGGAACCGTCTCTTCGGAGTGTTCCCTGTGCGATGTCACTGTGATGTCACACTGGGATTACGGACCACCACCTCTCCTGATAGACGATCTCTACATTAGGACAGACAAACCCTACCCATGGGTTACACCCCTCATATACACTACAGTCCTCTCCTCCATCTCACACCCCCCACTTCTCAGGGCCAGTCCTGCTGTGTGTGTCAGTGGGGGGGATAATCCCTGCATGCGTGCAGGACGAGAGAGAGAGAGAGAGAGAGAGAGAGAGAGAGAGAGAGAGAGAGAGAGAGAGAGAGAGAGAGAGAATTATAGCGTAAGGGGGAGAGAGAGACTGAGTGAATGATAGAGGTAGAGAGAGAGATGGTGAATGAGTAGAGAGAAAAGTAGAGCAGGATAGTGTGATTTCATTTTCCAGTTTATTTCCTGTGGATTACAGAGTGATGCGTAGAAAAGCCGTCTCCAATTAAGGAGTGTGTTTGTGTGTGGGGATGAGGGGTTTAAAGTGAGTGTGCCTCAGTGCTCTGAACACAGCGTGGGTGGATGTCAGTACAGAAAGGCCTCTGACTCTAAATCCCTTCATCCATCCATCCATCCATCCATCCATCTGACTGAAAGACTGGGACGGTGCTGTACCCTGACTGACTGACAGAGATAGAGCCCTCTGAAGAGGCAGAGATGTACGAGGAGGCAGGCTATTAAAAACGAAATAAATATCCATACTCTGAGAACTACCCATTCCGCCAGTCACATCCCCTTCTGCCTCCCACTCTCTCCCTACACCCTCTCTCCCTACACCCTCTCTCCCCTACACCCTCTCTGTCCCCACTCTCTCCCCTACACCCTCTCTGTCCCCACTCTCTCCCCTACACCCTCTCTGTCCCCACTCTCTCCCCTACACCCGCTCTGTCCCCACTCTCTCCCTACACCCTCTCTCCCCTACACCCTCTCTGTCCCCACTCTCTCCCCTACACCATCTCTGTCCCCAGCCTGTATCAAGACATTCTGCCTCTCTGTCTTAGTGGACCTCTGTCCCCAGCCTGTATCAAGACATTCTGCCTCTCTGTCTTAGTGGACCTCTGTCCCCAGCCTGTATCAAGACATTCTGCCTCTCTGTCTTAGTGGACCTCTGTCCCCAGCCTGTATCAAGACATTCTGCCTCTCTGTCTTAGTGGACCTCTGTCCCCAGCCTTTCTGCCTCTCTGTCTTAGTGGAGCTGCAGCCTGACTTCACTAAGGCATGGAAGCAGTGGGAAACGCTCCTCTGCTGACAGTCGATGGGAAAGAATGTATCTTCTATTTCCAGAAGTCCGATCGGTCAACCTGGACGAAGTGCGTTTTCCATCCCTGGTGGATGGGAGTGAATATGGCAGCACTGCTCAAGGGCTTTAGGGTCAGGGCTGCTAAGGGATGACATGTCTGAAACACGTCTGACCTCTAAACACGTCTCTGACAGCCTCTAAACACGTCTCTGGCAACCTCTAAACACGTCTCTGACAACCTCTAAACACGTCTCTGACAACCTCTAAACACGTCTCTGACAGCCTCTAAACACGTCTCTGACAACCTCTAAACACGTCTCTGACAGCCTCTAAACACGTCTCTGACAACCTCTAAACACGTCTCTGACAACCTCTAAACACGTCTCTGACAGCCTCTAAACACGTCTCTGACAGCCTCTAAACACGTCTCTGACAGCCTCTAAACACGTCGGGTTCTGGCTCTGCAACATGGGCTATGGGTTGATGTTTTATGGAGCCAGTCAACACTGAACATGACCCAGGTGTTTTATGGAGCCGGTCAACACTGAACATGACCCAGGTGTTTTATGGAGCCGGTCAACACTGAACATGACCCAGGTGTTTTATGGAGCCGGTCAACACTGAACATGACCCAGGTGTTTTATGGAGCCGGTCAACACTGAACATGACCCAGGTGTTTTATGGAGCCAGTCAATACTCCTGGAAGGTTAGTTACGAGGTCAGAATTCACGTTACGTTGATCAACTCTTTCTATATATAGCATGTGAGACATAGTGCTCCATATACAGCCAGAGAGAGCCAGAGAGAGAGAGCCAGAGAGAGAGAGCCAGAGAGAGAGAGCCAGAGAGAGAGAGCCAGAGAGAGAGAGCCAGAGAGAGAGGCAGAGAGAGAGAGGCAGAGAGAGAGAGGCAGAGAGAGAGAGCCAGAGAGAGAGAGAGAGAGAGAGAGAGACAGAGAGAGAGCCAGAGAGAGAGAGCCAGAGAGCCAGAGAGAGAGAGAGAGAGCCAGAGAGAGAGAGAGCCAGAGAGAGAGCCAGAGGGAGAGCCAGAGAGAGAACCAGAGAGAGAGAGAGAGAGAACCAGAGAGAGAGAGCCAGAGAGCCAGAGAGAGAGCCAGAGAGAGCCAGAGAGAGAGAGCCAGAGAGAGAACCAGAGAGAGAGAGAGAGAGAGCCAGAGAGAGAGAGCCAGAGAGAGAGAGCCAGAGAGAGCCAGAGAGAGAGAGAGCCAGAGAGAGAGCCAGAGAGAGAGAGAGAGAGCCAGAGAGAGAGAGAGAGAGAGAGAGAGAGCCAGAGAGAGAGAACCAGAGAGAGAGAGCCAGAGAGAGAGAGCCAGAGGGAGAGCCAGAGAGAGAACCAGAGAGAGAGAGAGCCAGAGAGAGAGAGAACCAGAGAGAGAGAGCCAGAGAGAGAGAGAGCCAGAGAGAGAGAGAGCCAGAGAGCCAGAGAGAGAGAGAGCCAGAGAGAGCCAGAGAGAGCCAGAGAGAGAGAGAGAGAGAGCCAGAGAGAGAACCAGAGAGAGAGAGCGAGAGAGAGAGAGCCAGAGAGAGAGAAAGGCAATCATGTCTTTAGAGGAGGACAATAGTCTGTTCACCTGGTCTAGTTTGCTGACCTTAGCAGAGATCTGAAGATCTCTCTCTGTCTCTGTCGCCCCACTCCTCAGTAGTCTTAATGTACTGTAGTAAGTGATACAGGGTGTGGGTAGGGGGTCGGAGGCTCCTGAGGTTACCCAGCCTCTTGTTCTGAAGCAGGGCCATAGCAGAGAGGAGGAAGCTTACCCCTGGGAACTGGAAGAGAGTGAAACCGAGACAGTGTGAAAAGGGAGAGGGGGAAGAGGAGGAGGAAGAGGAGGAAGGAGAGGGGAATGAAGTGGTTGGGCTCCTCCACGTCAGCTCTGCATTCTGTTGTTTAGTCTTCTAGTTCAGGTATTCACAAACTGGGGTACTGGGAATGCCGTCGGGTTAAATAACAATGTGATTCACATTTTAAAAAGAACTCAAATCTATATTTGTTTATTTACTTTCTTCACATTTTTCCAACAGTCCATTTATATTTTCCGACGGGGCTCTACAGTTGATTAGACTCGTTTCACTGCCACAAACCATCTGGTGCTCAGCGAAATAACAACACAGTGTCACATACAGGTAGCCTGGTCAATTAATGAACATCCAATCACATTAACTCTCTCTATGGGAATTCCACCAACGGTCTGCAGCTGCTGTTGGAGATAAAATGGATAAATGGTTAAAAGGCCTGCATCCATAGAGACACATACCAGCTCTACTGGTAATACTGCTGCTACCAGCTCTACCGGTAATACTGCTGCTACCGGCTCTACCGGTAGTACTGCTGCTACCGGCTCTACCGGTAGTACTGCTGCTACCGGCTCTACCGGTAGTACTGCTGCTACCGGCTCTACCGGTAATACTGCTGCTACCGGCTCTACCGGTAGTACTGCTGCTACCGGCTCTACCGGTAGTACTGCTGCTACCGGCTCTACCGGTAATACTGCTGCTACCGGCTCTACCGGTAATACTGCTGCTACCGGCTCTACCGGTAATACTGCTGCTACCAGCTCTACCGGTAATACTGCTGCTACCGGCTCTACCGGTAATACTGCTGCTACCAGCTCTACCGGTAGTACTGCTGCTACCAGCTCTACCGGTAATACTGCACCTGCCGACGACACAAGTTGTTCTGCTTCCACGAGCACATCCAATGCAGGCATCAGTAATTCTACATGTTGTTGTTAGCCCAGCATGGACACTGACAGTTATGAGTCTGATGCAGCCGAAGAGCTACTGCCCCTTTACCCAGGAAAGCACTGAACAACAGACAGGGACGTTGGACCATTGAAGAGGCGCAAATATGATGAGAACTACATTGATTTGGGGTTCAGTTATATTGGGAGTGGTGTCTTTCCTCAGCCACAGTGTGATAGAACTTTTACACATATATCTCACAACTCTATGAAACCATCACTCTTGCGCAGACAGAAACAATACATGCCAATTTGAAAAATAAGCCACAGGAGTTTTTTGAGCGAGAATTAAGACGACTTTCGAGTAGTAAGACATGTATAAAAGCAACAGATACCATTAATAAGAAGGGGCTAGAAGCGTCTTATATGGTGAGCTACTGAGTGGCTAGGACAGGCAAGCCCCATACTATTGTGGAGGACTTCATTCTTCCTGCTGCCCCGGATATGGCTGGGACACTGCTGGGGAAAAGGCCCAAAAAACTATACAGACAATGCCTTCATCAAACAACACTGTTTCACGACGCATCAGTGACATGGCAGGAGATGTTTTGGAACAAATACTGCTTCGCATAAAAGCCAGTGAATTATATGTGTTACAGCTGGATGAGTCAACAGACGTGGCGGGCCTGGCACAACTCCTGGTATATGTCCGTTACGTTTATGGGGGGGTCAATTAAGGAAGACATCCTCTTCTGCAAACCACTAGAAAACAGGACAACAGGAGAGGATATTTTTAAAATACTGGACAGCTTTGTGACATCAAATGGACTTTGGTGGTCAAGATGTGTTGGTATCTGTACTGATGGGACAAAAGCCATGACTGGGAGACACTGCAGCATCCACCCAGAGGCTCTTGCTGGACACTACAGTGAATATGGTTAACTTTGTTAAAGCAAGGCCCCTGAACTCTCGTGTATTTTCTGCACTATGCAATGATATGGGCAGTATAGCTTCCTTCCCTCTTCTCGCCCCCCTACCTGGGCTCAAACCAGGGACCCTCTGCACACGCAGACAACAGCCACACTCGAAGCATCGTTACCCATCGCGCCACAAAAGCCACGGCCCTTGCAGAGCAAGGGGTACAACTACTTCAAGGTTTCAGAGCGAGTGACGTCACCGATTTGAAACGCTGTTAGCTAACTAGGCATTGCACCCCCGGCTACACAGTGAAATGGGCGGCGACCATGCAACGCTTTACAACATACAGAAGAGCGCTGGTTATCAAAGTATTGACACGTTTTATTTGAATTGAGAGACGAGCTTAAAGTTTTATTTACTGACCGTCATGTTCACTTGTCTGACCTCTTGCATGATGACGAGTTTCTCACACGACTGGCCTATCTGGGTGATGTCTTTTCTCGCCTGAATGATGCATCTAGGATTACAGGGACTCTCCGCAACTATATTCAATGTGTGGGACAAAATAGAGGCTATGATTAATAAGAAGTTGGAGCTCTTCTCTGTCTGCATTAGCAAGGAGAACACACAGGTCTTTCCATCATTGTATTTTATGTGTGCAAATGTACTCAGCTTGAGTGAGTTGAGTGCGCAATTACGCAGGTACTTTCCTGAAACAGATGACAAAGACAACTGGATTCGTTATCCCTTCCATGCCCTGCCTCCAGTCCACTTACCGATATCTGAACAAGAGAGCCTCATCGAAATTGCAGCAAGCGGTTCTGTGAAAATAGAATCAGAAGCCAGTGCCAGATTTCTGGATAGGGCTGCGCTCAGAATTTCTTGCCTTGTCAAATCACGCTGTTAAGGCACCGTTGCCCTTTATATTATGGAGTTAGGTCCTGTGTCCTATAAGAGCTCTTTGTCACAACCCGTCTCGTGGGAAGTGACAAACTCACACTCATTCTTATGTTTAATAAATGTATCGTATAGTGTGTGTATGGGAGGTTTACAATGATGGCAAAAAACAACATTTGAGTGTGCGCTGACCCTGGTGCTAGAGGGGGTACGCAGCTGGAGGTTGAATAGAGGGGGTACGCAGCTGGAGGTTGAATAGAGGGGGTACGCAGCTGGAGGTTGAATAGAGGGGGTACGCAGCTGGAGGTTGAATAGAGGGTACGCAGCTGGAGGTTGAATAGAGGGAGTGCAGCTGGAGGTTGAATAGAGGGTACGCAGCTGGAGGTTGAATAGAGGGTACGCAGCTGGAGGTTGAATAGAGGGGTAGGCAGCTGGAGGTTGAAAAGAGGGGGTAGGCAGCTGGAGGTTGAATAGAGGGGTAGGCAGCTGGAGGTTGAAAAGAGGGGGTAGGCAGCTGGAGGTTGAATAGAGGGGTAGGCAGCTGGAGGTTGAAAAGAGGGGGTAGGCAGCTGGAGGTTGAATAGAGGGGGTGCAGCTGGAGGTTGAATAGAGGGGTAGGCAGCTGGAGGTTGAAAAGAGGGGTAGGCAGCTGGAGGTTGAAAAGAGGGTACGCAGCTGGAGGTTGAATAGAGGGGGTACGCAGCTGGAGGTTGAAAAGAGGGGTGCAGCTGGAGGTTGAATAGAGGGGGTGCAGCTGGAGGTTGAATAGAGGGGGCAGCAGCTGGAGGTTGAATAGAGGGGGTACGCAGCTGGAGGTTGAATAGAGGGGTACGCAGCTGGAGGTTGAATAGAGGGGTAGGCAGCTGGAGGTTGAATAGAGGGGGTAGGCAGCTGGAGGTTGAATAGAGGGGGTAGGCAGCTGGAGGTTGAATAGAGGGGGGTACGCAGCTGGAGGTTGAATAGAGGGGGTACAGCTGGAGGTTGAATAGAGGGTAGGCAGCTGGAGGTTGAATAGAGGGGGTACGCAGCTGGAGGTTGAATAGAGGGGGTACGCAGCTGGAGGTTGAATAGAGGGCACGCAGCTGGAGGTTGAATAGAGGGTGCACAGCTGGAGGTTGAATAGAGGGGGTACGCAGCTGGAGGTTGAATAGAGGGGGCGCAGCTGGAGGTTGAATAGAGGGGTAGGCAGCTGGAGGTTGAAAAGAGGGGTAGGCAGCTGGAGGTTGAAAAGAGGGGGTGCGCAGCTGGAGGTTGAATAGAGGGCATGCAGCTGGAGGTTGAAAAGAGGGGGTACGCAGCTGGAGGTTGAATAGAGGGGGTACGCAGCTGGAGGTTGAATAGAGGGGGTACGCAGCTGGAGGTTGAATAGAGGGGGTACGCAGCTGGAGGTTGAATAGAGGGGGTACGCAGCTGGAGGTTGAATAGAGGGTACGCAGCTGGAGGTTGAATAGAGGGGGTAGGCAGCTGGAGGTTGAATAGAGGGGGTACGCAGCTGGAGGTTGAATAGAGGGGTACGCAGCTGGAGGTTGAATGTTTAAGGGTACGTGACTATAGTATATTTGGGAACTACTGTTTTAGTTCAATAAAAGTTGATGAATCCACCCCAGGAGATATTAAGTCATAGGCAGCCTTCATTCCAACGGCTGAAATTCAATGTTGGCAGTATGTTCCATTTTATACCTTTTTAATAAGGAATAAAGTAGGACAGTAGCATGAGGTACTGAGGATCTTCCAGTGGAGCCACACAGATATACAGTATTGATGCAGCACTGAGCAGATAGAACATGGTAATACTATTAGCTACACACAGAACTGCCACAGTAGTTGACTCTGGACCTGATTCTCTGCATGAGAGTGAGGAACAGTTGTTTAATGAGAAAAGACACTGCGATAACAGCTAGGAATGTTCTGTACAGCGCCCTACTAAATACAGCCAGAAACCATCCACCAGATAGGCAACACTTTGTTTCCTTCATCACACTGATATAGTCAGTCATTTTAATATGAAGTTTATGATGGATCCTCCTCTCGGTCTTAATGCTGGGGACAGATGTTGCTCTGACGACGTTCTCCGAGCTGACGGGTTAGTAGATGACCATCATTAGATTAAATATGATTATAGAGGAAGTTACCCCTCGGAACATCCACTCTACATAACACACTGCTTCATTACACACAATAACACTCTGCTATACACCACACACACACACACACACACACACACACACACACACTGCCACTACACACCACTGCTCTACTACACAACAGCCTGGTCCGGCAACTCCACCGCCGCTGACCTCAAGGCTCTACAGAGGGTGGTAACACTAGGTGTCACAGGAAGGCCGAGAAGATCAGTGACCTCATCCACCCGAGCCACGGATCTCCCTACTTCCATCACTCAGACATGGAGCATCATGACTAAAACGAACAGACTGGCCAATAGTTTCTATCCCCAGACCACTCAGACATGGGCAGAACAGGAGCATCATGACTAAAACGAACAGACTGGCCAATAGTTTCTATCCCCAGACCACTCAGACATGGGCAGAACAGGAGCATCATGACTAAAACGAACAGACTGGCCAATAGTTTCTATCCCCAGACCACTCAGACATGGGCAGAACAGGAGCATCATGACTAAAACGAACAGACTGGCCAATAGTTTCTATCCCCAGACCGTCAGGCTGCTGAATAGACACCACTAGTCAGCTGTTTCTACCCCCAGACCATCAGGCTGCTGAATAGACACCACTAGTCAGCTGTTTCTACCCCCAGACCGTCAGGCTGCTGAATAGACACCACTAGTCAGCTGTTTCTATCCTCATACCATCAGGCTGCTGAATAGACACCACTAGTCAGCTGTTTCTACCCCCAGACCATCAGGCTGCTGAATAGACACCACTAGTCAGCTGTTTCTATCCTCATACCATCAGGCTGCTGAATAGACACCACTAGTCAGCTGTTTCTATCCCCAGACCGTCAGGCTGTTGAATAGACACCACTAGTCAGCTGTTTCTATCCTCATACCGTCAGGCTGTTGAATAGACACCACTAGTCAGCTGTTTCTATCCTCATACCGTCAGGCTGTTGAATAGACACCACTAGTCAGCTGTTTCTACCCCCAGACCGTCAGGCTGCTGAATAGACACCACTAGTCAGCTGTTTCTACCCCCAGACCGTCAGGCTGCTGAATAGACACCACTAGTCAGCTGTTTCTACCCCCAGACCACCAGGCTGCTGAATAGACACCACTAGTCAGCTGTTTCTACCCCCAGACCGTCAGGCTGCTGAATAGACACCACTAGTCAGCTGTTTCTACCCCCAGACCGTCAGGCTGCTGAATAGACACCACTAGTCAGCTGTTTCTATCCTCATACCATCAGGCTGCTGAATAGACACCACTAGTCAGCTGTTTCTACCCCCAGACCGTCAGGCTGCTGAATAGACACCACTAGTCAGCTGTTTCTACCCCAGACCGTCAGGCTGCTGAATAGACACCACTAGTCAGCTGTTTCTACCCCCAGACCATCAGGCTGCTGAATAGACACCACTAGTCAGCTGTTTCTACCCCCAGACCATCAGGCTGCTGAATAGACACCACTAGTCAGCTGTTTCTACCCCCAGACCGTCAGGCTGCTGAATAGACACCACTAGTCAGCTGTTTCTACCCCCAGACCACCAGGCTGCTGAATAGACACCACTAGTCAGCTGTTTCTACCCCCAGACCATCAGGCTGCTGAATAGACACCACTAGTCAGCTGTTTCTACCCCCAGACCGTCAGGCTGCTGAATAGACACCACTAGTCAGCTGTTTCTACCCCCAGACCGTCAGGCTGCTGAATAGACACCACTAGTCAGCTGTTTCTACCCCCAGACCACCAGGCTGCTGAATAGACACCACTAGTCAGCTGTTTCTACCCCCAGACCGTCAGGCTGCTGAATAGACACCACTAGTCAGCTTGCCGCTTATGTTCATGTTTACCAATATGCAGACCAGTGGAGGCTCCTCAGAAGAGGAAGGGGAGGACCATCCTCCTCAGTGATCTTTATCTAAAAAGTTATGCTTTTTAGATTAAACTATACTAAATATAATCACGTCACCAAATAATTGATTAAAATACACTGTTTTGCAATGAAGGTCTACAGTAGCCTCAACAGCACTTTTTGTAGGGTAGCACTATGGCGTAGCCGGAGGACAGCTAGCTTCCGTCCTCCTCTGGGAGCATTGACTTTAATACAAAACCTAAGAGGCTCATGGTTATCACCTCCTTCCATAGACTTACACAGTAATTATTACAACTTTCGGAGGACGTCCTCCAACCTATCAGAGGTCTTGCAGCATGAACTGACTCAATACCCACCCAATCAAAGGATCAGAGGATGAATCTAGTACTGAAAGTGAGTAGTTGACTCAGAGACAGAAAGACAATAGTTGAACAGTTTTGAACAAATTCATTTCTTCCAAAATTAAGGAGAATCGAGAGAGATTTTTTTCTCCCCAATTTCATGCTATCCAATCGCTGCAACTCCCCTATGGACTCGGGAGAGGTGAAGGCCGAGAGCCATGTGTCCTCCGAAACACAACCCTGCCAAGTCGAACTGCATCTTGACACACTGCCTGCTTAACCTGGGAAGCCAGCCGCACCAACGTGTCGGAGGAAACACTGGCGACCAAAGTTAGCTTGAAGGCACCCGGCCCACCACAAGGAGTCGCTAGAGCGTGATGGGACAAGGAAATCCCCGTCCGGCCAAACCCTCCCCTAACCTGGACGACGCTGGCCCAATTGTGCGCCGCTTCATCGGTCTCCCGGTCACGGCCGGCTGTGACCAAACATACCTGAATTTGTCCAATAGAAACTCTTTGCAACTGTTGGACTAATAACAGCCTATAACAGCTAGATGCAGGCCAGAGTGTGTAAGGCGGTATTGAATGTGTCACTGTCTGTCCATGTGTCACTGTCACCTAAAATGTTTCTCTCGACCTGTGTGCACCTACGTTGTAAACTGTCATTCAAAGGCTAGGTTGTAGCAACCTCATGATGGGTATAGGGAAAATTAGAGTATCATGTAGTAGCCTAAACCTATCACTGTTACATTGAACTGGGTGAAGGCCATGCTCATGAAAAAAAAAAGAAAAAAAGGTCCTCCCTCATCTTAAACAGCACTGATGTAGAAGTGTTATGTTTGGGTCCTGTTAAATTTTTTCTGCAAGCTGTTCAATAGTCAGTGCAAACAGGAGGGGGAAAGAGAACATCCCTGTCTTGTGCCCCTTTTTATAAAGCAACTTCATCAGATAATGTATCTTTTAGCTTTAGGACATTTATGTAATATTTGTATTACATGTATTATTTCAGCTAGAAAATTGAAAGCTCTCAAAGTTTTGAATACAAAAGGCCATTCAAGACATGCCATTGCACTGTTGTTAATATGACTATATTATTACTTAGATTTCTATTGTATTTATTATGGATCCTCGTTAGTTCTTGCCAAGGCAGCAGCTACTCTTCCTGAGGTTTATTATAGATCCCCATTAGTTCCTGCCAAGGCAGCAGCTACTCTTCCTGGGGTTTATTAGGGATCCCCGTTAGATCCTGCCAAGGCAGCAGCTACTCTTCCTGGGGTTTATTATGGATCCCCGTTAGTTCCTGCCAAGGCAGCAGCTACTCTTCCTGGGGTTTATTAGTGATCCCCGTTAGTTCCTGCAAAGGCAGCAGCTACTCTTCCTGGGGTTTATTAGGGATCCCCGTTAGTTCCTGCCAAGGCAGCAGCTACTCTTCCTGGGGTTTATTATGGATCCCCATTTAGTTCCTGCCGAGGCAGCAGCTACTCTTCCTGGGGTCCAAACACATTAAAGCATGTACATTACATATAAAACAAAATATAACATTATTACACCACTACATATTTACAATACATAATGTGGATGATCTATTTCAATTCTACTTCTATAGTTTTATTTGTGTTTGAGCTGTTAGAGCTCAACCCTCTAATTACATCTGTAACCCTGTACATGACTATTAAACTCTAATCATCACTCACACACACTACTGATCGACTACACACCTCAACACACACTCTGCCACTACACACCCCTCTAATTTACATAAGTATTCACACCCCTGAGTCAATACATGTTTGAATCTTTTGGGGTCTCTAAAAGCGTTGCACACCTGGATTGTACAATATTTGTACATTATTTTTGAAATTCTTCAAGCTTTGTCAAGTTGGTTGTTGATCATTGCTAGACAGCCATTTTCAAGTCTTGCCATAGATTTTCAAGCAGATTTAAGTCAAAACTGTAACTAGGCCCCTCAGGAACATTCATTATCTTTTTGGTAAGCAACTCCAATGTAGATTTGGCCAGTGTAGATTTTATTGTCCTGCTGAAAGGTGAATTCATCTCCCAGTATCTGGTGGAAAGCAGATTGAACCAGGTTTTCCTGTATACCCATAACGTGATGCAGCTACCACTTTCCTTGAAAATATGGAGAGTGGTACTCGGTGAATATTTTCCTGAAGGCACTGTAGCGTTCAAACGTTGCTCCACTTTTATCAAGGGGCCCAACGTGTGCCATCAAAACACACCACCACACCACCACCAGCCTGCAACGTTGACATGCAGCATGATGGATATACAGTGGGGCAAAAAAGTATTTAGTCAGCCACCAATTGTGCAAGTTCTCCAACTTAAAAAGATGAGAGAGGCCTGTAATATTCATCATAGGTACACTTCAACTATGACAGACGAAATGAGAAAAAGAAATCCAGAAAATCACATTGTAGGATTTTTTATTTATTTATTTGCAAATTATGGTGGAAAATAAGTATTTGGTCAATAACAAAAGTTTCTCAATACTTTGTTATATACCCTTTGTTGGCAATGACAGAGGTCAAACGTTTTCTGTAAGTCTTCACAAGGTTTTCACACACTGTTGCTGGTATTTTGGCCCATTCCTCCATGCAGATCTCCTCTAGAGCAGTGATGTTTTGGGGCTGTCGCTGGGCAACACAGACTTTCAACTCCCTCCAAAGATTTTCTATGGGGTTGAGATCTGGAGACTGGCTAGGCCACTCCAGGACCTTGAAATGCTTCTTACGAAGCCACTCCTTCGTTGCCGGGCGGTGTGTTTGGGATCATTGTCATGCTGAAAGACCCAGCCACGTTTCATCTTCAATGCCCTTGCTGATGGAAGGAGGTTTTCACTCAAAATCTCACGATACATGGCCCCATTCATTCTTTCCTTTACACGGATCAGTCGTCCTGGTCCCTTTGCAGAAAAACAGCCCCAAAGCATGATGTTTCCACCCCCATGCTTCACAGTAGGTATGGTGTTCTTTGGATGCAACTCAGCATTCTTTGTCCTCCAAACACGACGAGTTGAGTTTTTACCAAAAAGTTCTATTTTGGTTTCATCTGACCATATGACATTCTCCCAATCCTCATCTGGATCATCCAAATGCTCTCTAGCAAACTTCAGACGGGCCTGAACATGTACTGGCTTAAGCAGGGGACACGTCTGGCACTGCAGGATTTGAGTCCCTGGCGGCGTAGTGTGTTACTGATGGTAGGCTTTGTTACTTTGGTCCCAGCTCTCTGCAGGTCATTCACTAGGTCCCCGTGTGGTTCTGGGATTTTTGCTCACCGTTCTTGTGATCATTTTGACCCCACGGGGTGAGATCTTGCGTGGAGCCCCAGATCGAGGAAGATTATCAGTGGTCTTGTATGTCTTCCATTTCCTAATAATTGCTCCCACAGTTGATTTCTTCAAACCAAGCTGCTTACCTATTGCAGATTCAGTCTTCCCAACCTGGTGCAGGTCTACAATTTTTGTTTCTGGTGTCCTTTGACAGCTCTTTGGTCTTGGCCATAGTGGAGTTTGGAGTGTGACTGTTTGAGGTTGTGGACAGGTGTCTTTTATACTGATAACAAGTTCAAACAGGTACCATTAATACAGGTAACGAGTGGAGGACAGAGGAGCCTCTTAAAGAAGAAGTTACAGGTCTGTGAGAGCCAGAAATCTTGCTTGTTTGTATGTGACCAAATTCTTATTTTCCACCATAATTTGCAAATAAATTCATTAAAAATCCTACAATGTGATTTTCTGGATTTCTTTTCCTCATTTTGTCTGTCATAGTTGAAGTGTACCTATGATGAAAATTACAGGCCTCTCATCTTTTAAAGTGAGAGAACTTGCACAATTGGTGGCTGACTAAATACTTTTTTGCCCCACTGTATGTACTCATGGTATTCTCCATACTCTAGTCCTCCCACCACAACATGATGGATACATGTACTCATGGTATTCTCCATACTCTAGTCCTCCCATCACAACATGATGGATACATGGTATTCTCCATACTCTAGTCCTCCCATCACAACATGATGGATACATGTACTCATGGTATTCTCCATACTCTAGTCCTCCCATCACAACATGATGGATACATGTACTCATGGTATTCTCCATACTCTAGTCCTCCCATCACAACATGATGGATGCATGTACTCATGGTATTCTCCATACTCTAGTCCTCCCATCACAACATGATGGATACATGTACTCATGGTATTCTCCATACTCTAGTCCTCCCATCACAACATGATGGATACATGTACTCATGGTATTCTCCATACTCTAGTCCTCCCATCACAACATGATGGATACATGTACTCATGGTATTCTCCATACCCTAGTCCTCCCATCACAACATGATGGATACATGTACTCATGGTATTCTCCATACTCTAGTCCTCCCATCACAACATGATGGATACATGTACTCATGGTATTCTCCATACTCTAGTCCTCCCATCACAACATGATGGATGCATGTACTCATGGTATTCTCCATACTCTAGTCCTCCCATCACAACATGATGGATGCATGTACTCATGGTATTCTCCATACTCTAGTCCTCCCATCACAACATGATGGATGCATGGTATTCTCCATACTCTAGTCCTCCCATCACAACATGATGGATGCATGTACTCATGGTATTCTCCATACTCTAGTCCTCCCATCACAACATGATGGATACATGTACTCATGGTATCCGTCATACTCTAGTCCTCCCATCACAACATGATGGATACATGTACTCATGGTATTCTCCATATTCTAGTCCTCCCATCACAACATGATGGATACATGTACTCATGGTATTCTCCATACTCTAGTCCTCCCATCACAACATGATGGATACATGTACTCATGGTATTCTCCATACTCTAGTCCTCCCATCACAACATGATGGATACATGTACTCATGGTATTCTCCATACTCTAGTCCTCCCATCACAACATGATGGATGCATGTACTCATGGTATTCTCCATACTCTAGTCCTCCCATCACAACATGATGGATACATGTACTCATGGTATTCTCCATACTCTAGTCCTCCCATCACAACATGATGGATACATGTACTCATGGTATTCTCCATACTCTAGTCCTCCCATCACAACATGATGGATACATGTACTCATGGTATTCTCCATACCCTAGTCCTCCCATCACAACATGATGGATACATGTACTCATGGTATTCTCCATACTCTAGTCCTCCCATCACAACATGATGGATACATGTACTCATGGTATTCTCCATACTCTAGTCCTCCCATCACAACATGATGGATGCATGTACTCATGGTATTCTCCATACTCTAGTCCTCCCATCACAACATGATGGATGCATGTACTCATGGTATTCTCCATACTCTAGTCCTCCCATCACAACATGATGGATGCATGGTATTCTCCATACTCTAGTCCTCCCATCACAACATGATGGATGCATGTACTCATGGTATTCTCCATACTCTAGTCCTCCCATCACAACATGATGGATACATGTACTCATGGTATCCGTCATACTCTAGTCCTCCCATCACAACATGATGGATACATGTACTCATGGTATTCTCCATATTCTAGTCCTCCCATCACAACATGATGGATACATGTACTCATGGTATTCTCCATACTCTAGTCCTCCCATCACAACATGATGGATACATGTACTCATGGTATTCTCCATACTCTAGTCCTCCCATCACAACATGATGGATACATGTACTCATGGTATCCGTCATACTCTAGTCCTCCCATCAGAGTGAAACAGCAGGAACAGAGATTCATCAGACCAGGCAATGTTTTTCCAGTGTCCGGTGTTTTCCTTCCTGATCCCACAGCGACCACAGTTGCTTGTGTGTTTTCCTGAAAGAAGTGGAACTCTGTAAGGGTGTCGGCTGCCATTCCCCATTCTTGTCAAGATATGATGAGTTGTGCATTATTTTATGGGTCTTCAGGCGCCTATTAAATCCACTTCAATCAGTGTAGATGAAGGGAGCGGAGACCGCAGTTGGCTGACTGTGGCCCGTCTGTTGCGCTGCACACTTCCTGTCAGCCTCCGACCCGTTTTCCACCACTGGCATGCCGTTGTGAATTGGACACCTGTCATCCTAGTGGTGCTGTAGTACACAGGAACGCTGTCTCCGTTTTCTAGTTAGTCATCAATCATAGCTGAAGGTGACAGCTGACTTCTCAGATAAATAGCCGTGTTGTTTGAGTTAGTTAGTCGTCATTAGATTCAGCTGACAGATAAATAGCCGTGTTGTTTGAGGTAGTTAGTCGTCATTAGATTCAGCTGACAGATAAATATCCGTGTTGTTTGAGTTAGTTAGTTGTCATTAGATTCAGCTGACAGATAAATAGCCGTGTTGTTTGAGGTAGTTAGTCGTCATTAGATTCAGCTGACAGATAAATAGCCGTGTTGTTTGAGTTAGTTAGTCGTCATTAGATTCAGCTGACAGATAAATAGCCGTGTTGTTTGAGTTAGTTAGTCGTCATTAGATTCAGCTGACAGATAAATAGCCGTGTTGTTTGAGTTAGTTAGTCGTCATTAGATTCAGCTGACAGATAAATAGCCGTGTTGTTTGAGTTAGTTAGTCGTCATTAGATTCAGCTGACAGATAAATAGCCGTGTTGTTTGAGTTAGTTAGTCGTCATTAGATTCAGCTGACAGATAAATAGCCGTGTTGTTTGAGTTAGTTAGTCGTCATTAGATTCAGCTGACAGATAAATAGCCGTGTTGTTTGAGTTAGTTAGTCGTCATTAGATTCAGCTGACAGATAAATAGCCGTGTTGTTTGAGTTAGTTAGTCGTCATTAGATTCAGCTGACAGATAAATAGCCGTGTTGTTTGAGGTAGTTAGTCGTCATTAGATTCAGCTGACAGATAAATAGCCGTGTTGTTTGAGTTAGTTAGTCGTCATTAGATTCAGCTGACAGATAAATAGCCGTGTTGTTTGAGTTAGTTAGTCGTCATTAGATTCAGCTGACAGATAAATAGCCGTGTTGTTTGAGTTAGTTAGTCGTCATTAGATTCAGCTGACAGATAAATAGCCGTGTTGTTTGAGTTAGTTAGTCGTCATTAGATTCAGCTGACAGATAAATAGCCGTGTTGTTTGAGTTAGTTAGTCGTCATTAGATTCAGCTGACAGATAAATAGCCGTGTTGTTTGAGTTAGTTAGTCGTCATTAGATTCAGCTGACAGATAAATAGCCGTGTTGTTTGAGTTAGTTAGTCGTCATTAGATTCAGCTGACAGATAAATAGCCGTGTTGTTTGAGTTAGTTAGTCGTCATTAGATTCAGCTGACAGATAAATAGCCGTGTTGTTTGAGTTAGTTAGTCGTCATTAGATTCAGCTGACAGATAAATAGCCGTGTTGTTTGAGGTAGTTAGTCGTCATTAGATTCAGCTGACAGATAAATAGCCGTGTTGTTTGAGGTAGTTAGTCGTCATTAGATTCAGCTGACAGATAAATAGCCGTGTTGTTTGAGTTAGTTAGTCGTCATTAGATTCAGCTGACAGATAAATAGCCGTGTTGTTTGAGTTAGTTAGTCGTCATTAGATTCAGCTGACAGATAAATAGCCGTGTTGTTTGAGTTAGTTAGTCGTCATTATGACATGTTAGCTAGCTAATAAATGAATGGCAAAAGATGTGTGTGTGTGTGTGTGTGTGTGTGTGTGTGTGTGTGTGTGTGTGTGTGTGTGTGTGTGTGTGTGTGTGTGTGTGTGTGTGTGTGTGTGTGTGTGTGTGTGTGTGTGTGTGTGTGTGTGTGTGTGTAAAGCATTTAGGTTTCCATGACAGCTGACTTTATTGTGGACCCAAATAAATAAGACTGATATTAGTACTTCAGGGCATGGATCTGGTGGCCATTTTTGGCTCATCCTAGGTGGTCTCCACCATGAAGCACTCAGCTAAAAGTCCATGAGCCAGGGGGTCGGTTGGGCTCACTTGGGCCGGCGATTTCTCATAGTGATTTTTTTTGAAGGTCTACAGTGCATTCGGGAAAGTATTCAGACCGACTTTTTCCACATGTAGTTATTTTACAGCCTTATTAAAAATAAAAACAACAACCCCCCTTATAAAACTACCCACAATACCCCATAACGACAAAGCAAAATTAGGTTTAGACATTTTTGCACATTTATTAAAAATAAAATACTGAAATCACATTTATCAGTATTCACAGACCCTTTACTCAGTACTTTGTTGAAGCACCTTTGGCAGTGATTACAGCCTTGAGTCTTCTTGGGTATGACGCTACAAGCTTGGCACACCTGTATTTGGGGGAGTTTCTCCCATTCTTCTCTGCAGATCCTCTCAAGCTCTGTCAGGTTGGATGGGGAGTGTCGCTACACAGCTATTTTCAGGTCTCTCCAGAGATGTTCGATGGGGGCTCTCGCTGGGCCACTCAAGGACATTCAGAGACTTGTCCCGAAGCCAATCCTGCGTTGCCTTGTCATTGTGCTTAGGGTCGTTGTCCTGTTGGAAGGTGAACCTTCACCCCAGTCTGAGGTCCTGAGTGCTTTGGAGCAGGTTTTCATCAAGGATCTCTTTTGTACTTTGCTCAGTTCATATTTTACTCGATCCTGACTGGTCTCCCAGTCCCTGTCGCTGCAAAACATTCCCACAGCATGATGCTGTCACCACCATGTTTCACCATAAGGATGGTGCCAGGTTTCCTCCAGAAATGATGCTTGGCATTCAGACTAGAGAGTTCAATCTTGGTGTCATCCGACCAGAGAATCTTGTTTCTCATGGTCTGAGAGTCTTTAGGTGCGGTTTGGCAAACTCTAAGCGGGCTGTCATGTGCCTTTTACTGAGGAGTGACTTCCGTCTGGCCACTCTACCATAAAGGCCTGATTGGTGGAGTGCTGCAGATATAGTTGTCCTTCTGGAAGGTTCTCTCATCTCCACAGAGGAACTCTGGAGCGCTGTCAGAGTGACCATCGGGTTCTTGGTCTCCTACCTGACCAAGGCCCTTATCCCCGATTGCTAAGTTTGGCCGGGCGGCCAGCTCTAGGAAGAGTCTTGGTGGTTCCAAACTTCTTCCATTTAATAAGAATGGAGGCCACTGTGTTGTTGGGGACCTTCAATGCTGCAGAAATGTTTTGCTACCCTTCCCCAAATCTGTGCCTTGACACAATCCTGTCTCAGAACTCTACGGACAATCCCTTCGACCTCATTGCTTGTTTTTTGCTCTGACATGCACTGTCAACTTTTATATAGAAAGGTGTGTGCCTTTCCAAATCATGTCCAATCAATTTAATTTACCACAGGTGGACTCCAATCAAGTTGTAGAAACATCTCAAGGATGATCAATGGATACAGGATGCTGCTGAGCTCAATTTCGAGTCTCATAGCGAAGGGTCTGAATACTTATGTAAATAAGGTATTCATGTTTTTATTTTTAATACATTTGCAAAAATAAAAACGAAACTGTTTTTGCTTTGTCATTATGGGGTATTGTGTGTAGATTGGTAAGGGATTATGTTTTAAACCCATTTTAGGGCTGTAACGTGACAAATTGAAGGGGTTTGAATACTTTCTGCACTGTATGTCCAGGATAATAAACAGTAATAACTGTTTATTATAATATCATAATTATTTATAATAATAATTTAATAATTATAATGTATTATTATTACTGTTATAATAAACTATATAGATAATAAACAGTAACAGTTGAGGTAGATATGTACATATAGGTATGGGTAAAGTGACCAGGCAACAGGATAGATAATAAACACTAACAGTTGAGGTAGATATGTACATATAGGTATGGGTAAAGTGACCAGGCAACAGGATAGATAATAAACAGTAACAGTTGAGGTAGATATGTACATATAGGTAGGGGAACTCAGTTCTTAGCAGGCTGATGGAAAGGATTGTGTTTGACCAGATACAGTGTCATTTCTCTGTGAACAATTGAACAACTGACTTTCAGCACACTTATAGAGAAGGGCACTCAACATGTACTGCACTGACAATAATGACCGATGATTGGCTGAAATAAATTGATCATAAGAAGATTGTGGGAGCTGTACTGTTAGATTTCAGTGCCGCCTTTGATATTATTGACCATAACCTGTTGCTAAGAAAAATGTATGTGTTATGGATTTTCTGCTTTCTCTGCTATGTCATGGATAGAGAGCTATCTAATAGAACACAGAGGGGTTTTTGGTTAATGGAAGCTTCTCTAACGTAAAGCATGTAAACTGTGGTGTTCCACAAGTGAGCTGTCTTAGTCCTTTACTGTTCACTATTGTTACAAATGATCTAACACCAGCCTGAAACAAAGCCTGTGTGTCTATGTACACAGATGATTCAACACTATACACGTCAGCACACACAGCTAGTGAAATCACTGCATACCTAAACAAAGAGTTGCAGTCAGTTTTAGAATGGGTGGCCAGTGATAAAGATATTTAAAACCAAAAGCGTTGAATCAATCACTCCCTAGGTACAGCTGAATCTAGTAATGAATGGTTTGGCTGTTGAAGAAGTTGAGATTACTAAATTACCTGTTGTTACCTTAGATTGTTAACTGTCATGGTCAAAGCATATATATTTGTAAAGATGGGGAGAGGTTTGTCTGTCATAAAGAGATGTTCTGCTTTTTAATATATTGTTGTACAGATGGGGAGAGGTTTGTCCGTCATAAAGAGATGTTCTGCTTTTTAATATATTGTTGTACAGATGGGGAGAGGTTTGTCCGTCATAAAGAGATGTTCTGCTTTTTAATATATTGTTGTACAGATGGGGAGAGGTTTGTCTGTCGTAAAGAGATGTTCTGCTTTTTAATATATTGTTGTACAGATGGGGAGAGGTTTGTCTGTCATAAAGAGATGCTCTGCTTTTTAACATTAGTCAACCAAACTAGTCCTACAAGCTCTGGTTTTGTCTCATCTTGACTATCGCCCAGTTGTACGGTCAGGTGCGGCAAAAAAGGACCTAGAAAAGCTGCAGCACGTTTGGCCCTCAAATGTAAACTCAGCAAAAAAAAGAAACGTCCCTTTTTCAGGACCCTGTCTTTCAAAAATAAGTCGTAAAAATCCCAAACTTCACAGATCTTCATTGTAAAGGGTTTGTAAAGGGCTTGTTTCAATGAACCATAAACAATTAATGAACATGCACCTGTGGAATGGTCGTTAATTAAGACACTAACAGCTTACAGACGGTAAGCAATTAAGGTCACAGTTATGAAAACTTAGGACACTAATGAGGCCTTTCTACTGACTGAAAAACACCAAAAGAAAGATTCCCAGGGTCCCTGCTCATCTGCGCGAACGTGCCTTAGGAATGCTGCAAGGAGGCATGAGGACTGCAGATGTGGCCAGGGCAATAAATTGCAATGTCTGTACTGTGAGACGCCTAAGACAGCGCTACAGGGAGACTGGACGGACAGCTGATCGTCCTCACAGGATTGGTACATCTGAACATCCCACCTGCGGGACAGGTACAGGATGGAAACAACAACTGCCCTAGTTACACCAGGAACGCACAATCCCTCCAGTGCTCAGACTGTCCGCAATAGGCTGAGAGAGGCTGGACTGAGGGATTGTAAGGCCTGTTGTAAGGCAGGTCCTCATCAGACATCACCGGCTCTTCACTGACGAGTCGCGGTTTTGTCTCACCAGGGGTGATGGTCGGATTCGCGTTTATCGTCGAAGGAATGAGCGTTACACCGAGGCCTGTACTCTGTAGCGGGATCGATTTGGAGATGGAGGGTCCGTAATGGTCTGGGGCGGTGTGTCACAGCATCATCGGACTGAGCTTGTTGTCATTGCAGGTAATCTCAACGCTGTGCGTTACAGGAAAAACATCCTCCTCCCTCATGTGGTACCCTTCCTGCAGGCTCATCCTGACATGACCCTCCAGCATGACAATGCCACCAGCCATACTGCTCGTTCTGTGTGTGATTTCCTGCAAGACAGGAATGTCAATGTTCTGCCATGGCCAGCGAAGAGCCCGGATCTCAATCCCACTGAGCACGTCTGGGACCTATTGGATCGGAGGGTGAGGGCTAGGGCCATTCCCCTCAGAAATGTCTGGGAACTTGCAGGTGCCTTGGTGGAAGAGTGGGGTAACATCTCGCAGCAAGAACTGGCAAATCTGGTGCAGTCCATGAGGAGGAGATGCACTGCAGTACTTAATGCAGCTGGTGGCCACACCAGATACTGACTGTTACTGTTGAGTTTGACCCCCCCCTCCCCTTTGTTCAGGGACACATTATTCCATGTCTGTTAGTCACATGTCTGTGGAACTTGTTCAGTTTATGTCTCAGTTGTTGAGTCGTGTTGTGTTCATACAAATATTTACACATGTTAAGTTTGCTGAAAACAGTGAGAGGACGTTTCTTTTTTTTTTTTGCTGAGTTCGCATGGAGGGCCGATGTCAATAACGTGCATGTCAGTCTCTCCTGGTTCAGAGTGGAGGAGAGATCGACTGTATCACTGCTGGTCTTTGTAAAGGAGTGAGTCCCGAATTGTCTGTTCGGACAGTTATCACTCAAAAAAACCTCATACATATCCCACAAGACACGCATTCAGGGGTCTCTTCACAGTCCCCAAGTCCAGAACAGAGTCTGGGAGACACATAGTACTGTATAGACTAATGACTACATGGAATTCTCTTGTACCTCAGGTAACTCAGGCAAGCAATAAAAATCAGTTTAAAACTGATAAAATGCAGACTGAAGAGGGAGACACACACATAATTTGAGTTGTTTTCCTGTCCATTGGCGTTCTGTATTTTGTCATGTTCTCAGGAAGAAAAGCTGCTGCTTCTTCAACAGCTAATGGGGATATAAATAAACCTTCCAGGGCCTTTGAGCAGCGGGTTCAACATGAATGTAAAACAGAGAGGTGTTGTGATATCTTGTAACATTCCTCAGCAAGAGAGCCAAGAAAGACGCTCAGACAGATGAGGGAAGCAACAGAGTCACTGACCCAACAACCAAAACGAAACAAGTGGACTTTTAGGAGGGCTTCTCATGGGGGGTGTCCACTGACAGTTGACTAGCAACAACAACTGGGACCTAAAAGACACCCAAGAAAAACCCCACACCAAACTTAAAGACAGGAAGCAAACCAAAAAGGTGGAGCAACACAAAAACAGGGCCAATCAGATACGAGGGTTGTTTTCTAGAAATTAAAATAGGGAGTCAACTAAAGGTGTTGACCCTCCACATCTATCAAGACAACTAAAGGTGTTGACCCTCCACATCTATCAAGACAACTAAAGGTGTTGACCCCCTACATCTATCAAGACAACTAAAGGTGTTGACCCTCCACATCTATCAAGACAACTAAAGGTGTTGACCCTCCACATCAAGACAACTAAAGGTGTTGACCCTCCACATCTATCAAGACAACTAAAGGTGTTGACCCTCCGCATCTATCAAGACAACTAAAGGTGTTGACCCTCCACATCTATCAAGACAACTATAGGTGTTGACCCTCCACATCTATCAAGACAACTAAAGGTGTTGACCCTCCACATCTATCAAGACAACTAAAGGTGATGACCCTCCACATCTATCAAGACAACTAAAGGTGTTGACCCTCCACATCTATCAAGACAACTAAAGGTGTTGACCCTCCACATCTATCAAGACAACTAAAGGTGTTGACCCTCCACATCTATCAAGACAACTAAAGGTGTTGACCCTCCACATCTACCAAGACAACTAAAGGTGTTGACCCTCCACATCTATCAAAACAACTAAAGGTGTTGACCCTCCACATCTATCAAGACAACTAAAGGTGTTGACCCTCCACATCTATCAATACAACTAAAGGTGTTGACCCTCCACATCTATCAAGACAACTAAAGGTGTTGACCCTCCGCATCTATCAAGACAACTAAAGGTGTGGACCCTCCACATCTACCAAGACAACTAAAGGTGTTGACCCTCCACATCTATCAAGACAACTAAAGGTGTTGACCCTCCACATCTATCAAGACAACTAAAGGTGTTGACCCTCCACATCTATCAAGACAACTAAAGGTGTTGACCCTCCACATCTATCAAGACAACTAGAACTGGGCCTGACTAACGAGGTGACCAACCAGCACAGGTGTAATACAGACTGACTAACAAGGTGACCAACCAGCACAGGTTTAGTAATACAGACTGACTAACGAGGTGACCAACCAGGTGTAATACAGACTGACTAACGAGGTGACCAACCAGGTGTAATACAGACTGACTAACGAGGTGACCAACCAGGTGTAATACAGACTGACTAACGAGGTGACCAACCAGGTGTAATACAGACTGACTAACAAGGTGACCAACCAGGTTTAATACAGACTGACTAACAAGGTGACCAACCAGCACAGGTTTAATAATACAGACTGACTAACGAGGTGACCAACCAGTTGTAATACAGACTGACTAACAAGGTGACCAACCAGGTGTAATACAGACTGACTAACGAGGTGACCAACCAGGTGTAATACAGACTGACTAACGAGGTGACCAACCAGGTGTAATAGACTGACTAACGAGGTGACCAACCAGGTGTAATACAGACTGACTAACGAGGTGACCAACCAGGTGTAATACAGACTGACTAACAAGGTGACCAACCCGGTGTAATACAGACTGACTAACAAGGTGACCAACCCGGTGTAATACAGACTGACTAACGAGGTGACCAGCCAGGTGTAATACAGACTGACTAACGAGGTGACCAACCAGGTGTAATACAGACTGACTAACGAGGTGACCAACCAGGTGTAATACAGACTGACTAACGAGGTGACCAACCAGGTGTAATACAGACTGACTAACGAGGTGACCAACCAGCACAGGTTTAGTAATACAGACTGACTAACGAGGTGACCAACCAGCACAGGTTTAGTAATACAGACTGACTAATGAGGTGACCAACCAGGTGTAATACAGACTGACTAACGAGGTGACCAACCAGGTGTAATACAGACTGACTAACAAGGTGACCAACCAGGTTTAATACAGACTGACTAACAAGGTGACCAACCAGCACAGGTTTAATAATACAGACTGACTAACGAGGTGACCAACCAGTTGTAATACAGACTGACTAACAAGGTGACCAACCAGGTGTAATACAGACTGACTAACGAGGTGACCAACCAGGTGTAATACAGACTGACTAACGAGGTGACCAACCAGGTGTAATACAGACTGACTAACGAGGTGACCAACCAGGTGTAATACAGACTGACTAACGAGGTGCCCAACCCAATGAAGAGGTCAGGGTTCCATGGCCGCAGGCAGAACAGCAGAAACTGGGTCAGCACACAACCAGGTGGACTAGGGACAGGGACAGCCAGGAGTCGTCAGGCCAGGTAGTCCGGCGGCACGGTGCTAGGGCTCAGGCCCTCGGGAGGGGGGAGAGAGAGAGATAGATGGGAGAATTAGATGGAGCATATCTAAGATCACACAGGACACCAGATAAGACAGGAGAATTACACCAGATAAGACAGACTGACCCTGGTCCCCTGGCACATAGACTATTGCAGCATAGACACTGGGGACTGTCTTGCCCGTGATAGGGTGATTCAACATCGTGCATTTGTTGGTAAAGTTACACTGGGTACATTGGCCACATCTATAGTTACCATCCGGCACATTGTCTAGAAAGGTACTGTGTGGCACTGGTGGAAGATCAGACCATTTGACTGATGTTGGGGACGTGTCTGAAGATTACCCGCAGGGGTCATTTTGTAAATATACAGTTGAAGTCGGAACTTTACATACACTTAGGTTGGAGTCAATAAAACTCGTTTTTCAACTCCACAAATTTCTTATGCTTATTTTCCACCATAATTTGCAAATAAATTCATTAAAAATCCTACAATGTGATTTTCTGGATTTTCCTTCCTCATTTTGTCTGTCATAGTTGAAGTGTACCTATGATGAAAATTACAGGCCTCTCATCTTTTTAAGTTGGAGAACTTGCACAATTGGTGGCTGACTAAATACTTTTTTGCCCCACTGTACAGTTTAAGTCGGAACTTTACATACACTTAGGTTGGAGTCATTAAAACTCGTTTTTCAACCAAATTTCTTGTTAACAAACTATAGTTTTGGCAAGTCGGTTAGGACATCTACTTTGTGCATGACACAAGTAATTTTTCCAACAATTGTTTACAGACAGATTATTTCACTTATAATTCACTGTATCACAATTCCAGTGGGTCAGAAGTTTACATACACTAAGTTGACTGTGCCTTTAAACAGCTTGGAAAATTCCAGAAAATTATGTCATGGCTTTAGAAGCTTCTGATAGGCTAATTGACATAATTTGAGTCAATTGGAGGTGTACCTGTGGATGTATTTCAAGGCCTACCTTCAAACTCAGTGTCTCTTTGCTTGACATCATGGGACAATCAAATGAAATCAGCCAAGACCTCAGAAACAAAAAATGTGTAGACCTCCACAAGTCTGGTTCATCCTTGGGAGCAATTTCCAAACCCCTGAAGGTACCACGTTCATCTGTACAAACAATAGTACGGAAGTATAAACACCATGGAGCCACGCAGCCGTCATACCGCTCAGGAAGGAGATGCGTTCTGTCTCCTAGAGATGAACGTACTTTGGTGCAAATCAATCCCAGAACAACATAAAAGGACCTTGTGAAGATGCTGGAGGAAACAGGTACAAAAGTATCTATATCCACAGTAAAACAAGTCCTATATCGACATAACCTGAAAGGCCGCTCAGCAAGGAAGAAGCCACTGCTCCAAAACCGCCATAAAAAAGCCAGACTACGGTTTGCAACTGCACATGGGGACAAAGATCGCACTTTTTGGAAAAATGTCCTCTGGTCTGATGAAACAAAAATAGAACTGTTTGGCCATAATGACCATCGTTATGTTTGGAGGAAAAAGGGGGAGGCTTGCCAGCCGAAGAACACCATCCCAACCGTGAAGCACGGGGGTGGCAGCATCATGTTGTGGAGGTGCTTTGCTGCATGAGGGACTGGTGCACGTCACAAAATAGATGGCATCGTGAGGAAGGGAAATGATGTGGATATATTGAAGCAACATCTCAAGACATCAGTCAGGAAGTTAAAGCTTGGTCGCAAATGGGTCTTCCAAATAGACAATGGCCCCAAGCATACTTCCAAAGTTGTGGCAAAATGGCTTAAGGACAACAAAGTCAAGCTATTGGAGTGGCCATCACAAAGCCCTGAACTCAATCCCATAGAAAATTTGTGGGCAGAACTGAAAAGTGTATGCGAGCAAGGAGGCCTACAGTCCTGACTCTGTTACACCAGCTCTATCAGGAGGAATGGGACAAAATTCACCCAACCTATTGTGGGAAGCTTGTAGAAGGCTACCCAAAACGTTCGACCCAAGTTAAACAATTTAAAGGCAATGCTACCAAATACTAATTGAGTGTATGTAAACTTCTGACCCACTGGGAATGTGATGAAAGAAATAAAAGCTGAAATAAATCATTCTCTCTACTATTATTCTGACATTTCACATTCTTAAAATAAAGTGGTGATCCTAACTGACTTAAGACAGGGAATTATTACTAGGATTAAATGTCAGAAATTGTGAAAAACGGAGTTTAAATGTATTTGGCTGAGGTGTATGTAAACTTCCGACTTCTACATGTTCCCATCTCATTGATCCACTTATTAGAGATACACAAAGATAATTGTGCACCCACCATCTGTCAAGAGGTGAAATGTGTATATTTTGGGATGTGAGCACTCCGTTTGTTTGTTTGACCGATTTGAAGATCCGTTTTCGGATGGAAACGTTGTCAATAAAGCAGCGAATTGGGAGCTTTTAACAGCCGTCTTGTTCTTCACCACCGAAACTTACCACTGATATGCCAGAGGACAAACCAACCACAGAGATCCACTGATATCTTTCTGACAGATGAGATCTAAACCAGGACAGAACTTGTCCCGCGTAGACCAATTAGGGTTTCCAATCTCTCCGAAAGAATGTGGTGATTGATAGAGTCAAAAGCAGCACTAAGGTCTAGGAGCACGAGAACAGACGCAGAGCCAATATATATATATATATATTTTTCAGGGTCAAGGTTTGGCTTTTTCAGGAGAGGCTTTATTATTGCCACTATCAGAGAGTTTGGCACACATCCGGTGAGTAGGGAGACGTTTATTATGTTCAACAAAGGAGGGCCGAGCATGAATAAGAATGTGTTCTTAACGGACTTGTCTAGTTAAATAAAGGTTGAATTAAACAACATAAAAAATAAAACATTCAGTTTGGGCCAATGACCGATGAGACTGAAACCACCTCCCTCCCTCTATCCTTCCTCTCTCCTCCTCCTCCCCTGCTCCAGTCCACTCCTCACTGACACCTCCTCCCTCCCTCTATCCTTCCTCTCTCCTCCTCCTCCCCTGCTCCAGTCCACTCCTCACTGACACCTCCTCCCTCCCTCTATCCTTCCTCTCTCCTCCTCCTCCCCTGCTCCAGTCCACTCCTCACTGACACCTCCTCCCTCCCTCTATCCTTCCTCTCTCCTCCTCCTCCTCTGCTCCAGTCCACTCCTCACTGACACCTCCTCCCTCCCTCTATCCTTCCTCTCAGCTCTACTACCCCCCCCGCCTCAGCTCTACTACCCCCACCCACCTCTCAGCTCTACTACCCCCTCTCAGCTCTACTACCCCCTCTCAGCTCTACTACCCCCTCTCAGCTCTACTGCCCCCTCTCAGCTCTACTACCCCCTTCTCAGCTCTACTACCCCTTCTCAGCCTCTACTACCCCCTCTCAGCCTCTACTACCCCCTCTCAGCTCTACTACCCCCTCTCAGCTCTACTACCCCCTCTCAGCTCTACTACCCCCTCTCAGCTCTACTACCCCCCCTCTCAGCTCTACTGCCCCCTTTCAGCTCTACTACCCCCTCTCAGCTCTACTACCCCCTTCTCAGCTCTACTACCCCCTCTCAGCTCTACTACCCCCTCTCAGCTCTACTACCCCCTCTCAGCTCTACTACCCCCTCTCAGCTCTACTACCCCCTTTCAGCTCTACTACCCCCTCTCAGCTCTACTACCCCCTTTCAGCTCTACTACCCCCTCTCAGCTCTACTACCCCCTCTCAGCTCTACTACCCCCTCACAGCTTGCTAGGCGTTGTGGACCTTGATGGTGGATAGGTACCATAAAGTAGGCTTGGGGCTTGCTGGGGCGTTGTGGACCTTGATGGTGGATAGGTACCATAAAGTAGGCTTGGGGCTTGCTGGGGCGTTGTGGACGTGGTTGGTGGATAGGTACCATAAAGTAGGCTTGGGGCTTGCTGGGGCGTTGTGGCGGGGATTGTGGATAGGTACCATAAAGTAGGCTTGGGGCTTGCTGGGGCGTTGTGGACGGGGATTGTGGATGAGAGGAAACTCCGGCTAGTCACTCTTTTTTTTAAGCCTTTCCCAAACCTTAACCCTAAACATTAACCCTAAACATTAACCCTAAATCTTAACCCTAAACCTTCATCCTTAATCCTTAATCTTTACCCCAAACCTTTACCCCAAACCTTAACCCCAAACCTTAACCCTAAACCTTAACCCTAAACCTTGACCCTAAACCTTAACCCTAAACCTTAACCCTAAACCTTAACCCAAAACTTTAAGCCCAAACCTTAACCCTAAACCTTGACCCTAAACCTTGACCCTAAACCCTAAACCTTAACCCTAAACCTTAAACCTAAACCTTAACCCTAAACCTTGACCCTAAACCTTAACCCTAAACCCTAAACCCTAAACCTTAACCCGAAACCCTAAACCTTGACCGTGAACCTTAACCCTAAACCTTAACCCTTAAACCTTGACCCTAAACCTTGACCCTAAACCTTGACCCTAAACCTTAACCCTAAACCTTGACCCTAAACCTAAACCCTAAACCTTAACCCGAAACCCTAAACCTTGACCGTAAACCTTAACCCTAAACATTAACCCTTAAACCTTGACCCTAAACCTTAACCCTAAACCTTGACCCTAAACCTTAACCTTAACCCTAAACCTTAAACCTTTACCCTAAACCTTAACCCTAAACCCTAAACCTTGACCCTAAACCTTGACCCTAAACCTTAACCCCAAACCCTAAACCTTGACCCTAAACCTTGACCCTAAACCTTGACCCTAAACCTTAACCCTAAACCTTAACCCTAAATCCGAAACCCTAAACCCTAAACCTTAACCCTAAACCTTAACCCTAAACCTTAACCCGAAAACCTAAACCTTGACCCTAAACCTTAACCCTAAACCTTAACCCTTAACCCTAAACCTTAACCCTTAACCCTAAACCCTAAACCTTAACCCTAAACCTTAAACCTTAAACCTAAACCTTAACCCTAAACCTTGACCCTAAACCTTAACCCTAAACCCTAAACCCTAAACCTTAACCCGAAACCCTAAACCTTGACCGTGAACCTTAACCCTAAACCTTAACCCTTAAACCTTGACCCTAAACCTTGACCCTAAACCTTGACCCTAAACCTTAACCCTAAACCCTAAACCCTAAACCTTGACCCTAAACCTTAACCCTAAACCTTGACCCTAAACCTAAACCCTAAACCTTAACCCGAAACCCTAAACCTTGACCGTAAACCTTAACCCTTAACCCTTAAACCTTGACCCTAAACCTTAACCCTAAACCTTAACCCTAAACCTTGACCCTAAACCTTGACCCTAAACCTTAACCTTAACCCTAAACCTTAAACCTTTACCCTAAACCTTAACCATAAACCCTAAACCTTGACCCTAAACCTTGACCCTAAACCTTGACCCTAAACCTTAACCCCAAACCCTAAACCTTGACCCTAAACCTTGACCTTAAACCTTGACCCTAAACCTTGACCCTAAACCTTAACCCTAAACCTTAACCCTAAATCCGAAACCCTAAACCCTAAACCTTAACCCTAAACCTTAACCCTAAACCTTAACCCGAAAACCTAAACCTTGACCCTAAACCTTAACCCTAAACCTTAACCCTTAACCCTAAACCTTAACCCTTAAACCTTAACCCTTAAACCTTAACCCTAAACCTTGACCCTAAACCTTGACCCTAAACCTTAACCCTAAACCTAAACCCTAAACCCTAAACCCTAAACCTTAACCCGAAACCCTAAACCTTAACCCCAAACCTTGACCCTAAACCTTAACCCTAAACCTTGACCCTAAACCTTAACCCTAAACCTTAACCCTAAACCTTAACCCTAAACCTTGACCCTAAACCTTAACCCCAAACCCTAAACCGTGTTGCCCTGCTGAAAGGAATAGAGCACACCATACTGCAGACACACAGAGTTAAAACACACTTCCTGGCAGTGAGAGTCTGTACAGCTGTCCACCCACAGTCTCTGCAGTAGCAGGTGAAGAGTACACACTGGCTGCACATTACACACACACACACACACACACACACACACACACACTAGCTGTCTGCTACCTAAACACACACACTGGCTGTCTGCTACCTAAACACACACACTGGCTGTCTGCTACCTAAACACACACACACTGGCTGTCTGTTACCTAAACACACACACTGGCTGTCTGCTACCTAAACACACACACACACTGGCTGTCTGCTACCTAAACACACACACTGGCTGTCTGCTACCTAAACACACACACTGGCTGTCTGCTACCTAAACACACACACACTGGCTGTCTGTTACCTAAACACACACACTGGCTGTCTGCTACCTAAACACACACACTGGCTGTCTGCTACCTAAACACACACACTGGCTGTCTGCTACCTAAACACACACACTGGCTGTTCACTCCTCGCTACGTAAGTCCATAAGTACAGGTGGTAATTCGGTAACAATGTCAACAAGTCTACCTGGATTACAGCGTTAGTTATCCTGTCATTGACTCCCATCTGACCTGCTCGTATTATCAGACGATTCCAAAACCCACCTGATATGTTTCTGTGTCTATTCAGACCAGACTATTAGAGTCCGGAGATACAGAACTATACGGAGGGAAGCTGCAGGGTTTAAAGCTTGTTGACAGACGGCCAGTTAGACTCGTTTGTCTAAAACAACAACATCCCCTGGCTGCTGGGAGAGACTTTCTGCCGGAGACAAAAGAAGGATCAAAGCTTTTGGCGTTTTGGAGCTGTTTGTTTACACACAGTTTCCAGGCTGTCAGCTCTACTAGCGGGAATACTGACACACAGTTACCAGGCTGTCAGCTCTACTAGCGGGAATACTGACACACAGTTACCAGGCTGTCAGCTCTACTAGCGGGAATACTGACACACAGTTACCAGGCTGTCAGCTCTACTAGCGGGAATACTGACACACAGTTACCAGGCTGTCAGCTCTACTAAGCGGGAATACTGACACACAGTTACCAGGCTGTCAGCTCTACTAAGCGGGAATACTGACACACAGTTACCAGGCTGTCAGCTCTACTAGCGGGAATACTGACACACAGTTACCAGGCTGTCAGCTCTACTAGCGGGAATACTGACACACAGTTACCAGGCTGTCAGCTCTACTAGCGGGAATACTGACACACAGTTACCAGGCTGTCAGCTCTACTAGCGGGAATACTGACACACAGTTACCAGGCTGTCAGCTCTACTAAGCGGGAATACTGACACACAGTTACCAGGCTGTCAGCTCTACTAAGCGGGAATACTGACACACAGTTACCAGGCTGTCAGCTCTACTAAGCGGGAATACTGACACACAGTTACCAGGCTGTCAGCTCTACTAAGCGGGAATACTGACACACAGTTACCAGGCTGTCAGCTCTACTAAGCGGGAATACTGACACACAGTTACCAGGCTGTCAGCTCTACTAGCGGGAATACTGACACACAGTTACCAGGCTGTCAGCTCTACTAGCGGGAATACTGACACACAGTTACCAGGCTGTCAGCTCTACTAGCGGGAATACTGACACACAGTTACCAGGCTGTCAGCTCTACTAGCGGGAATACTGACACACAGTTACCAGGCTGTCAGCTCTACTAGCGGGAATACTGACACACAGTTACCAGGCTGTCAGCTCTACTAGCGGGAATACTGACACACAGTTACCAGGCTGTCAGCTCTACTAGCGGGAATACTGACACACAGTTACCAGGATGTCAGCTCTACTAGCAGGAATACTGTGTGTCCCAGTTACCAGGCTGTCAGCTCTACTAGCAGGAATACTGTGTGTCCCAGCTAAACCACATCAACAACAGGAGGGAAGCTTTTAGAATCCCCAGCTGCTAAATAGCATCCCAGAAGGCATGAATCATTGAGTAACTATTCGTTTTACACGTCAGACACGACTCTGCCATTGTACCGTAGAATTTGTGAATTTTGTCTCTTATATAATCAATTCTGTGCATTAGTTTATATGTGTAAATTGGCATTAACTCCATTAGTTATGTTCCAACACTCCTCTATCACTCCTCTAATGTAGGATAATGTCACTAGACAAACCCAGCTGTGTCTGTTTGTAGGGTAATGTAGGATAATGTCACTAGACAAACCCAGCTGTGTCTGTTTGTAGGGTAATGTAGGATAATGTCGCCAGACAAACCCAGCGGTGTCTGTTTGTAGGGTAATGTAGGATAGTGTCACTAGACAAACCCAACTGTGTCTGTTTGTAGGGTAATGTAGGATAATGTCACTAGACAAACCCAGCTGTGTCTGTTTGTAGGGTAATGTAGGATAATGTCACTAGACAAACCCAGCTGTGTCTGTTTGTAGGGTAATGTAGGATAATGTCACTAGACAAGGGTTCATCGGCTGTCCCAGTAGGAGAACTCTTTTTGGTTCCAGGTAGAACCCTTTTTTGATTCCAGGTAGAACCCCTTTGGGGTTCCATGTAGAACCCTCTGTGGAAAGGGTTCTACATAGAACCCAAAAGGGTTATACCTGGAGCCAAAAGGGTTTTACAAGGAAGCAAGCTAGACAAACCCAGCTGTGTCTGTTTGTAGAGTAATGTAGGATAATGCATGGCTGGCTGGCTGGCTGACTGTCTGGCTGGCTTGCTAGTTCATAATGGATCCACTTAACGACAGCCTTAATGACCAACATAAGTCAATGCTCTAACGACACTGACACTCTACCCCTTAACAACCCCATGAGGGCCCATAACAGCCCTGGCTCTACAGCCCTCATCTGTCATTGTCTCTGCTTAACCAGGGACTGTCCTGTGGCCCAACATTCTTCTTCAGTTCTAAACAAAACACTTTCCCTGACTGACTAGTCAGCCTGCAGGGGATAAGGTTTGTCTTTAACAAAGGCCTCCATTCACACACAGAGAATATGTGTCTATAACCCAGGTCTCCAGTCACGCACAGAGAAGCTGTGTCTATAACCCAGGTTTCCAGTCACGCACAGAGAAGCTGTGTCTATAACCCAGGTCTCCAGTCACACACAGAGAATATGTGTCTATAACCCAGGTCTCCAGTCACGCACAGAGAATATGTGTCTATAACCCAGGTCTCCAGTCACGCACAGAGAATATGTGTCTATAACCCAGGTCTCCAGTCACGCACAGAGAATATGTGTCTTTAACCCAGGTCTCCAGTCACGCACAGAGAATATGTGTCTTTAACCCAGGTCTCCAGTCACGCACAGAGAATATGTGTCTTTAACCCAGGTCTCCAGTCACGCACAGAGAATATGTGTCTTTAACCCAGGTCTCCAGTCACGCACAGAGAATATGTGTCTTTAACCCAGGTCTCCAGTCACGCACAGAGAATATGTGTCTTTAACCCAGGTCTCCAGTCACGCACAGAGAATATGTGTCTTTAACCCAGGTCTCCAGTCACGCACAGAGAAGCTGTGTCTATAACCCAGGTCTCCAGTCACGCACAGAGAATATGTGTCTTTAACCCAGGTCTCCAGTCACGCACAGAGAATATGTGTCTATAACCCAGGTCTCCAGTCACGCACAGAGAATATGTGTCTATAACCCAGGTCTCCAGTCACGCACAGAGAAGCTCTGAGTCATAAATAATCTCTTAACTCTACTTTCAGGGAGGAGTACTGGTCAGCCTTTATGTTCCAGTTTGGGTCATAAATAACCTCTTAACTCTACTTTCAGGTAGGAGTACTGGTCAGCCTTTATGTTCCAGTTTGGGTCATAAATAACCTATTAACTCTACTTTCAGGTAGGAGTACTGGTCAGCCTTTATGTTCCAGTTTGGGTCATAAATAACCTCTTAACTCTACTTTCAGGTAGGAGTACTGGTCAGCCTTTATGTTCCAGTTTGGGTCATAAATAACCTATTAACTCTACTTTCAGGTAGGAGTACTGGTCAGCCTTTATGTTCCAGTTTGGGTCATAAATAACCTCTTAACTCTACTTTCAGGTAGGAGTACTGGTCAGCCTTTATGTTCCAGTTTGGGTCATAAATAACCTCTTAACTCTACTTTCAGGTAGGAGTACTGGTCAGCCTTTATGTTCCAGTTTGGGTCATAAATAACCTCTTAACTCTACTTTCAGGTAGGAGTACTGGTCAGCCTTTATGTTCCAGTTTGGGTCATAAATAACCTATTAACTCTCCTGCAGTCCCTCTCCTCCCGATTCCTCTCTCTCCTCCTTACCTCCATCCTCCCCCTTTCCTCTCCTCGTTCACTCTCTTCTCCCCCCCTTCTTCCATTCCTCTAGCCTAGATGAATAATGTAGCGCTGTACTCTGACTGCAACCAGGCTCCGCGCACCTCCTGTCCAGTCCTGTCCTGTCAGACACATCAACACATGACTTCATTTGCTGAATCTTCAGAGTCGCTCAGACACAGCCCAACAGGGCCCTATAGAGACATACTGTCGTCCTCAGAGTGGTCCAGACACAGCCCAACAGGGCCCTATAGAGACATACTGTCGTCCTCAGAGTGGCTCAGACACAGCCCAACAGGGCCCTATAGAGACATACTGTCGTCCTCAGAGTGGCTCAGACACAGCCCAACAGGGCCCTATAGAGACATACTGTCGTCCTCAGAGTGGCTCGGAGCACACTGAGAGTTCACCTTGTCATCCACATAGAGAGATATGAATTCAGACCTTAAACTACACAGAGAAACTCAAACACACTGAGCGTTAAGACAAGCCCCGCACAGAGACATCTACAGAGCGACTGTGACTGTCGACCACATAGAAAAATGACTTCACATCCGCAGCCACACAGTGAAACTAAGTTCCACCTTATAAGCACAATTAAAATGTTTAAAGTAATATCCGATTGAGCAGACATAATGCAGCGGGGAGCAGCATGCAGTCTCTGCCAACGCGGGAACATTACGTTTACATTGTAACACGCTATAAGGTGGAATAGAGCCCTAGGTGAGTTCTGACTGTTGTCCTTAGAGAGACTCCCAGAGGTCAGGGTTGAGGTCAAGCTATCCTGACCCTAACCCATGGAGGAAGTTCCTTTCTGAGGAACACGGTGGTCGGCTGTTCAGAGCCAATTAGAGCCTACTCAATTAGAGACTAGCCAATTGCAGCCGAGCCTGTTAGAGACCAGCCACTTACAGCCGGACCTGTTAGAGACCAGCCAATTACAGCCGAACCTGTTAGAGACCAGCCAATTACAACCGAACCTATTAGAGACCAGCCAATTACAGCCGAACCTGTTAGAGACCAGCCAATTACAGCTGAGCAAGTTAGAGACCAGCCAATTACAGCCGAACCTGTTAGAGACCAGCCAATTACAGCCGAACCTGTTAGAGACCAGCCAATTACAACCAAACCTATTAGAGACCAGCCAATTACAGCCGAACCTGTTAGAGACCAGCCAATTACAGCTGAGCAAGTTAGAGACCAGCCAATTACAGCCGAGCCTGTTAGAGACCAGCCAATTACAGCCGAACCCGTTAGAGACCAGCCAATTACAGCTGAGCAAGTTAGAGACTAGCCAATTACAGCCGAGCACGTCAGAGACCAGGCACGAAAGTCACCCCCCCAGCACTGAAAACACCCAGGTCCCACAACTGCACTGCTCCTCCTTCACTGAGAGGGATACATTCACAGAGCTGGAGAGAGACATGGTGAAGCTCAGAGAGCTGGTCCACACAATACAGACAGAACAAGCCCACAACAACACCCCCCCAACAAGACCCCGAAGGGCAGAAGGTGGAGATGGACGGCTGTCTGAGAGAGCTGGCTGCTCTACAGACTGAGGTGAGAGAACTTAAAGAGGCGCACATGGCACTGAGATAAGAGGTGAGAAAACTGAGGTGTGACAGAGAGCATGACGCTCCCCCAGAGCAGACAGCAGAACAGCCCGCCTCAGGCCCGGACCACAACCTCAACACCACAATGGGACCGACAACACAGGACCCACCAATCCAACAGACCCCACTCCCACCTAGCAGCCCCCATGTCAGGTCCCCTGACAGCCCTCTTGACAACCCCCACACATCCACTGAGGACGCACACAAGCCAGGCTCTCAGAGCGTTCACGATCAGCCCACTGACACCCTTATCAGATCACAATGACAAATGGTTTGATGAAGAATGCAACAACTGAAGAAAAAACGTTAGAAACCTGTCCAACTAAAAACATTGAGAAACAGAAAACCTGAGTCTACGCCTTCACTATGGTGAATCATTAAAACGATACGGAAAAATGAGGAACAGCATGTCAGAAATCAGCTCAATGTAATTGAAGAATCCATAGATTCTAAACACTTCTGGGAAAACTGGAAAACAAACAGCAACATGTAACCAGAGATGTATGGATAAACCACTTCTCCAATCTGATTGGCTCTATAACACAGAACAAACAGCGAAAACATGTACCAAACCAGAGATGGATGGATAAACCACTTCTCCAATCTGATAGGCTCTATAACAAAGAACAAACAGCAAAAACATGTACATGATGAAATACAAATCTTAGAATCAACTATTAATGACTACCAGAACCCACTGGATTCTCCAATTACATTGAATGAACTACAGGACAAAATACCAACCCTCCAACCCAAAAAGGCCTGTGGTGTTGATGGTATCCTCAATGAAACGATAAAATATACAGAACTCAAATTCCAATTGGCTGTACTAAAACTCTTTAACATCATCCTCAGCTCTGGCATCTTCCCCAATATTTGGAACCGAGGATTGATCACCCCAATCCACAAAGTGGAGACAAATTTGACCCCAATAACTACCGTGGGATATGCGTCACCAGCAACCTTGGCAAAATCCTCTGCATTATCATTAACAGCAGACTCGTACATTTCCTCAGTGAAAACAATGTACTGAGCAAATGTCAAATTGGCTTCTTACCAAATTACTGTATGACAGACCACGTATTCACCCTGCGCACCCTAATTGACAAAGAAACAAAACAAAACAAAGGCAAAGTCTTCTCATGCTTTGTTGATTTCAAAAAAGCTTTCTACTCAATTTGGCATGAGGGTCTGCTATACAAATTGATGGAAAGTGGTGTTGGGGGAAAAACATACAACATTATAAAATCCATGTACACAAACGACAAGTGTGCTGTGAAAATTGGCAAAAAACACACATTTATTTCCACAGGGCCGTGGGGTGAGACAGGGATGCAGCTTAAACCTCACTTTCTTCAACATATATATCAACGAATTCGCGAGGGCACTAGAACAGTCTACAGCACCCGGCCTCACCCTACTAGAATCTGAAGTCAAATGTCTAATGTTTGCTGATGATCTGGTGCTTCTATCCCCAACCAAGGAGGACCTACAGCAGCACCTAGATCTTCTGCACAGATTATGTCAGACCTCGGCGCTGACTGTAAATCTCAGTAAGACAAAAATAATTGTGTTCCCAAAAAGGTCCAATTGCCAGGACGACAAATACAAATTCCATCTTGACACCGTTGCCCTAGAGCACACAAAAAACTATACATACCTCGGCCTAGACATCAGCGTCGCAGGTAACTTCCACAAAGCTGTAAATGATCTGAGAGACAAGGCAAGAAGGGCTTTCTATGCCATCAAAAGGAACATACATTTCGACATACCAATTAGGATCTGGCCAAAAATACTTGAATCAGTTATTGCCCTTTATGGTCGTGAGGTCTGGGGTCCGCTCACCAACCAAGAATTCACAAAATGGGACAAACACCAAATTGAGACTCTGCATGCAGAATTCTGCAAAAATATCCTCTGTGCACAACGTAAAACACCAAATAATGCAGAGCAGAATTATTCCGACACCTGCTAATTATAATAAACCAGAAAAGAGCTGTTAAATTCTACAACCACCTAAAAGGAAGCGATTCCCAAACCGTCCATAACAAAGCCATCACCTACAGAGAGATGAACCTGGAGAAGAATCCCCTAAGCAAGCTGGTCCTGGGGCTCTGTTTGCAAACACGAACAGACCCCACAGAGCCCCAGGATGCAACACAATTAGACCCAACCAAATCATGAGAAAACAAAAATATAATTACTTGACACATTGGAAAGAATTAACAAAAAAACAGAGCAAACTAGAATGCTATTTGGCCCTGAACAGAGAGTACACAGTGGCAGAATACCTGACCACTGTGACTGACCCAAAATTAAGGAAAGCTTTGGCTATGTACAGACTCAGTGAGCAGAGCCTTGCTATTGAGA
>CM059783.1:33375776-33488276 GCA_030435695.1 Brachymystax lenok tsinlingensis
GATAGATACCAGCAGAGACCTGATAGATACCAGTAGAGTCCTGATAGATACCAGTAGAGTCCTGATAGATACCAGTAGAGTCCTGATAGATACCAGTAGAGTCCTGATAGGTACCAGCAGAGTCCTGATAGATTAGGGTTAGTGATAGCTCTGGATGTTCGGGTTAGTGATAGATCTGGATGTTAGGGTTAGTGATAGATCTGGATGTTAGGGTTAGTGATAGATCTGGATGTTAGGGTTAGTGATAGATCTGGATGTTAGGGTTAGTGATAGATCTGGATGTTAGGGTTAGTGATAGATCTGGATGTTAGGGTTAGTGATAGATCTGGATGTTAGGGTTAGTGATAGATCTGGATGTTAGGGTTAGTGATAGATCTGGATGTTAGGGTTAGTGATAGATCTGGATGTTAGGGTTAGTGATAGATCTGGATGTTAGGGTTAGTGATAGATCTGGATGTTAGGGTTAGTGATAGATCTGGATGTTAGGGTTAGTGATAGATCTGGATGTTAGGGTTAGTGATAGATCTGGATGTTAGGTTAGTGATAGATCTGGATGTTAGGCTTAGTGATAGATCTGGATGTTAGGTTAGTGATAGGTCTGGATGTTAGGGTTAGTGATAGATCTGGATGTTAGGGTTAGTGATAGATCTGGATGTTAGGGTTAGTGATAGATCTGGATGTTAGGGTTAGTGATAGCTCTGGATGTTAGGGTTAGTGATAGATCTGGATGTTAGGGTTAGTGATAGATCTGGATGTTAGGGTTCGTGATAGATCTGGATGTTAGGGTTAGTGATAGCTCTGGATGTTAGGGTTAGTGATAGATCTGGATGTTAGGGTTAGTGATAGATCTGGATGTTAGGGTTAGTGATAGTTCTGGATGTTAGGGTTAGTGATAGATCTGGATGTTAGGGTTAGTGATAGATCTGGATGTTAGGGTTAGTGATAGTTCTGGATGTTAGGGTTAGTGATAGTTCTGGATGTTAGGGTTAGTGATAGCTCTGGATGTTAGGGTTAGTGATAGTTCTGGATGTTAGGGTTAGTGATAGCTCTGGATGTTAGGGTTAGTGATAGATCTGGATGTTAGGGTTAGTGATAGATCTGGATGTTAGGGTTAGTGATAGATCTGGATGTTATTGTTAGTGATAGATCTGGATGTTAGGGTTAGTGATAGATCTGGATGTTAGGGTTAGTGATAGATCTGGATGTTAGGGTTAGTGATAGATCTGGATGTTAGGGTTAGTGATAGATCTGGATGTTAGGGTTAGTGATAGATCTGGATGTTAGGGTTAGTGATAGATCTGGATGTTAGGGTTAGTGATAGATCTGGATGTTCGGGTTAGTGATAGATCTGGATGTTAGGGTTAGTGATAATTCTGGATGTTAGGTTAGTGATAGATCTGTATGTTAGGGTTAGTGATAATTCTGGATGTTAGGTTAGTGATAGATCTGTATGTTAGGGTTAGTGATTGATCTGGATGTTAGGGTTAGTGATAATTCTGGATGTTAGGGTTAGTGATAGATCTGGATGTTAGGTTAGAGATAGCTCTGGATGTTAGGGTTATAGATAGCTATGGATGTTAGGGTTCGTGATAGGTCTGGATGTTATTTTTATTGATAGCTCTGTATGTTAGGGATAGCTCTGGATGTTTGTGTTAGGGATAGCCGTGGATGTTAGTGATAGGATTAGCCCTACTGTATATACAGGGTTAGGGTTGGTGATAGGGTTAGCCCTACTGTATATACAGGGTTAGGGTTGGTGGTAGGGTTAGCCCTACTGAATATACAGGGTTAGGGTTGGTGGTAGGGTTAGCCCTACTGTATATACAGGGTTAGGGTTGGTGATAGGGTTAGCCCTACTGTATATACAGGGTTAGGGTTAGGGTTGGTGGTAGGGTTATCCCTACTGTATATACAGGGTTAGGGTTGGTGATAGGGTTAGCCCTACTGTATATACAGGGTTAGGGTTGGTGATAGGGTTATCCCTACTGTATATACAGGGTTAGGGTTGGTGGTAGGGTTATCCCTACTGTATATACAGGGTTAGGGTTTGTGGTAGGGTTAGCCCTACTGTATATACAGGGTTAGGGTTGGTGGTAGGGTTAGCCCTACTGTATATACAGGGTTAGGGTTGGTGATAGGGTTAGCCCTACTGTATATACAGGGTTAGGGTTGGTGATAGGGTTATCCCTACTGTATATACAGGGTTAGGGTTGGTGATAGGGTTAGCCCTACTGTATATACAGGGTCAGGGTTGGTGGTAGGGTTAGCCCTACTGTATATACAGGGTCAGGGTTGGTGATAGGGTTAGCCCTACTGTATATACAGGGTTAGGGTTGGTGATAGGGTTAGCCCTACTGTATATACAGGGTTAGGGTTGGTGGAAGGGTTAGCCCTACTGTATATACAGGGTTAGGGTTGGTGGTAGGGTTAGCCCTACTGTATATACAGGGTTAGGGTTGGTGGTAGGGTTAGCCCTACTGTAAATACAGGGTCAGGGTTGGTGGTAGGGTTAGCCCTACTGTATATACAGGGTTAGGGTTGGTGGTAGGGTTAGCCCTACTGTATATACAGGGTTAGGGTTAGGGTTGGTGGTAGGGTTAGCCCTACTGTATATACAGGGTTAGGGTTAGGGTTGGTGGTAGGGTTAGCCCTACTGTAAATACAGGGTCAGGGTTGGTGGAAGGGTTAGCCCTACTGTATATACAGGGTTAGGGTTGGTGGTAGGGTTAGCCCTACTGTATATACAGGGTTAGGGTTAGGGTTGGTGGTAGGGTTAGCCCTACTGTAAATACAGGGTCAGGGTTGGTGGTAGGGTTAGCCCTACTGTATATACAGGGTTAGGGTTGGTGATAGGGTTAGCCCTACTGTATATACAGGGTTAGGGTTGATGATAGGGTTAGCCCTACTGTATATACAGGGTTAGGGTTGGTGGTAGGGTTAGCCCTACTGTATATACAGGGTTAGGGTTTGTGGTAGGGTTAGCCCTACTGTATATACAGGGTTAGGGTTGGTGGTAGGGTTAGCCCTACTGTATATACAGGGTTAGGGTTGGTGATAGGGTTAGCCCTACTGAATATACAGGGTTAGGGTTGGTGGTAGGGTTATGGACCTAATCGAGGCAGGCGCGTGCCTCTCTAAAGCACATACGCCAGCAGCCATCTGTCAGTCAGAGCTGCAGATTACGAATGCACCCAGAGAGAGAGAGAGAGAGAGATAGTGAGAGAGAGGTTGGGAGAGAGAGAGAGAGAGAGAGAGAGAGAGAGAGAGAGAGAGAGAGAGAGAGAGAGAGAGAGAGAGAGAGAGAGAGAGAGAGAGAGAGAGAGAGAGAGAGAGAGAGAGAGAGAGAGAGAGAGAGAGAGAGAGAGAGAGAGAGAGAGAGAGAGAGAGAGAGAGAGAGAGAGAGAGAGAGAGAGAGAGAGAGAGAGAGAGAGAGAGAGAGAGAGAGAGAGAGAGAGAGAGAGAGAGAGAGAGAGAGAGAGAGAGAGAGAGAGAGAGAGAGAGAGAGAGAGAGAGAGAGAGAGAGAGAGAGAGAGAGAGAGAGAGAGAGAGAGAGAGAGAGAGAGAGAGAGAGAGACAGAGACAGAGAGAGACAGAGAGAGAGAGAGAGAGAGAGAGAGAGAGAGAGAGAGAGAGAGAGAGAGAGAGAGAGAGAGAGAGAGAGAGAGAGAGAGAGAGAGAGATAGTGAGAGAGAGACCCTACTCTCTTCGCGATAGCAGGACTGTAGTAGCACGCACAGGCGGTGCGCTTTAAAGTGGGAAGTTTCGAAAAGGGATTCTGTATATATCAGCACCTTCATGTCGACTCTGCTGGATATTTACACACCGATGCTATGGTTACCTTTATTACGGTAAGACACGTTTACAATACAACTTTACTGCTCAACTGATGTTGTTTTGAATCGTAACTCAGTCGGTGAGACACGACCGCGTCTTGGAGTGACAGACCGAGCGGCGCGTCTCAAGGAGAAAATGAGAAATAAGGCGAGGAAAACAATGCAGGAGTAATAGATATCAACACGATATGTTGTGGAGTTGGTAGCTTCCGCTGCAGCTGATTTAGTACAGGTTGTACTGTTGTAAAACTGTTCAACAAAAAAAAAACACATCTAAAACCACATCATAGTTGGAAGGGATTGAATTATAAATGATATATTTCCTTCAATGAGACAGTTGAATAGCAGCCTAGTATTATGTAGAATGTAAATGAACCCCATCGTACGGGTAGATCCAGTCGGAATGTGTAATGCTATGCGCTGAGCGCTGCCCGGGGGGCGAACAGAAAACCAGTACGGGCAAATTCACTCCTTTACCTCCCTGGAATACACTCCTTCTATACCTCAGGTAGACAATGGACAGGGCTGGTCTGCTGCTCAGCTATTCTAACACGTAGCCTGCCGTACACACATACTATATATTATGTTGAACAGGACGAATTTGAAGTAGACTACTTGTACATCCGAGTGGATATGTAGTGGAACGCCCTCCTACGGGGAAAGGAAGCCAGGATGGCTCTACAACTGAAACAAATGAAGCGTAACGATTTCAGCCTGCCAGTCTGTCAGTGTGTCAGTAAACTCCACAGCTCAACATACCCGTGTGCAGGAGAAAGTGAACATTATAACTCGCGTCCCGGGACACATTTACGGCTGCGTGAAGCGCAGTGACGAGTTCTCAGAATGTTATAATGCGGACTGTTAAATTACGGCTCCAGAAAGCTTCAAATTGGGCTTTATTTTGACCGTCGGCTTCCCTCTGCTGTGCTGGGTAGGTTGCCCTAAACGCAGCCAGAGATAGCAGACAATCCCTAAAATGGATAATCCCGCAAATCTGAGGAATAGACGGGATTGGCAACTGTCCTGCCTGCCTCGGGTGGCGGAGAACTGTTAATAATATAGTGGCTCCGGGGGGAGAGAGAACCGGTTCCCTGGTAGTTTCAGCCGTCGGGGTTTGGGTCGGTCTCCACCGCAGCGTCAGGGTGGTCCCGTGTCTGGTACAGCGCTGTCTGGATACTACTACTACAACATACCGCATCTGTCAAAATAGTGAGGTTTGATGCAGAGCGCATCTGACCTGAGGAGCACTGGGAATGAAGACCTTGGCTACCACACCATATCCACATTACTGTAGCCTACACCAGTACTGCACAGCCTGGCCCTGTGCTACAGTAACACCACCACAGTATACAGAGCCTGTAGCTGGAAGACCTAGGCTACCCGCCATATCCACATTACTGTAGCCTACCAGTACTGCACAGCCTGGCCCTGTGCTACAGTAACACCACCACAGTATACAGAGCCTGTAGCTGGAAGACCTAGGCTACCACACCATATCCACATTACTGTAGCCTACACCAGTACTGCACAGCCTGGCCCTGTGCTACAGTAACACCACCACAGTATACAGAGCCTGTAGCTGGAAGACCTAGGCTACCACGCCATATCCACATTACTGTAGCCTACACAACGTCATAGTCAAAACTCAATTCTGACCTCCTCAAATGGTCACTTCCCAATCTCTGTGAGTTTGTGTTGAAAAATGATTAGATTTACATGTGACATTTCAATAACAAGTATCAATTCCACACAAAATATTTAATGCCTAGATTCAATCCGATCAGCTGGCGATAGCAGACCCTTGAATAGGGATATTTTGGCGGTCTCGAGGTTGGATTTATCCAATTGGTTAGCAGCTGCTACTGGAATCATTGTCACGAAGCCACAAGCCCTCCCACTGGCGTTATAAAGTGTAGGCAGGCTATTTAAGCAAAAAGACCGATGAGGTGGGGTATGTGGTCAGGCATAACACAATGCGCCTGGATACAGCCCTTAGCCGTGGTATATTGGCCATATACCACAAACCCCTGAGGTGCCTTATTGCTATTATAAACTGGTAACCAGCATAATTAGACCAGTAAATTGTATTTTTTTTAATATACCAATGGTATACGGTGTAATATACCTCGGCTTTCAGCCAATCAGCATTCAGGGCTCGAACCACCCAGTTTATATATATCAATACCTACGCTCAAATGGAGAAATCCTGGAAGGAAATAATGAGGACGTCTGTTGTCCTGACGGAGGTGTAGATTACATCACATTCTGACGTAGCAATGAGGACGTCTGTCGTCCTGACGGAGGTGTAGATTACATCACATTCTGACGTAGCAACGAGGACGTCTGTCGTCCTGACGGAGGTGTAGATTACATCACATTCTGACGTAGCAACGAGGACATCTGTCGTCCTGACGGAGGTGTAGATTACATCCCATTCCGACGTGGCAACGAGGACGTCTGTCGTCCTGACGGAGGTGTAGATTACATCACATTCCGACGTAGCAACGAGGACGTCTGTCGTCCTGACGGAGGTGTAGATTACATCACATTCTGACGTAGCAACGAGGGCGTATGTCGTCCTGGCGGAGGTGTAGATTACATCACATTCTGGCGTAGCAACGAGGGCGTCTGTCGCCCTGACGGAGGTGTAGATTACATCACATTCTGACGCGTGGCAACGAGGGCGTCTGTCGCCCTGACGGAGGTGTAGATTACATCCCATTCTGGCGTGGCAACGAGGGCGTCTGTCGTCTGACGGAGGTGTAGATTACATCACATTCTGACGTAGCAACGAGGACGTCTGTCGTCCTGACGGAGGTGTAGATTACATCACATTCTGACGTAGCAACGAGGACGTCTGTCGTCCTGACGGAGGTGTAGATTACATCCCATTCTGACGTAGCAATGAGGACGTCTGTTGTCCTGACGGAGGTGTAGATTACATCACATTCCAGTGTTGCACTTGGAAACAAGGCTGCATGGGACTTCTGATAGTGCGAGGCCATCTAATGGCAATGTCCACTGTAGGTATAAAGCTTGGAGCCACTTGTGGATTTGACAGCTCTGAAGCAGTTTCCTCCAAATACACCTCGATTTGTTCAACACTTCACAGGTTACTAACGTGTTATTTCATAGAGACCGTCAAAACAACCCCTATGCCGATGTTGGCTAGCGGATCTGATTGAATCGAGCCTTAAGTTATCTTCAAATGGCAAAAGGAATTCAATTTACCAAACTATGTGATATGAGAGGAACTTTGAATAGTGGATGGTATGTATGTCCACGCAGCTCATGTAACCCACTGTAACAGAAACCATGAACCATAAGCTCTCTGTGAAGTTTGAAGTAATAACTTTTGTGTTGCAGCAGTAGCCTCAATAGCCTGGTCCCAGATCTGTTTGTATTGCAGCAGTAGCCTCCCTGGTCCCAGATCTGTTTGTATTGCAGCAGTAGCCTCCCTGGTCCCAGATTTGTTTGTATTGCAGCAGTAGCCTCAATGGCCTGGTCCCAGATCTGTTTGTATTGCAGCAGTAGCCTCCCTGGTCCCAGATCTGTTTGTATTGCAGTAGTAGCCTCCCTGGTCCCAGATCTGTTTGTATTGCAGCAGTAGCCTCCCTGGTCCCAGATCTGTTTGTATTGCAGCAGTAGCCTCCCTGGTCCCAGATCTGTTTGTATTGCAGCAGTAGCCTCCCTGGTCCCAGATCTGTTTGTATTGCAGCAGTAGCCTCCCTGGTCCCAGATCTGTTTGTATTGCAGCAGTAGCCTCCCTGGTCCCAGATCTGTTTGTATTGCAGCAGTAGCCTCCCTGGTCCCAGATCTGTTTGTATTGCAGCAGTAGCCTCCCTGGTCCAAGATCTGTTTGTACTGCAGCAGTAGCCTCCCTGGTCCCAGATCTGTTTGTACTGCAGCAGTAGCCTCCCTGGTCCCAGATCTGTTTGTACTGCAGCAGTAGCCTCCCTGGTCCCAGATCTGTTTGTATTGCAGCAGTAGCCTCCCTGGTCCCAGATCTGTTTGTACTGCAGCAGTAGCCTCCCTGGCCCCAGATCTGTTTGTACTGCAGCAGTAGCCTCCCTGGTCCCAGATCTGTTTGTACTGCAGCAGTAGCCTCCCTGGTCCCAGATCTGTTTGTACTGCAGCAGTAGCCTCCTGGTCCCAGATCTGTTTGTATTGCAGTAGTAGCCTCCCTGGTCCCAGATCTGTTTGTACTGCAGCAGTAGCCTCCTGGTCCCAGATCTGTTTGTATTGCAGCAGTAGCCTCCTGGTCCCAGATCTGTTTGTATTGCAGCAGTAGCTTCCTGGTCCCAGATCTGTTTGTATTGCAGCAGTAGCCTCCCTGGTCCCAGATCTGTTTGTATTGCAGCAGTAGCCTCCCTGGTCCCAGATCTGTTTGTATTGCAGCAGTAGCCTCCTGGTCCCAGATCTGTTTGTATTGCAGCAGTAGCCTCCCTGGTCCCAGATCTGTTTGTATTGCAGCAGTAGCCTCCTGGTCCCAGATCTGTTTGTATTGCAGCAGTAGCCTCCTGGTCCCAGATCTGTTTGTATTGCAGCAGTAGCCTCCCTGGTCCCAGATCTGTTTGTATTGCAGCAGTAGCCTCCCTGGTCCCAGATCTGTTTGTATTGCAGCAGTAGCCTCCCTGGTCCCAGATCTGTTTGTATTGCAGCAGTAGCCTCCCTGGTCCAAGATCTGTTTGTACTGCAGCAGTAGCCTCCCTGGTCCCAGATCTGTTTGTACTGCAGCAGTAGCTTCCCTGGTCCCAGATCTGTTTGTACTGCAGCAGTAGCCTCCCTGGTCCCAGATCTGTTTGTATTGCAGCAGTAGCCTCCCTGGTCCCAGATCTGTTTGTACTGCAGCAGTAGCCTCCTGGCCCCAGATCTGTTTGTACTGCAGCAGTAGCCTCCTGGTCCCAGATCTGTTTGTACTGCAGCAGTAGCCTCCCTGGTCCCAGATCTGTTTGTACTGCAGCAGTAGCCTCCCTGGTCCCAGATCTGTTTGTATTGCAGTAGTAGCCTCCCTGGTCCCAGATCTGTTTGTACTGCAGCAGTAGCCTCCCTGGTCCCAGATCTGTTTGTATTGCAGCAGTAGCCTCCCTGGTCCCAGATCTGTTTGTATTGCAGCAGTAGCTTCCCTGGTCCCAGATCTGTTTGTATTGCAGCAGTAGCCTCCCTGGTCCCAGATCTGTTTGTATTGCAGCAGTAGCCTCCCTGGTCCCAGATCTGTTTGTATTGCAGCAGTAGCCTCCTGGTCCCAGATCTGTTTGTATTGCAGCAGTAGCTTCCTGGTCCCAGATCTGTTTGTATTGCAGCAGTAGCTTCCCTGGTCCCAGATCTGTTTGTATTGCAGCAGTAGCCTCCCTGGTCCCAGATCTGTTTGTATTGCAGCAGTAGCCTCCCTGGTCCCAGATACTTATTGACATCTAGAGACTCAACAGAAAGATGTATTTGCGTACTGAACCATACAGGGACACAGTTCTACCCTCACACTGCTGTGGGTGTCAGTGTGTTTGTGTGTGTCCTGAGGTGCAGAACAGAACAGAGCAGGGAAACATAACGTGGTCTGAAGGTGAATGACCACACATTTCTGCAGCCTCATCACATGACGCCCCAGAACAGAGAACAATCACAGTGAGGACATAGAGGAGGCAACACTAATGGCAGACGTAGTGATTATATCTGTAGAATAAACTCTGTACTGTAGATATGGACATTATATCTATATAATAAACTCTGTACTGTAGATATGGACATTATATCTATATAATAAACTCTGTACTGTAGATATGGACATTATATCTATATAATAAACTCTACTGTAGATTTGGACATTATATCTATATAATAAACTCTGTAATGTAGATATGGACATTATATCTATATAATAAACACTGTAATGAACATATGGACATTATATCTATATAATAAACTCTACTGTAGATATGGACATTATATCTATATAATAAACTCTGTACTGTAGATATGGACATTATATCTATATAATAAACTCTGTACTGTAGATATGGACATTATATCTATATAATAAACTCTACTGTAGATATGGACATTATATCTATATAATAAACTCTGTAATGTAGATATGGACATTATATCTATATAATAAACTCTGTAATGTAGATATGGACATTATATCTATATAATAAACTCTGTAATGTAGATATGGACATTATATCTATATAATAAACTCTGTACTGTAGATATGGACATTATATCTATATAATAAACTCTGTACTGTAGATATGGACATTATATCTATATAATAAACTCTGTAATGTAGATATGGACATTATATCTATATAATAAACTCTGTACTGTAGATATGGACATTATATCTATATAATAAACTACTGTAGATATGGACATTATATCTATATAATAAACTCTGTAATGTAGATATGGACATTATATCTATATAATAAACTCTGTAATGTAGATATGGACATTATATCTATATAATAAACTCTGTAATGTAGATATGGACATTATATCTATATAATAAACTCTGTAATGTAGATATGGACATTATATCTATATAATAAACTCTGTACTGTAGATATGGACATTATATCTATATAATAAACTCTGTAATGTAGATATGGACATTATATCTATATAATAAACTACTGTAGATATGGACATTATATCTATATAATAAACTCTACTGTAGATTTGGACATTATATCTATATAATAAACTCTGTACTGTAGATATGGACATTATATCTATATAATAAACTCTGTACTGTAGATATGGACATTATATCTATATAATACACTCTGTAATGTAGATATGGACATTAGATCTATATAATAAACTATACTGTAGATATGGACATTATAAAAATAGAATAAACTCTACTGTAGATATGGACATTATAAAAATATAATAAACTCTACTGTAGATATGGACATTATAAAAATATAATAAACTCTACTGTAGATATGGACATTATATCTATATAATAAACTCTGTACTGTAGATATGGACATTAGATCTATATAATAAACTATACTGTAGATATGGACATTATAAAAATATAATAAACTCTACTGTAGATATGGACATTATAAAAATATAATAAACTCTACTGTAGATATGGACATTATAAAAATATAATAAACTCTACTGTAGATATGGACATTATAAAAATATAATAAACTCTGTACTGTAGATTTGGACATTATATCTATATAATAAACTCTGTAATGTAGATATGGACATTATATCTATATAATAAACTCTACTGTAGATATGGACATTATATCTATATAATAAACTCTACTGTAGATATGGACATTATATCTATATAATAAACTCTACTGTAGATATGGACATTATATCTATATAATAAACTCTACTGTAGATTTGGACATTATATCTATATAATAAACTCTGTAATGTAGATATGGACATTATATCTATATAATAAACTCTACTGTAGATATGGACATTATAAAAATATAATAAACTCTACTGTAGATATGGACATTATAAAAATATAATAAACTCTGTAATGTAGATATGGACATTATATCTATATAATAAACTCTGTAATGTAGATATGGACATTATATCTATATAATAAACTCTGTAATGTAGATATGGACATTATATCTATATAATAAGCACTGTAATGTAGATATGGACATTATATCTATATAATAAACTCTGTACTGTAGATATGGACATTATATCTATGTAATAAACTCTGTACTGTAGATATGGACATTATATCTGTAGAATATACTCTCTGCTGACTGTAGGTATGGTGATTGTGTTTCACTACAGTAGAGTAAAGTTCAGTCAAGTACAGGCAGGCTTAACTGAATGAACAACAAAGGCGGAATGCATTGTGACATTTTATGGAATAGTGTGTGGAATGGCCTCGCCTCCAACGGAAGGTCCTCAGAGCCAGATGATGTGATTGCAGGTATACCTATGGAATAGTGTGTGGAATGGCCTCGCCTCCAACGGAAGGTCCTCAGAGCCAGAGAATGTGATTGCAGGTACACCTATGGAATAGTGTGTGGATTGGCCTCGCCTCCAACAGAAGGTCCTCAGAGCCAGATGATGTGATTGCAGGTACACCTATGCTGGGCAGCTGTCATGGAAACCTGGGGGAAGGAGTTCCAGTGGCGGGCCTTAAGGTTGTTATAGCTGGTGGTGGTGGGAAGGTTGGTGGTGAAAACAGCAGGTGAGAGAACAAGGGGAAATTGACATATCAATACATCCCAACATTAACGCCCATTGGTTGAGAGAGAGGAAGACCATTGGTTGAGAGAGAGAAGGCCCATTGGTTGAGAGAGAGGAAGACCATTGGTTGAGAGAGAGAAGGCCCATTGGTTGAGAGAGGGGAGGCCCATTGGTTGAGAGAGGGGAGGCCCATTGGTTGAGAGAGAGGAGGACCATTGGTTGAGAGAGAGAAGGCCCTCTGGTTGCGAGAGAGAAGGCCCATTGGTTGAGAGAGAGGAGGACCATTGGTTGAGAGAGGAGGCCCATTGGTTGAGAGAGAGGAGGCCCATTGGTTGAGAGAGAGGAGGCCCATTGGTTGAGAGAGAGGAGGCCCAGTGGTTGAGAGAGAGAAGGCCCATTGGTTGAGAGAGAAAGGCCCATTGGTTGAGAGAGAGGAAGACCATTGGTTGAGAGAGAGGAAGACCATTGGTTGAGAGAGAGAAGGCCCATTGGTTGAGAGAGAGAAGGCCCATTGGTTGAGAGAGAGGAGGACCATTGGTTGAGAGAGAAGGCCCATTGGTTGAGAGAGAGAAGGCCCATTGGTTGAGAGAGAGAAGGCCCATTGGTTGAGAGAGAGGAGGCCCATTGGTTGAGAGAGAGAAGGCCCAGTGGTTGAGAGAGAGAAGGCCCAGTGGTTGAGAGAGAGAAGGCCCAGTGGTTGAGAGAGAGGAGGCCCAGTGGTTGAGATAGAGAATGCCCATTGGTTGAGAAAGAGGAAGACCATTGGTTAAGAGAGAGAATGCCCATTGGTTGAGAGAGAGGAAGACCATTGGTTGAGATAGAGAATGCCCATTGGTTGAGAGAGAGGAAGACCATTGGTTGAGAGAGAGAAGGCCCATTGGTTGAGAGAGAGAAGGCCCAGTGGTTGAGAGAGAGAAGGCCCAGTGGTTGAGAGAGAGGAGGCCCATTGGTTGAGAGAGAGAAGGACCATTGGTTGAGAGAGAGGAAGACCATTGGTTGAGAGAGAGGAAGACCATTGGTTGAGATAGAGAATGCCCATTGGTTGAGAGAGAGGAAGACCATTGGTTGAGAGAGAGGAAGACCATTGGTTGAGAGAGAGAAGGCCCATTGGTTGAGAGAGAGGAAGACCATTGGTTGAGAGAGAGGAAGGTGATAATTGCAACAGTGAGCCCACAAGTTAAACAGCAAGTGTGAGGAATGTGCATGTTTGTGCCGTGCTTACAGGCCATAAGTTGAATAGGTGAACGACATTCCACACATGGGGACTGATTCCGACTATTACGCCTTTCCTACACACTTCTCAGTAGTTTGGTATTCAGACTTACCTTCTGAAGGTGCATAACGGGCTTTGCAGGCATAGTTCCCTTGCGCGCGCTGAATACATGTAATTCAACTGCCGAAAACACTTGTTTTCTTGTGGAGTTTTCATTCAATACGGGTTTCAATACATTTATGTTAAGCCCTCCCTTGAATTACGGTGCGTCTTACATTCTGACGACAGACCTACATGGAGAGAACGGGTTCGGAATATAGGGATCATTGAAAGAAAGACATCTACGCATCTTCGTCTCTGTTTCAGCACCAACTGGTCCATTTAAAAAAATACTCTGAATTTATAGATTATTTAGGAAAAATGTTGGGTTATGAAAGTATGTATGAATCATTAAAAATAAAATGGTTTGGAGAACTTTTACTCACATAATATACTGATTAGTATAAAATACAGTGGTTTGATTCATCCTGAAAGTTGTCAAAATTCAAATTCAATGAAAAACAGTGTACAATAGGGGTTGAACAGTAGTCCTGTAAATCTACCCTGATAATCACTAATCATGGAACTGGAATAGGGGTTGAACAGTAGTCCTGTAAATCTACCCTGATAATCACTAATCATGGAACTGGAATAGGGGTTGAACAGTAGTCCTGTAAATCTACCCTGATAATCACTAATCATGGAACTGGAATAGGGGTTGAACAGTAGTCCTGTAAATCTACCTGATAATCACTAATCATGGAACTGGAATAGGGGTTGACCAGTAGTCCTGTAAATCTACCCTGATAATCACTAATCGTGGAACTGGAATAGGGGTTGACCAGTAGTCCTGTAAATCTACCCTGATAATCACTAATCATGGAACTGGAATAGGGGTTGACCAGTAGTCCTGTAAATCTACCCTGATAATCACTAATCATGGAACTGGAATAGGGGTTGAACAGTAGTCCTGTAAATCTACCCTGATAATCACTAATCATGGAACTGGAATAGGGTTGAACAGTAGTCCTGTAAATCTACCCTGATAATCACTAATCATGGAACTGGAATAGGGGTTGACCAGTAGTCCTGTAAATCTACCCTGATAATCACTAATCATGGAACTGGAATAGGGTTGAACAGTAGTCCTGTAAATCTACCCTGATAATCACTAATCATGGAACTGGAATAGGGGTTGAACAGTAGTCCTGTAAATCTACCCTGATAATCACTAATCATGGAACTGGAATAGGGGTTGAACAGTAGTCCTGTAAATCTACCCTGATAATCACTAATCATGGAACTGGAATAGGGGTTGACCAGTAGTCCTGTAAATCTACCCTGATAATCACTAATCGTGGAACTGGAATAGGGGTTGACCAGTAGTCCTGTAAATCTACCCTGATAATCACTAATCATGGAACTGGAATAGGGGTTGACCAGTAGTCCTGTAAATCTACCCTGATAATCACTAATCATGGAACTGGAATAGGGGTTGAACAGTAGTCCTGTAAATCTACCCTGATAATCACTAATCATGGAACTGGAATAGGGGTTGAACAGTAGTCCTGTAAATCTACCCTGATAATCACTAATCATGGAACTGGAATAGGGGTTGACCAGTAGTCCTGTAAATCTACCCTGATAATCACTAATCATGGAACTGGAATAGGGGTTGAACAGTAGTCCTGTAAATCTACCCTGATAATCACTAATCATGGAACTGGAATAGGGGTTGACCAGTAGTCCTGTAAATCTACCCTGATAATCACTAATCATGGAACTGGAATAGGGGTTGACCAGTAGTCCTGTAAATCTACCCTGATAATCACTAATCATGGAACTGGAATAGGGGTTGAACAGTAGTCCTGTAAATCTACCCTGATAATCACTAATCATGGAACTGGAATAGGGGTTGACCAGTAGTCCTGTAAATCTACCCTGATAATCACTAATCATGGAACTGGAATAGGGGTTGACCAGTAGTCCTGTAAATCTACCCTGATAATCACTAATCATGGAACTGGAATAGGGGTTGAACAGTAGTCCTGTAAATCTACCCTGATAATCACTAATCATGGAACTGGAATAGGGGTTGACCAGTAGTCCTGTAAATCTACCCTGATAATCACTAATCATGGAACTGGAATAGGGGTTGAACAGTAGTCCTGTAAATCTACCCTGATAATCACTAATCATGGAACTGTAATAGGGGTTGAACAGTAGTCCTGTAAATCTACCCTGATAATCACTAATCATGGAACTGGAATAGGGGTTGACCAGTAGTCCTGTAAATCTACCCTGATAATCACTAATCATGGAACTGGAATAGGGGTTGACCAGTAGTCCTGTAAATCTACCCTGATAATCACTAATCATGGAACTGGAATAGGGGTTGAACAGTAGTTCAGCCCTACAGGAGATTATAGCTAGGGTTCAGCCCTACAGGAGATTATAGCTAGGGTTCAGCCCTACAGGAGACTATAGCTAGGGTTCAGCCCTACAGGAGACTATAGCTAGGGTTCAGCCCTACAGGAGACTATAGCTAGGGTTCAGCCCTACAGGAGACTATAGCTAGGGTTCAGCCCTACAGGAGACTATAGCTAGGGTTCAGCCCTACAGGAGACTATAGCTAGGGTTCAGCCCTACAGGAGACTATAGCTAGGGTTCAGCCCTACAGGAGACCATAGCTAGGGTTCAGCCCTACAGGAGACCATAGCTAGGGTTCAGTCCTACAGGAGACCATAGCTAGGGTTCAGCCCTACAGGAGACCATAGCTAGGGTTCAGCCCTACAGGAGACCATAGCTAGGGTTCAGTCCTACAGGAGACCATAGCTAGGGTTCAGCCCTACAGGAGACCATAGCTAGGGTTCAGCCCTACAGGAGACTATAGCTAGGGTTCAGTCCTACGGAAGCCTATAATTATGAGATCTTAATTTCTTAAATTCTGAATAACGGCACAGCTATTTATGTCCTATTTTACTGTGGAAAAGGGACCACAATACATGTCATGTTGATATGATTTTCTGTTTGCTTACATATGGCTGGTTTCATATTAGTCTCCAGGCATCATAAGGAAACATCATCTAAAACAATTGCTAATTGTTTTTTGCAATCCCCTATTTCTTTTCAATTTATAAATTATTGTGCATAGAGAAAGCTAATATTGCTATCGGAAAAAATAGTGCCTTTTCCACCTGGAGCCGGCATTTTCGCTCAACCTTATTCGTGGTTTCCTGGCACGTAAAGGTGATGGAACAAGGGGGAAATTAAGTCAAGGTCAGAATACGGCAGACACAATTCCACCACACCTTTACTTGTTAGATCTCCACTGCGAACGAACATTGCCGTGCTTAAGTTCAAGGTGAGAATACACATAGAATGTAAAGTGCATAAAAAGGTAATTATGTTCTAATTTACGCATACTTAATTTGGGTGGGAATCGGGGCCCTGGTTAATACGAAACAGGAGAACAAACAAGACTCTATGCTAATGATGATACATTTCATTCCCACTATGTCCCTAGTATAGGAAACATTCAGACCAGCCTTCCTGATTTAATTTTCTTAAACTACAGTAGAGTTCCGTAGGACCCAGTAGAGCTCAGTAGAGTCCAGTAGGACGCAGTAGAGTCCAGTAGAGTTCAATTGAGTTAAGTAGGACACAGTAGAGTTCAGACGAGTTCAGTAGGACATTGTAGAGTTAAGTAGGACACAGTAGAATCCAGTAGAGTCCAGTAGAGTACAGTAGAGTCCAGTAGGACAAAGTGAAATCCAGTCAAATTAAGTAGGACACAGTAGAGTTCAGAAGAGTCCAGTAGGACACAGTAGAGTTCAGTAGAGTACAGCAATACACAGTAGAGTACAGTAGAGTCCAGAAGGACACAGTAGAGTTTGGTAGAGTTAAGTAGAACCCAGTAGAGTTCAGAAGAGCCCAGTAGAGTCAATTAGAGTTCCGTAGAGTCTGGTAGGACACAGTAGAGTTCAGTAAAGTTAAGTAGGACACAGTAGAGTTCAGTAGAGTCCAGTAGGACAAAGTAGAGTTCAGAAGAACACAGTAGAGTTCAATAGACTCCAGTAGGACATAGTAGAGTCCAGTAGAGTTCAGTAAAATTCTTCTGGACACAGTAGAGTCCAGAAGAGTCCAGTAGGACGCAGTAGAGTCCAGTAGAGTCCAGTAGAACACAGTAGAGTTCAGTCAAATTAAGTAGGACACAGTAGTGTCCAGAAGATTCCAGTAGGATGCCGTAGAGTTCAGTCGAGTCCAGTAGGACACAGTATAGTTCAGTAGAATACAGTAGAGCCCAGTAGGACACATTAGAGTTCAGTAGAGTCCAGTAAGACACAGTAGAGTACAGTAGAGTCCAGTAGGACACAGTAGAGTACAGTAGAGTCCAGTAGGACACAGTAGAGTCCAGTAGGACACAGTAGAGTACAGTCAGGTCCAGTAGAGTATAGTAGAGTAAAGTTAAGTATGACACAGTAGAGTCCAGTAGGACACAGTAGAGTTCAGTACAGTTAAGTAGTACATTAGAGTTAAGTAGTACAGTAGTGTCCTGTAGGACAGAAGAATACAGTATAATCCAATAGACTACAGTAGAGTCCAATAGAGTTCAGTAGGATGAAGTAGAGTTCAGAAGAACACAGTAGAGTTCAATAGAGTCCAGTAGGACACAGTGAGTCCAGTAGAGTCTAGTAGAGTTCAGTAGAGTTCAGTAAAGTTAAGAAGGACTCAGTAGAGTTCAGTAGAGTTAAGTAGGTGGCAGTAGAGTACAGTATAGTCCAGAAGAGTCAAGTAGGACACAGTAGATTTCAGTAGAGTTAAGTAGGACACTGTAGAGTCCAGTAGAGCCCAGTAGAGTACAGTAGGACACAATAAAGTACAGTAGAGTCCAGTAGGACACAGTATAGTCCAGTAGAGTCCAGTAGGACACATTATAGTCCAGTAGAGTCCAGTAGGACACAGTATAGTCCAGTAGAGTCCAGTAGGACACAGTAGAGTACAGTATAGTATAGTAGAGTCCGGTAGGACACAGTAGAGTAATGTAGAGTAAAGTATGACACAGTAGAGTCCAGTAGGACACAGTAGAGTACAGTAGAGTCAGTAGAGTCCAGAGAGTAGAGTCCAGAGAGTACAGTAGAGTCAAGGAGACTACATAAGAGTACAGTGGAATGCAATAGAGTTCAGTAGAGTCCAGTAGAGTCCAGTAGACTACATTAGAGTCGTCCAGTAGAATACAATAGTCCAAGAGACTACAGTAGGGTCTAGTAGACTACATTAGAGTCCAGTAGAATACAGTAGAGTCCAGGAGAGTACAGTAGAGTCCAGTAGACTACATTAGAGTCCAGTAGAATACAGTAGAGTCCAGGAGAGTACAGTAGAGTCAATGAGACTACAGTAGAATACAGATTAATACAATAGAGTTCAGTAGAGTCCAGTAGAGTCCAGTAGAATACAGTAGAGCCCATTAGACTACAGTAGGGTGCAGTAGACTGCATTAGAGTCCAGTAGAATCCAGTAGAATCCAGGAGAGTACAGTAGAGTCAAGGAGACTACAGTAGAGTACAGTAGACTACATTAGAGTCCAGTATAATACAGTGGAGTCCAGGAGACTACAGTAGGGTCCAGTAGACTACACTAGAGTCCAGTAGAATACAGTAGAGTATAGGAGAGTACAGTAGAGTCAATGAGACTACAGTAGAGTACAGTATAATACAATAGAGTTCAGTAGAGTCCAGTAGAGTCCAGTAGACTACATTAGAGTCCAGTAGACTACATTAGAGTCCAGTGGAATACAGTAGAGTCCAGGAGAGTACAGTAGATTAAAGGAGAGTACAGTAGAGTCAAGGAGACTACAGAAGAGTACAGTAGAATACAATAGAGTCCAGTAGAATCCAGTAGACTACATTCGAGTCCAGGAGACTACAGTAGGGTCCAGTAGACTACAGTAGGGTCAAGTAGACTACATTAGGGTCCAGTAGACTACATTAGAGTCCAGGAGACTACAGTAAGGTCCAGCAGACTACAGTAGGGTCAAGTAGAATACATTAGGGTCCAGTAGACTACAGTAGGGTCCAGTAGAATACATTAGAGTCCAGTAGAATACAGTAGAGTCCAGTAGACTACATTAGAGTCCAGGAGACTACAGTAGGGTCCAGTAGACTACATTAGAGTCCAGTAGAATACAGTAGAGTCCAGTAGAATACAGTAGAGTCCAGTAGACTCCATTAGAGTTCAGGAGACTACAGTAGAGTATAGGAGACTACAGTAGGTTCCAGTTGACTACAGTAGAGTCCAGTAGAATACAGTAGGGTCCAGTAGACTACATTAGAGTCCAGGAGACTACAGTAGAGTATAGGAGACTACAGTAGGTTCCAGTTGACTACAGTAGAGTCCAGTAGACTACATTAGAGTCCAGTAGAATACAGTAGGGTCCAGTAGACTACATTAGAGTCCAGGAGACTACAGTAGGTTCCAGTTGACTACAGTAGGGTCCAGTAGAATACATTAGAGTCCAGTAGAATACAGTAGGGTCCAGTAGACTACATTAGAGTCCAGTAGAATACAGTAGGGTCCAGTAGAATACAGTAGGGTCCAGTAGACTACAGTAGGGTCCAGTAGACTACATTAGAGTCCAGTAGAATACAGTAGAGTCCAGTAGACTACATTAGAGTCCAGGAGACTACAGTAGGTTCCAGTTGACTACAGTAGGGTCCAGTAGAGTATAATAAGTCACAGTAGAGTGATAGAAAGTGGCTTTAGCAGCGGATACAGAGGAAGAGAAGATAGAGAGGAGGGAGTGAAAGGATGATAGGTCCTCCAGAAGTTTAGTTTTCCTCCATTTTCACTCAGCTGCCCTGTTCTGTAAGCTTGAAATGAGTCACTCAGCCACGGAGCAGGAGGAGGGCCGAGCCAGCTGGAAAGAAAGGGGACAGTGCGAGCCATACGATGATGAAAAGGGAGGAGAGTAGGGTCAAAGAGGCAGAATCAGGAGACAGGAGGGAGAAAGATTTAACTTGTTGGGGATCAGCAGCTGAGGGGTCGGTTTTGGAGAGTCTGGCATGCCTAAAGTAAAATGCTTTCCACTCAGACTCAGAAGATAGGATATGCACATAATTAGTACTATTGTATAGGAAACACTCGGAGGTTTCCAAAAGTGTTAACATTTTGTCTGTGAGTGTAATAGAATTCATTTGGCAGGCAAAAACCTGAGAATTTTCCATCCGGAAATTGCATTCTGGTGGCTTATGACTCACTTAGAGAGACTGCCTATTGAAAGGTATTTATACCAGGACACTGAATGTAGTACCTATTGCTTCCACTGGATGTCAGCAGTGTATAGGTAAAGTTTAAAGGCAATCGGAACCATTGTGTTCATTCGGTAGTCGTTTTAGTCAGGGGAGCTATTTTTCAGTTGCACGTTTTTGGGCGCACGTTTGGCTGAGCGGTCCACTTTATTTGACTTATATAACGTTTAGGTGACCATCCAAGTGAAAGATTATCACTTTTATTCATAAAAGATAAGCTAAGGTTGCATTTTAATTGGTTTTTGTTTTGTTGAGGGAAAGTTTATAGGTTTAAATGAACGCGTTCACTTCACGTTCGATTTTCTGAACACAAGGTGCCAACCAAACGGAGATTTAAGGATATAATAAATTACTTTTTCTAACCAAATACCCATGGATTGTCTTCGTTGGACACTTCCCTGTGAAATGCATTTTCTATCGACCGCGCTGGCTAAAGATTTCATGGTTATAGAAAATATTGAAGGTGCTACCCTCAAACAATCAAATGTAGTGCTTTCGCTGTAAAGCCTTTTTGAAATCCGACAACGCTGTGATATTGCCAAGAAGCAGAGCTTTTGATGAGTATGAAACACTTGTATATTGGTGCATACCCTGCAGCGGTAATACAGTATATATACCCTGCAGCATTAATACAGTAAATTGGACTATCATGTGGGACTATCATATGGGACTATCATATGGGATTATCATATTGGACTATCATATGGGACTTTCATGTGGGACTAACATGTGGGACTTTCATGTGGGACTATCATATGGGACTATCATGTGGGACTATCATGTGGGACTATCATATGGGACTATCATATGGGACTATCATATTGGACTATCATATGGGACTTTCATGTGGGACTAACATGTGGGACTTTCATGTGGGACTATCATATGGGACTATCATGTGGGACTATCATGTGGGACTATCATATGGGAATATCATATGGGACTATCATGTGGGACTATCATATGGGACTATCATATGGGACTATCATATGGGACTATCATGTGGGACTATCATATGGGACTGTCATGTGGGACTATCATATGGGAATATCATATGGGACTATCATACGGGACTATCATACGGGACTATCATACGGGACTATCATATGGGACTATCAAATAGGACTATCATGTAAATGGCAAAGTAGGGCAGGGGTAAGTTGTGTGTTTGTGTACATATACACAGACACTAATATGGTTATAACAACCATACAGTCATTATACTGTATAGTACTATAAACTACAGCCTGTTGTCATACAGGCATTATACTGTATAGTACTATAAACTACAGCCTGTTGTCATACAGGCATTATACTGTATAGTACTATAAGCTACAGCCTGTTGTCATACAGGCATTATACTGTATAGTACTATAAACTACTGCATGTTATCACATACAGACATTATACTGTATAGTACTATAAACTACAGCCTGTTGTCATACAGGCATTATACTGTATAGTACTATAAACTACAGCCTGTTGTCATACAGGCATTATACTGTATAGTACTATAAACTACAGCCTGTTGTCATACAGGCATTATACTGTATAGTACTATAAACTACTGCATGTTATCACATACAGACATTATACTGTATAGTACTATAAACTACAGCATGTTATCACATACAGACATTATACTGTATAGTACTATAAACTACAGCCTGATGTCACATACAGACATTATACTGTATAGTACTATAAACTACAGCATGTTATCACGTACAGACATTATACTGTATAGTACTATAAACTACAGCCTGATGTCACATACAGACATTATACTGTATAGTACTATAAACTACAGCATGTTATCACATACAGACATTATACTGTATAGTACTATAAACTACAGCCTGTTGTCATACAGGCATTATACTGTATAGTACTATAAACTACAGCATGTTATCACATACAGACATTATACTGTATAGTACTATAAACTACCGCATGTTATCACATACAGACATTATACTGTATAGTACTATAAACTATAGCATGCTATCACATACAGACATTATACTGTATAGTACTATAAACTACAGCATGTTATCACATACAGACATTATACTGTATAGTACTATAAACTACCGCATGTTATCACATACAGACATTATACTGTATAGTACTATAAACTACAGCCTGATGTCACATACAGACATTATACTGTATAGTACTATAAACTACAGCATGATGTCACATACAGACATTATACTGTATAGTACTATAAACTACAGCCTGATGTCATACAGACATTATACTGTATAGTACTATAAACTACAGCCTGTTGTCATACAGGCATTATACTGTATAGTACTATAAACTACAGCATGTTATCACATACAGACATTATACTGTATAGTACTATAAACTACAGCATGTTATCACATACAGACATTATACTGTATAGTACTATAAACTATAGCATGCTATCACATACAGACATTATACTGTATAGTACTATAAACTACAGCATGTTATCACATACAGACATTATACTGTATAGTACTATAAACTACAGCATGTTATCACATACAGACATTATACTGTATAGTACTATAAACTACAGCCTGATGTCACATACAGACATTATACTGTATAGTACTATAAACTACAGCCTGATGTCACATACAGACATTATACTGTATAGTACTATAAACTACAGCATGTTATCACGTACAGACATTATACTGTATAGTACTATAAACTACAGCATGTTATCACATACAGACATTATACTGTATAGTACTATAAACTACAGCCTGTTGTCATACAGACATTATACTGTATAGTACTATAAACTACAGCATGCTATCACATACAGACATTATACTGTATAGTACTATAAACTATAGCATGTTATCACATACAGACATTATACTGTATAGTACTATAAACTACAGCATGTTATCACATACAGGCATTATACTGTATAGTACTATAAACTATAGCATGTTATCACGTACAGACATTATACTGTATAGTACTATAAACTACAGCATGTTATCACGTACAGACATTATACTGTATAGTACTATAAACTACAGCATGTTATCACATACAGACATTATACTGTATAGTACTATAAACTACAGCCTGTTGTCATACAGACATTATACTGTATAGTACTATAAACTACAGCATGTTATCACGTACAGACATTATACTGTATAGTACTATAAACTACAGCATGTTATCACGTACAGACATTATACTGTATAGTACTATAAACTACAGCATGTTATCACATACAGACATTATACTGTATAGTACTATAAACTACAGCCTGTTGTCATACAGACATTATACTGTATAGTACTATAAACTACAGCATGTTATCACGTACAGACATTATACTGTATAGTACTACAAACTACAGCATGTTATCACATACAGACATTATACTGTATAGTACTATAAACTACAGCATGTTATCACGTACAGACATTATACTGTATAGTACTATAAACTACAGCATGTTATCACGTACAGACATTATACTGTATAGTACTATAAACTACAGCATGTTATCACATACAGGCACCACATACATTACTACAAGACAAAACAGCTCACTCTATCAAGCCTCATGTAAATATAAAAAGCAAAGCTTCCTTTCATGTAATCCAGAAGAATACGCTTGGAAAGGTGGTGGAATGGACTAATGTCTTAGCGTGGGGATAATGCAACGCTTTACCTTGTGTGTGGTATACATCACATTACTGTGGAAGCACCTCCTTTAAGAGCATGAATTAGGCTGTTTGTGGGTCAAAGCTGTGTGCTGGAAAACCTTTGTAGAGCATGGGTGGATTAGGCATTGTGGCGCTAGTGTTTCTCTTCACCACCATCCGTTCCCTGAATAACCTGAATTAGCTACTAGTCTGGTGCGTGTGTTTGTGTGGAGCTTCAACAGAGCTTTGTGTCAGTTACCTCTGACTGGTGCACTGGAATAATATCACACACAACCGCAGACCATGTTCTGACAAGATAACAAGATAATCAGTGGCTGGATCTGCCCCGGGCCTCCTCTTCCTCCCCTGTCTAACCATCCTCCTCCTCCTTTTCTCCCCTCTATAACCCTCCTCCTCCTCCTCTTCCTCCTCCTTTTCTCCCCTCTATAACCCTCCTCCTCCTCCTCTTCCTCCTCCTTTTCTCCCCTCTATAACCCTCCTCCTCTTCCTCTTCCTCCTCCTTTTCTCCCCTCTATAAACCTCCTCCTCCTCCTCTTCCTCCTCCTTTTCTCCCCTCTATAACCCTCCTCCTCCTCCTCCTCCTACCCCGCCTCTTCCTCCTCCTTTCTCCCCTCTATAACCCTCCTCCTCCTCCTCCTCTTCCTCCTCCTTTTCTCCCCTCTATAACCCTCCTCCTCCTCCTCCTCCTCCTCCTCCTCCTCCTCTTCCTCCTCCTTTTCTCCCCTCTATAACCCTCCTCCTCCTCCTCTTCCTCCTCCTTTTCTCCCCTCTATAACCCTCCTCCTCCTCCTCCTCCTCCTCCTCTTCCTCCTCCTTTTCTCCCTCTATAACCCTCCTCCTCCTCCTCTTCCTCCTCCTTTTCTCCCCTCTATAACCCTCCTCCTCCTCCTCCTCCGCCTCTTCCTCCTCCTTTTCTCCAATCTATAACTCTCCTCCTCCTCCTCCTCTTCCTCTTCCTCCTCCTTTTCTCCCCTCTATAACCCTCCTCCTCCTCCTCCTCCTCCTCTTCCTCCTCCTTTTCTCCCCTCTATAAACCTCCTCCTCCTCCTCTTCCTCCTCCTTTTCTCCCCTCTATAACCCTCCTCCTCCTCCTCCTCCTCCTCCTTTTCTCCCCTCTATAACCCTCCTCCTCCTCCTCCTCTTCCTCCTCCTTTTCTCCACTCTATAACCCTCCTCCTCCTCTTCCTCCTCCTCCTTTTCTCCCCTCTATAACCCTCCTCCTCCTCCGCCTCTTCCTCCTCCTTTTCTCCCCTCTATAACCCTCCTCCTCCTCCTCCTCCTCCTTTTCTCCCCTCTATAACCCTCCTCCTCCTCTTCCTCCTCCTTTTCTCCCCTCTATAACCCTCCTCCTCCTCTTCCTCCTCCTTTTCTCCCCTCTATAACCCTCCTCCTCTTCCTCCTCCTTTTCTCCCCTCTATAACCCTCCTCCTCCTCCTCTTCCTCCTCCTTTTCTCCCCTCTATAACCCTCCTCCTCCTCTTCCTCCTCCTTTTCTCCCCTCTATAACCCTCCTCCTCCTCCTCCTCCTCCGCCTCTTCCTCCTCCTTTTCTCCCCTCTATAACCCTCCTCCTCCTCTTCCTCCTCCTTTTCTCCCCTCTATAACCCTCCTCCTCCTCCTCCTCCTCCTCCTCCTTTTCTCCCCTCTATAACCCTCCTCCTCTTCCTCCTCCTTTTCTCCCCTCTATAACCCTCCTCCTCCTCCTCTTCCTCCTCCTTTTCTCCCCTCTATAACCCTCCTCCTCTTCCTCCTCCTTTTCTCCCCTCTATAACCCTCCTCCTCCTCCTCTTCCTCCTCCTTTTCTCCCCTCTATAACCCTCCCCTCTATAACCCTCCTCCTCCTGAACCCAAACAACACATAAACAAGCCTCTAGCCGATGTTACTGCTGCTACCAAACATGATAGTAAACTCCCACTCCAAAACTAGATCTGTGATTAGATAAGGAACATTGAATAAGGAGATTGGCTGAACATGTCTCTGCTCCTCACACATCAAACAGCTGGAAGGGAAGTAGGACTGGTCCTGTTATACACAATCTAGACAGACATTAAAACATTGATGAGAGCATTAACATCATATGAAGATGGGTCTGATAGAGCCTCTAGATATGGAGCTTCACAACATCAGCTTTGACGTGCAGAGATAAAGAATCTCAGTGTTTAATGACACAGCATTATCACTTTCATAGCATTATCACTTTCATAGCATTATATCTTCTGTAGCATTATCACTTTCACAGCATTATCTATTTCACAGCATTATCTCTTCAGCAGCATTATCTCTTTCATAGCATGCTCACTTTCAGAGCATTATCACTTTCATAGCATTATCTCTTCCATAGCATTAGCTACTCCGTAGCATTATCACTTTCATAGCATTATCTCTTTCATAGCATGCTCACTTTCATAACATTATCTATTTCATAGCATTATCTCTTTCATAGCATTATCTATTCCGTAGCATTATCGCTTTCATAGCATTATCTCTTTCATATCAGGATCACTTTCGTAACATTATCTCTTTCATAGCATTATCTATTCCGTAGCATTATCACTTTAATAGCATTATCTCTTTCATAGCATTATCACTTTCATAGCATTATCAAAGAAAAGTCATGTATTCTACTCTCCATAGTGAAGTCATGTATTCTACTCTCCATAGTGAAGTCATGTATTCTACTCTCCATAGTGAAGTCATGTATTCTACTCTCCATAGTGAAGTCATGTATTCTACTCTCCACAGTGAAGTCATGTATTCTACTCTCCATAGTGAAGTCATGTATTCTACTCTCCACAGTGAAGTCATGTATTCTACTCTCCATAGTGAAGTCATGTATTCTACTCTCCACAGTGAAGTCATGTATTCTACTCTCCATAGTGAAGTCATGTATTCTACTCTCCACAGTGAAGTCATGTATTCTACTCTCCATAGTGAAGTCATGTATTCTACTCTCCATAGTGAAGTCATGTATTCTACTCTCCATAGTGAAGTCATGTATTCTACTCTCCACAGTGAAGTCATGTATTCTACAGGGTTAGAGGCTTCTAGTCCACTGGGAAGGAGATGATGTATCCTGATGGTTTCTACAGAACAGCTATCCGGTCCTGAACCCCCTCTCTCCCTAAACACCCTCTCTCCCTAAACCCACTCACTCCCTACTACCCCCCTCTCACCCCCTCTCTCCCTAAACCCCCTCTCTCCCTAAACCCCTCACTCCCTACTACCCCCTCTCACCCCCTCTCTCTCCTTAACCCCTCTCTCCCTAAACCCCTCACTCCCTAAACCCCCTCACTCCCTAAACCCCTCACTCCCTACTACCCTCTCACCCCCTCTCTCCCTAAACCCCTCTCTCCCTACTACCCCCTCTCACCCTCTCTCCCTTAACCCCTCACTCCCTACTACCCCCTCTCACCCTCTCTCCCTAAACCCCCTCTCTCCCTAAACCCCCTCTCTCCCTAAACACCCTCTCTCCCTAAACCCTCTCACTCCCTACTACCCCCTCTCACCCTCTCTCCCTGAACCCCCTCTCTCCCTAAACCCCTCTCTCCCTAAACACCCTCTCTCCTAAACCCTCTCACTCCCTACTACCCCCTCTCACCCCTCTCTCTCTCTAAACCCCTCTCTCCCTGAACCCCTCTCTCTCCCTGAACCCCTCTCTCCTAAACCCTCTCTCCCTAAACTCTCTCCTACTCCCTACTACTCTCACCCTCTCCCTAAACCCCCTCTCTCCTCTCCCTGACACTCACTACTACTCTACTACCCCCTCTCACCCCCTCTCTCCTGAATCCCTCTCTCCCTGAACACCCTCTCTCCCTAAACCCTCTCTCTCCCTACTTCCCCCTCTCACCCCCTCTCTCACCCCTCTCTCCCTAAACCCCTCTCTCCCTGCTACCCCCTCTCTCCCTGAACACCCTCTCTCCCTAAACCCCTCACCCCCTCACTCCCTACTTCCCTCTCTCACCCCTCTCTCCCTAAAACCCCTCTCTCCCTAAACCCCTCTCTCCCTACTACCCCCTCTCTCCCTACCGCCCCCTCTCTCCCTAAAACCCCTCTCTCCCTACTACCCCCCCTCACCCCCTCTCTCCCTACTACCCCTCTCACCCCTTATCTCCCTACTACCCCCGCTCACCCCCTCTATCCCTACTACCCCCCCTCAATGCAAATAGTCTGAGGTAACCATTTGATTAGATGTTCAGGAGTCTTATGGCTTGGGTGTAGAAGCTGTTTAGAAGCCTCTTGGACCTAGACTTGGTGCTCCGGTACCGCTTGCCGTGTGGTAGCGGAGAGAACAGTATATGACTAGGGTGGCTGGAGTCTTTGAACATTTTTAGGGCCTTCCTCTGACATATATAGGGGAAGCTTGGCCCCGGTGATGTACTGGGCTGTACTCACTACCCCCTGTAGTGCCTTGCGGTCGGAGGCCGAGCAGTTACCATACCAGGCAGTGACGCAACCCGTCAGGATGCTCTCGATGGTACAGCTGTAGAACCTTTTGAGGATCTGAGGACCCATGCCAAATCTCCTGAGGGGGAATAGGCTTTGTTGTGCCCTCTTCAAGACTGTCTTGGTGTGTTTGGACCATGCTAGTTTGTTGGTGATGTGGACACCAAGGAACTTGAAGCTCTCAGCCTGCTCTACTACAGCCCTGTCGATGAGAATGGGGGTGTGCTCGGTCCTCCTTGTCCTGTAGTCCACAATCATCTCCTTTGTCTTGATCACGTTGAGGGAGGTTGTTGTCCTGGCACCACACGGTCAGGTCTCTGACCTCCTCCCTATAGGCTGTCTCATCATTGTCAGTGATCAGGCCTACCACTGTTGTGTCATCGGCAAACTTAATGATGGTGTTGGAGTCGTGCCTGGCTGTGCAGTCATGAGTGAACAGGGAGTACAGGAGGGGACTGAGCACGCACCCCTGAGGGGCCCCCGTGTTGAGGATCAGAGTGGCGGATGTGTATTTACCTACCCTTACCATCTGGGGGCAGCCCGTCAGCAAGTCCAGGATCCATTTGCAGAAGGGAGGTGTTTAGTCCCAGGGTCCTTAGCTTAGTGATGAGCATTGAGGGCACTATGGTGTTGAACGCTGAGCTGTAGTCAATGAATAGCATTCTCACATAGGTGTTTCTTTTGCCCAGCTGTGAAAGGGCAGTGTGGAGTGCAATAGAGATTGCATCATCTGTGGATCTGTTGGGGTGGTATGGGAATTGGAGTGGGTCTAGGGTTTCTGGAATAATGGTGTTGATGAACTACATGACCAGCTTTTCATTTCATGGCTACAGACGTGAGTGCTACGGGTCGCTAGTCATTTAGGCAGGTTACCTTAGTGTTCTTGGGCACAGGGACTATGGTGGTCTGCTTGAAACATGTTGGTATTACAGACTCAGACAGGGTGAGGTTGAAAATGTCAGTGAAGACACTTGCCAGTTGGTCAGCACATGCTCAGAGTACACGTCCTGGTAATCCGTCTTGCCCTGCGGCCTTGTGAATGTTGACCTGTTTAAGGTTGCAGTGACACATCCAATAGCCTGAGCAGAAACCAGATTGCATACCAGAGAGAACACTATAGACATCAAGAAAGACAGTCAGTTGATTATTGACAAGTTTTTCCAACACTTTTGATAAACAGGGAAAAATAGAAATAGGCTTATAACAGTTAGGATCAGCTTGATCTCCCCCTTTAAATAAAGGACACACCTTGGCTGCCTTACAAGCTATGGGAACCTCCCCAGAGAGGAGAGACAGGTTAAAAAGGTCAGAGGCTTGGCGATGACAGGGGCAGCAACCTTAAAGAAGAAAGGGTCTAAACCATTTGACCCAGATGGTTTTTGGGGTCAAGTTTCAGGAGCTCCTTTAGCACCTCGGACTCAGTGACTGCCTGCAGGGAGAAACTTTGTAGCAGGGCAGGGGAAAAAGAGGGAGAAGCATCGGGGATAGTCGCATTAGAAGGGGTGGAAGATGAGGAAATGTTGGACGGGCAAGGAGGCATGGCTGAGTCAAATAGGAATCCTGACTTAATGAAGTGGTGATTAAAGAGCTCAGCCATGTGCTTCTAGTCAGGAACAACCACAACATCAACATTAAGGGACTTGGGCAGCTGTGAGGAGGACGGTTTATTCTCCAGGTCTTTAACCACTTTCCAGAACTTCTTGGGGTTAGACCCACAGAGAGAGAACTGCTCCTTAAAGTAACTAACTTTAGCCTTTTCGGATAGCCTGAGGGCACTTATTTCTCATTTTCCTGAACGACAGCCAGTCAGTATGCTTGTGCCGAGCCTTTCGCCAAATGGAATTCTTGAGGTGGAGTAACTCTGCCAGATCACAGTCGGTCCAGGGGCTGAACCTGTTTTTAATTCAAATGTTCTTTATGGGGGCGTGTTTGTTAACAGTACCACTGAAAATAAAATAAAAAATAAGGTCCAAGCGTCTTCGACAGAGGGGGATCAAGCTGATTCAATGCCATTTTACAGAGGCCAGGTCATAAAGGAAGGCTTGCTCAGTAAAGTTTTTTAGCAAGCGTCTATGACAAATCAGGACAGGTCGTTTACCAGGATTAGAGGTTCCAAGCCTGTTCTATTCATTCTATTGACCAGTCAAATTACCAGTCATATTACCAGGGTTAGAGGTTCCCAGCCTGGTCTATTCATTCTATTTACCAGTCATATTACCAGGGTTAGACCCAGCCTGTTCTATTCATTCTATTTACCAGTCATATTACCAGGATTAGAGGTTCCAAGCCTGTTCTATTCATTCTATTGACCAGTCAAATTACCAGTCATATTACCAGGGTTAGAGGTTCCCAGCCGGTTCTATTCATTCTATTTACCAGTCATATTAACAGGGTTAGACCCAGCCTGGTCTATTCATTCTATTTACCAGTCATATTACCAGGGTTAGAGGTTCCCAGCCGGTTCTATTCATTCTATTTACCAGTCATATTAACAGGGTTAGACCCAGCCTGGTCTATTCATTCTATTTACCAGTCATATTACCAGGGTTAGAGGTTCCCAGCCTGTTCTATTCATTCTATTTACCAGTCATATTACCAGGGTTAGAGGTTCCCAGCCTGGTCTATTCATTCTATTTACCAGTCATATTACCAGGGTTAGACCCAGCCTGGTCTATTCATTCTATTTACCAGTCATATTACCAGGGTTAGAGGTTCCCAGCCTGTTCTATTCATTCTATTTACCAGTCATATTACCAGGGTTAGACCCAGCCTGGTCTATTCATTCTATTTACCAGTCATATTACCAGGGTTAGACCCAGCCTGGTCTATTCATTCTATTTACCAGTCATATTACCAGGATTAGAGGTTCCAAGCCTGTTCTATTCATTCTATTGACCAGTCAAATTACCAGTCATATTACCAGGGTTAGAGGTTCCCAGCCTGGTCTATTCATTCTATTTACCAGTCATATTACCAGGGTTAGACCCAGCCTGGTCTATTCATTCTATTTACCAGTCATATTACCAGGGTTAGAGGTTCCCAGCCGGTTCTATTCATTCTATTTACCAGTCATATTAACAGGGTTAGACCCAGCCTGGTCTATTCATTCTATTTACCAGTCATATTACCAGGGTTAGAGGTTCCCAGCCGGTTCTATTCATTCTATTTACCAGTCATATTAACAGGGTTAGACCCAGCCTGGTCTATTCATTCTATTTACCAGTCATATTACCAGGGTTAGAGGTTCCCAGCCTGTTCTATTCATTCTATTTACCAGTCATATTACCAGGGTTAGAGGTTCCCAGCCTGGTCTATTCATTCTATTTACCAGTCATATTACCAGGGTTAGACCCAGCCTGGTCTATTCATTCTATTTACCAGTCATATTACCAGGGTTAGAGGTTCCCAGCCTGTTCTATTCATTCTATTTACCAGTCATATTACCAGGGTTAGACCCAGCCTGGTCTATTCATTCTATTTACCAGTCATATTACCAGGGTTAGACCCAGCCTGGTCTATTCATTCTATTTACCAGTCATATTACCAGGATTAGAGGTTCCAAGCCTGTTCTATTCATTCTATTGACCAGTCAAATTACCAGTCATATTACCAGGGTTAGAGGTTCCCAGCCTGGTCTATTCATTCTATTTACCAGTCATATTACCAGGGTTAGACCCAGCCTGGTCTATTCATTCTATTTACCAGTCATATTACCAGGGTTAGAGGTTCCCAGCCGGTTCTATTCATTCTATTTACCAGTCATATTAACAGGGTTAGACCCAGCCTGTTCTATTCATTCTATTTACCAGTCATATTACCAGGGTTAGAGGTTCCCAGCCGGTTCTATTCATTCTATTTACCAGTCATATTAACAGGGTTAGACCCAGCCTGGTCTATTCATTCTATTTACCAGTCATATTACCAGGGTTAGAGGTTCCCAGCCGGTTCTATTCATTCTATTTACCAGTCATATTAACAGGGTTAGACCCAGCCTGGTCTATTCATTCTATTGACCAGTCATATTACCAGGGTTAGAGGTTCCCAGCCTGTTCTATTCATTCTATTTACCAGTCATATTACCAGGGTTAGAGGTTCCCAGCCTGGTCTATTCATTCTATTTACCAGTCATATTACCAGGGTTAGACCCAGCCTGGTCTATTCATTCTATTTACCAGTCATATTACCAGGTTAGAGGTTCCCAGCCTGTTCTATTCATTCTATTTACCAGTCATATTACCAGGGTTAGACCCAGCCTGGTCTATTCATTCTATTTACCAGTCATATTACCAGGGTTAGACCCAGCCTGGTCTATTCATTCTATTTACCAGTCATATTACCAGGATTAGAGGTTCCCAGCCTGTTCTATTCATTCTATTTACCAGTCATATTACCAGGGTTAGACCCAGCCTGGTCTATTCATTCTATTTACCAGTCATATTACCAGGGTTAGACCCAGCCTGGTCTATTCATTCTATTTACCAGTCATATTACCAGGATTAGAGGTTCCAAGCCTGTTCTATTCATTCTATTGACCAGTCAAATTACCAGTCATATTACCAGGGTTAGAGGTTCCCAGCCTGGTCTATTCATTCTATTTACCAGTCATATTACCAGGGTTAGAGGTTCCCAGCCTGGTCTATTCATTCTATTTACCAGTCATATTACCAGGGTTAGAGGTTCCCAGCCTGGTCTATTCATTCTATTTACCAGTCATATTAACAGGGTTAGACCCAGCCTGGTCTATTCATTCTATTTACCAGTCATATTACCAGGGTTAGAGGTTCCCAGCCTGTTCTATTCATTCTATTTACCAGTCATATTACCAGGGTTAGAGGTTCCCAGCCTGGTCTATTCATTCTATTTACCAGTCATATTACCAGGGTTAGACCCAGCCTGGTCTATTCATTCTATTTACCAGTCATATTACCAGGGTTAGAGGTTCCCAGCCTGTTCTATTCATTCTATTTACCAGTCATATTACCAGGGTTAGACCCAGCCTGGTCTATTCATTCTATTTACCAGTCATATTACCAGGGTTAGACCCAGCCTGGTCTATTCATTCTATTTACCAGTCATATTACCAGGGTTAGAGGTTCCCAGCCTGGTCTATTCATTCTATTGACCAGTCAAATTACCAGTCATATTACCAGGGTTAGAGGTTCCCAGCCTGGTTCTATTCATTCTATTTACCAGTCATATTACCAGGGTTAGACCCAGCCTGGTCTATTCATTCTATTTACCAGTCATATTACCAGGGTTAGAGGTTCCCAGCCTGGTCTATTCATTCTATTTACCAGTCATATTACCAGGATTAGACCCAGCCTGTTCTATTCATTCTATTGACCAGTCAAATTACCAGTCATATTACCAGGGTTAGAGGTTCCCAGCCTGGTTCTATTCATTCTATTTACCAGTCATATTAACAGGGTTAGACCCAGCCTGGTCTATTCATTCTATTTACCAGTCATATTACCAGGGTTAGAGGTTCCCAGCCTGGTTCTATTCATTCTATTTACCAGTCATATTACCAGGGTTAGAGGTTCCCAGCCTGGTCTATTCATTCTATTTACCAGTCATATTACCAGGGTTAGACCCAGCCTGGTCTATTCATTCTATTTACCAGTCATATTACCAGGGTTAGAGGTTCCCAGCCTGTTCTATTCATTCTATTTACCAGTCATATTACCAGGGTTAGACCCAGCCTGGTCTATTCATTCTATTTACCAGTCATATTACCAGGGTTAGACCCAGCCTGGTCTATTCATTCTATTTACCAGTCATATTACCAGGATTAGAGGTTCCAAGCCTGTTCTATTCATTCTATTGACCAGTCAAATTACCAGTCATATTACCAGGGTTAGAGGTTCCCAGCCGGTTCTATTCATTCTATTTACCAGTCATATTAACAGGGTTAGACCCAGCCTGGTCTATTCATTCTATTTACCAGTCATATTACCAGGGTTAGAGGTTCCCAGCCTGGTCTATTCATTCTATTTACCAGTCATATTACCAGGGTTAGAGGTTCCCAGCCTGGTCTATTCATTCTATTTACCAGTCATATTACCAGGGTTAGAGGTTCCCAGCCTGTTCTATTCATTCTATTTACCAGTCATATTACCAGGGTTAGGACCCAGCCTGGTCTATTCATTCTATTTACCAGTCATATTACCAGGGTTAGACCCAGCCTGGTCTATTCATTCTATTTACCAGTCATATTACCAGGATTAGAGGTTCCAAGCCTGTTCTATTCATTCTATTGACCAGTCAAATTACCAGTCATATTACCAGGGTTAGAGGTTCCCAGCCGGTTCTATTCATTCTATTTACCAGTCATATTAACAGGGTTAGACCCAGCCTGGTCTATTCATTCTATTTACCAGTCATATTACCAGGGTTAGAGGTTCCCAGCCTGTTCTATTCATTCTATTTACCAGTCATATTACCAGGGTTAGACCCAGCCTGGTCTATTCATTCTATTTACCAGTCATATTACCAGGGTTAGACCCAGCCTGTTCTATTCATTCTATTTACCAGTCATATTACCAGGGTTAGACCCAGCCTGGTCTATTCATTCTATTTACCAGTCATATTACCAGGGTTAGACCCAGCCTGGTCTATTCATTCTATTTACCAGTCATATTACCAGGGTTAGAGGTTCCAAGCCTGTTCTATTCATTCTATTGACCAGTCAAATTACCAGTCATATTACCAGGGTTAGAGGTTCCCAGCCTGTTCTATTCATTCTATTTACCAGTCATATTAACAGGGTTAGACCCAGCCTGGTCTATTCATTCTATTTACCAGTCATATTACCAGGGTTAGAGGTTCCCAGCCTGTTCTATTCATTCTATTTACCAGTCATATTACCAGGGTTAGACCCAGCCTGGTCTATTCATTCTATTTACCAGTCATATTACCAGGGTTAGACCCAGCCTGTTCTATTCATTCTATTTACCAGTCATATTACCAGGGTTAGACCCAGCCTGGTCTATTCATTCTATTTACCAGTCATATTACCAGGGTTAGACCCAGCCTGGTCTATTCATTCTATTTACCAGTCATATTACCAGGATTAGAGGTTCCAAGCCTGTTCTATTCATTCTATTGACCAGTCAAATTACCAGTCATATTACCAGGGTTAGAGGTTCCCAGCCTGTTCTATTCATTCTATTTACCAGTCATATTACCAGGTTAGAGGTTCCCAGCCTGTTCTATTCATTCTATTTACCAGTCATATTACCAGGGTTAGAGCCCAGCCTGGTCTATTCATTCTATTTACCAGTCATATTACCAGGGTTAGACCCAGCCTGGTCTATTCATTCTATTTACCAGTCATATTACCAGGGTTAGAGGTTCCCAGCCTGTTCTATTCATTCTATTTACCAGTCATATTACCAGGGTTAGACCCAGCCTGTTCTATTCATTCTATTTACCAGTCATATTACCAGGGTTAGACCCAGCCTGTTCTATTCATTCTATTTACCAGTCATATTACCAGGGTTAGAGGTTCCCAGCCTGTTCTATTCATTCTATTTACCAGTCATATTACCAGGGTTAGAGGTTCCCAGCCTGTTCTATTCATTCTATTTACCAGTCATATTACCAGGGTTAGAGGTTCCCAGCCTGTTCTATTCATTCTATTTACCAGTCATATTACCAGGGTTAGACCCAGCCTGTTCTATTCATTCTATTTACCAGTCAGGTTAGAGGTTACCAGGTTAGACCCAGCCTGGTCTATTCATTCTATTTACCAGTCATATTACCAGGGTTAGAGGTTCCCAGCCTGTTCTATTCATTCTATTTACCAGTCATATTACCAGGGTTAGACCCAGCCTGTTCTATTCATTCTATTTACCAGTCATATTACCAGGGTTAGAGGTTCCCAGCCTGTTCTATTCATTCTATTTACCAGTCATATTACCAGGGTTAGACCCAGCCTGGTCTATTCATTCTATTTACCAGTCATATTACCAGGGTTAGAGGTTCCCAGCCTGTTCTATTCATTCTATTTACCAGTCATATTACCAGGGTTAGAGGTTTCCCAGCCTGTTCTATTCATTCTATTTACCAGTCATATTACCAGGTTAGACCCAGCCTGGTCTATTCATTCTATTTACCAGTCATATTACCAGGGTTAGACCCAGCCTGGTCTATTCATTCTATTTACCAGTCATATTACCAGGATTAGAGGTTCCAAGCCTGTTCTATTCATTCTATTGACCAGTCAAATTACCAGTCATATTACCAGGGTTAGAGGTTCCCAGCCGGTTCTATTCATTCTATTTACCAGTCATATTAACAGGGTTAGACCCAGCCTGGTCTATTCATTCTATTTACCAGTCATATTACCAGGGTTAGAGGTTCCCAGCCTGGTTCTATTCATTCTATTTACCAGTCATATTACCAGGGTTAGAGGTTCCAGCCTGGTCTATTCATTCTATTTACCAGTCATATTACCAGGGTTAGAGGTTCCCAGCCTGGTCTATTCATTCTATTTACCAGTCATATTACCAGGGTTAGAGGTTCCCAGCCTGTTCTATTCATTCTATTTACCAGTCATATTACCAGGGTTAGAGGTTCCCAGCCTGGTCTATTCATTCTATTTACCAGTCATATTACAGAGGTTAGACCCAGCCTGTTCTATTCATTCTATTACCAGTCATATTACCAGGGTTAGAGGTTCCCAGCCTGTTCTATTCATTCTATTTACCAGTCATATTACCAGGGTTAGACCCAGCCTGGTCTATTCATTCTATTTACCAGTCATATTACCAGGTTAGAGGTTCCAGCCTGTTCTATTCATTCTATTTACCAGTCATATTACCAGGGTTAGCCTGTCAGGGTTAGCCTGGTCTATTCATTCTATTTACCAGTCATATTACCAGGGTTAGACCCAGCCTGGTCTATTCATTCTATTTACCAGTCATATTACCAGGGTTAGACCCAACCTGTTCTATTCATTCTATTAACCAGTCATATTACCAGGGTTAGAGGTTCCCAGCCTGTTCTATTCATTCTATTTACCAGTCATATTACCAGGGTTAGACCCAGCCTGGTCTATTCATTCTATTTACCAGTCATATTACCAGGGTTAGAGGTTCCCAGCCTGTTCTATTCATTCTATTTACCAGTCATATTACCAGGTTAGACCCAGCCTGTTCTATTCATTCTATTTACCAGTCATATTAGCAGGGTTAGAGGTTCCCAGCCTGTTCTATTCATTCTATTTACCAGTCATATTACCAGGGTTAGACCCAGCCTGGTCTATTCATTCTATTTACCAGTCATATTACCAGGGTTAGAGGTTCCCAGCCTGTTCTATTCATTCTATTTACCAGTCATATTACCAGGGTTAGAGGTTTCCCAGCCTGTTCTATTCATTCTATTTACCAGTCATATTACCAGGGTTAGAGGTTCCCAGCCTGTTCTATTCATTCTATTTACCAGTCATATTACCAGGGTTAGAGGTTCCCAGCCTGTTCTATTCATTCTATTTACCAGTCATATTACCAGGGTTAGAGGTTCCCAGCCTGGTCTATTCATTCTATTTACCAGTCATATTACCAGGGTTAGACCCAGCCTGGTCTATTCATTCTATTTACCAGTCATATTACCAGGGTTAGAGGTTCCCAGCCTGTTCTATTCATTCTATTTACCAGTCATATTACCAGGGTTAGACCCAGCCTGGTCTATTCATTCTATTTACCAGTCATATTACCAGGGTTAGACCCAGCCTGGTCTATTCATTCTATTTACCAGTCATATTACCAGGATTAGAGGTTCCAAGCCTGTTCTATTCATCTCTATTGACCAGTCAAATTACCAGTCATATTACCAGGGTTAGAGGTTCCCAGCCGGTTCTATTCATTCTATTTACCAGTCATATTAACAGGGTTAGACCCAGCCTGGTCTATTCATTCTATTTACCAGTCATATTACCAGGGTTAGAGGTTCCCAGCCTGTTCTATTCATTCTATTTACCAGTCATATTACCAGGGTTAGAGGTTCCCAGCCTGGTCTATTCATTCTATTTACCAGTCATATTACCAGGGTTAGAGGTTCCCAGCCTGGTCTATTCATTCTATTTACCAGTCATATTACCAGGGTTAGAGGTTCCCAGCCTGTTCTATTCATTCTATTTACCAGTCATATTACCAGGGTTAGACCCAGCCTGGTCTATTCATTCTATTTACCAGTCATATTACCAGGATTAGAGGTTCCAAGCCTGTTCTATTCATTCTATTGACCAGTCAAATTACCAGTCATATTACCAGGGTTAGAGGTTCCCAGCCTGTTCTATTCATCTCTATTTACCAGTCATATTAACAGGGTTAGACCCAGCCTGGTCTATTCATTCTATTTACCAGTCATATTACCAGGGTTAGAGGTTCCCAGCCTGTTCTATTCATTCTATTTACCAGTCATATTACCAGGGTTAGAGGTTCCCAGCCTGGTCTATTCATTCTATTTACCAGTCATATTACCAGGGTTAGACCCAGCCTGGTCTATTCATCTCTATTTACCAGTCATATTACAGGGTTAGACCCAGCCTGGTTCTATTCATTCTATTTACCAGTCATATTACCAGGGTTAGACCCAGCCTGGTCTATTCATTCTATTTACCAGTCATATTACCAGGTTAGACCCAGCCTGGTCTATTGATTCTATTTACCAGTCATATTACCAGGATTAGAGGAAGCCTGTTCTATTCATTCTATTTACCAGTCATATTACCAGGGTTAGAGGTTCCAGCCTGTTCTATTCATTCTATTTACCAGTCATATTAACAGGGTTAGACCAGCCTGGTCTATTCATTCTATTTACCAGTCATATTTTAGGAAGCCAGCCTGTTCTATTCATTCTATTTACCAGTCATATTACCAGGGTTAGAGGTTCCCAGCCTGGTCTATTCATTCTATTTACCAGTCATATTACCAGGGTTAGACCCAGCCTGTTCTATTCATTCTATTTACCAGTCATATTACCAGGGTTAGAGGTTCCCAGCCTGTTCTATTCATTCTATTTACCAGTCATATTACCAGGGTTAGACCCAGCCTGGTCTATTCATTCTATTTACCAGTCATATTACCAGGGTTAGACCCAGCCTGGTCTATTCATTCTATTTACCAGTCATATTACCAGGATTAGAGGTTCCAAGCCTGTTCTATTCATTCTATTGACCAGTCAAATTACCAGTCATATTACCAGGGTTAGAGGTTCCCAGCCGGTTCTATTCATTCTATTTACCAGTCATATTAACAGGGTTAGACCCAGCCTGGTCTATTCATTCTATTTACCAGTCATATTACCAGGGTTAGAGGTTCCCAGCCTGTTCTATTCATTCTATTTACCAGTCATATTACCAGGGTTAGAGTTCCCAGCCTGGTCTATTCATTCTATTTACCAGTCATATTACCAGGGTTAGACCCAGCCTGGTCTATTCATTCTATTTACCAGTCATATTACCAGGGTTAGAGGTTCCCAGCCTGTTCTATTCATTCTATTTACCAGTCATATTACCAGGGTTCAGCCTGGTCTATTCATTCTATTTACCAGTCTTATTAACAGGGTTAGACCCAGCCTGGTCTATTCATTCTATTTACCAGTCATATTACCAGGGTTAGAGGTTCCCAGCCTGTTCTATTCATTCTATTTACCAGTCATATTACCAGGGTTAGAGGTTCCCAGCCTGTTCTATTCATTCTATTTACCAGTCATATTACCAGGGTTAGACCCAGCCTGGTCTATTCATTCTATTTACCAGTCATATTACCAGGGTTAGAGGTTCCCAGCCTGTTCTATTCATTCTATTTACCAGTCATATTACCAGGGTTAGACCCAGCCTGTTCTATTCATTCTATTTACCAGTCATATTACCAGGGTTAGAGGTTCCCAGCCTGGTCTATTCATTCTATTTACCAGTCATATTACCAGGGTTAGAGGTTCCCAGCCTGTTCTATTCATTCTATTTACCAGTCATATTACCAGGGTTAGAGGTTCCCAGCCTGTTCTATTCATTCTATTTACCAGTCATATTACCAGGGTTAGAGGTTCCCAGCCTGGTTCTATTCATTCTATTTACCAGTCATATTACCAGGGTTAGAGGTTCCCAGCCTGTTCTATTCATTCTATTTACCAGTCATATTACCAGGGTTAGAGGTTCCCAGCCTGGTCTATTCATTCTATTTACCAGTCATATTACCAGGGTTAGACCCAGCCTGGTCTATTCATTCTATTTACCAGTCATATTACCAGGGTTAGAGGTTCCCAGCCTGTTCTATTCATTCTATTTACCAGTCATATTACCAGGGTTAGACCCAGCCTGGTCTATTCATTCTATTTACCAGTCATATTACCAGGATTAGAGGTTCCAAGCCTGTTCTATTCATTCTATTGACCAGTCAAATTACCAGTCATATTACCAGGGTTAGAGGTTCCCAGCCGGTTCTATTCATTCTATTTACCAGTCATATTAACAGGGTTAGACCCAGCCTGGTCTATTCATTCTATTTACCAGTCATATTACCAGGGTTAGAGGTTCCCAGCCTGTTCTATTCATTCTATTTACCAGTCATATTACCAGGGTTAGAGGTTCCCAGCCTGGTCTATTCATTCTATTTACCAGTCATATTACCAGGGTTAGACCCAGCCTGGTCTATTCATTCTATTTACCAGTCATATTACCAGGGTTAGAGGTTCCCAGCCTGTTCTATTCATTCTATTTACCAGTCATATTACCAGGGTTAGACCCAGCCTGGTCTATTCATTCTATTTACCAGTCATATTACCAGGGTTAGACCCAACCTGTTCTATTCATTCTATTAACCAGTCATATTACCAGGGTTAGAGGTTCCCAGCCTGTTCTATTCATTCTATTTACCAGTCATATTACCAGGGTTAGACCCAGCCTGGTCTATTCATTCTATTTACCAGTCATATTACCAGGGTTAGAGGTTCCCAGCCTGTTCTATTCATTCTATTTACCAGTCATATTACCAGGGTTAGACCCAGCCTGTTCTATTCATTCTATTTACCAGTCATATTAGCAGGGTTAGACCCAGCCTGTTCTATTCATTCTATTTACCAGTCATATTACCAGGGTTAGACCCAGCCTGGTCTATTCATTCTATTTACCAGTCATATTACCAGGGTTAGAGGTTCCCAGCCTGTTCTATTCATTCTATTTACCAGTCATATTACCAGGGTTAGAGGTTCCCAGCCTGTTCTATTCATTCTATTTACCAGTCATATTACCAGGGTTAGAGGTTCCCAGCCTGTTCTATTCATTCTATTTACCAGTCATATTACCAGGGTTAGACCCAGCCTGGTCTATTCATTCTATTTACCAGTCATATTACCAGGGTTAGAGGTTCCCAGCCTGTTCTATTCATTCTATTTACCAGTCATATTACCAGGGTTAGAGGTTCCCAGCCTGTTCTATTCATTCTATTTACCAGTCATATTACCAGGGTTAGACCCAGCCTGGTCTATTCATTCTATTTACCAGTCATATTACCAGGGTTAGACCCAGCCTGGTCTATTCATTCTATTTACCAGTCATATTACCAGGATTAGAGGTTCCAAGCCTGTTCTATTCATTCTATTGACCAGTCAAATTACCAGTCATATTACCAGGGTTAGAGGTTCCCAGCCTGGTCTATTCATTCTATTTACCAGTCATATTACCAGGGTTAGACCCAGCCTGGTCTATTCATTCTATTTACCAGTCATATTACCAGGGTTAGAGGTTCCCAGCCTGTTCTATTCATTCTATTTACCAGTCATATTACCAGGGTTAGAGGTTCCCAGCCTGGTCTATTCATTCTATTTACCAGTCATATTACCAGGGTTAGAGGTTCCCAGCCTGTTCTATTCATTCTATTTACCAGTCATATTACCAGGGTTAGAGGTTCCCAGCCTGGTCTATTCATTCTATTTACCAGTCATATTACCAGGGTTAGACCCAGCCTGGTCTATTCATTCTATTTACCAGTCATATTACCAGGGTTAGAGGTTCCCAGCCTGTTCTATTCATTCTATTTACCAGTCATATTACCAGGGTTAGAGGTTCCCAGCCTGGTCTATTCATTCTATTTACCAGTCATATTACCAGGGTTAGACCCAGCCTGGTCTATTCATTCTATTTACCAGTCATATTACCAGGATTAGAGGTTCCAAGCCTGTTCTATTCATTCTATTGACCAGTCAAATTACCAGTCATATTACCAGGGTTAGAGGTTCCCAGCCTGGTTCTATTCATTCTATTTACCAGTCATATTAACAGGGTTAGACCCAGCCTGGTCTATTCATTCTATTTACCAGTCATATTACCAGGGTTAGAGGTTCCCAGCCTGGTCTATTCATTCTATTTACCAGTCATATTACCAGGGTTAGACCCAGCCTGGTCTATTCATTCTATTTACCAGTCATATTACCAGGGTTAGAGGTTCCCAGCCTGTTCTATTCATTCTATTTACCAGTCATATTACCAGGGTTAGACCCAGCCTGGTCTATTCATTCTATTTACCAGTCATATTACCAGGGTTAGACCCAGCCTGGTCTATTCATTCTATTTACCAGTCATATTACCAGGATTAGAGGTTCCAAGCCTGTTCTATTCATTCTATTGACCAGTCAAATTACCAGTCATATTACCAGGGTTAGAGGTTCCCAGCCGGTTCTATTCATTCTATTTACCAGTCATATTAACAGGGTTAGACCCAGCCTGGTCTATTCATTCTATTTACCAGTCATATTACCAGGGTTAGAGGTTCCCAGCCTGTTCTATTCATTCTATTTACCAGTCATATTACCAGGGTTAGAGGTTCCCAGCCTGGTCTATTCATTCTATTTACCAGTCATATTACCAGGGTTAGACCCAGCCTGGTCTATTCATTCTATTTACCAGTCATATTACCAGGGTTAGAGGTTCCCAGCCTGTTCTATTCATTCTATTTACCAGTCATATTACCAGGGTTAGACCCAGCCTGGTCTATTCATTCTATTTACCAGTCATATTACCAGGGTTAGACCCAGCCTGGTCTATTCATTCTATTTACCAGTCATATTACCAGGATTAGAGGTTCCAAGCCTGTTCTATTCATTCTATTGACCAGTCAAATTACCAGTCATATTACCAGGGTTAGAGGTTCCCAGCCGGTTCTATTCATTCTATTTACCAGTCATATTAACAGGGTTAGACCCAGCCTGGTCTATTCATTCTATTTACCAGTCATATTACCAGGGTTAGAGGTTCCCAGCCTGGTCTATTCATTCTATTTACCAGTCATATTACCAGGGTTAGACCCAGCCTGGTCTATTCATTCTATTTACCAGTCATATTACCAGGGTTAGAGGTTCCCAGCCTGTTCTATTCATTCTATTTACCAGTCATATTACCAGGGTTAGACCCAGCCTGGTCTATTCATTCTATTTACCAGTCATATTACCAGGGTTAGACCCAGCCTGGTCTATTCATTCTATTTACCAGTCATATTACCAGGTTAGACCCAGCCTGTCTATTCATCCATTCATTCTATTTACCAGTCATATTACCAGGGTTCCAGCCTGTCTATTCATTCTATTTACCAGCTATTTACCAGTCATATTACCAGGATTAGAGGTTCCAGCCTGTTCTATTCATTCTATTGACCAGTCAAATTACCAGTCATATTACCAGGGTTAGAGGTTCCCAGCCGGTTCTATTCATTCTATTTACCAGTCATATTAACAGGGTTAGACCCAGCCTGGTCTATTCATTCTATTTACCAGTCATATTACCAGGGTTAGAGGTTCCCAGCCTGTTCTATTCATTCTATTTACCAGTCATATTACCAGGGTTAGAGGTTCCCAGCCTGGTCTATTCATTCTATTTACCAGTCATATTACCAGGGTTAGACCCAGCCTGGTCTATTCATTCTATTTACCAGTCATATTACCAGGGTTAGAGGTTCCCAGCCTGTTCTATTCATTCTATTTACCAGTCATATTACCAGGGTTAGACCCAGCCTGGTCTATTCATTCTATTTACCAGTCATATTACCAGGGTTAGACCCAGCCTGGTCTATTGATTCTATTTACCAGTCATATTACCAGGATTAGAGGTTCCAAGCCTGTTCTATTCATTCTATTGACCAGTCAAATTACCAGTCATATTACCAGGGTTAGAGGTTCCCAGCCGGTTCTATTCATTCTATTTACCAGTCATATTAACAGGGTTAGACCCAGCCTGGTCTATTCATTCTATTTACCAGTCATATTACCAGGGTTAGAGGTTCCCAGCCTGTTCTATTCATTCTATTTACCAGTCATATTACCAGGGTTAGAGGTTCCCAGCCTGGTCTATTCATTCTATTTACCAGTCATATTACCAGGGTTAGACCCAGCCTGGTCTATTCATTCTATTTACCAGTCATATTACCAGGGTTAGAGGTTCCCAGCCTGTTCTATTCATTCTATTTACCAGTCATATTACCAGGGTTAGACCCAGCCTGGTCTATTCATTCTATTTACCAGTCATATTACCAGGGTTAGACCCAGCCTGGTCTATTCATTCTATTTACCAGTCATATTACCAGGATTAGAGGTTCCAAGCCTGTTCTATTCATTCTATTGACCAGTCAAATTACCAGTCATATTACCAGGGTTAGAGGTTCCCAGCCGGTTCTATTCATTCTATTTACCAGTCATATTAACAGGGTTAGACCCAGCCTGGTCTATTCATTCTATTTACCAGTCATATTACCAGGGTTAGAGGTTCCCAGCCTGTTCTATTCATTCTATTTACCAGTCATATTACCAGGGTTAGAGGTTCCCAGCCTGGTCTATTCATTCTATTTACCAGTCATATTACCAGGGTTAGACCCAGCCTGGTCTATTCATTCTATTTACCAGTCATATTACCAGGGTTAGAGGTTCCCAGCCTGTTCTATTCATTCTATTTACCAGTCATATTACCAGGGTTAGACCCAGCCTGGTCTATTCATTCTATTTACCAGTCATATTACCAGGGTTAGACCCAACCTGTTCTATTCATTCTATTAACCAGTCATATTACCAGGGTTAGAGGTTCCCAGCCTGTTCTATTCATTCTATTTACCAGTCATATTACCAGGGTTAGAGGTTCCCAGCCTGGTCTATTCATTCTATTTACCAGTCATATTACCAGGGTTAGAGGTTCCCAGCCTGTTCTATTCATTCTATTTACCAGTCATATTACCAGGGTTAGACCCAGCCTGTTCTATTCATTCTATTTACCAGTCATATTAGCAGGGTTAGACCCAGCCTGTTCTATTCATTCTATTTACCAGTCATATTACCAGGGTTAGACCCAGCCTGGTCTATTCATTCTATTTACCAGTCATATTACCAGGGTTAGAGGTTCCCAGCCTGTTCTATTCATTCTATTTACCAGTCATATTACCAGGGTTAGAGGTTCCCAGCCTGTTCTATTCATTCTATTTACCAGTCATATTACCAGGGTTAGAGGTTCCCAGCCTGTTCTATTCATCTCTATTTACCAGTCATATTACCAGGGTTAGAGGTTCCCAGCCTGTTCTATTCATTCTATTTACCAGTCATATTACCAGGGTTAGAGGTTCCCAGCCTGGTCTATTCATTCTATTTACCAGTCATATTACCAGGGTTAGAGGTTCCCAGCCTGGTCTATTCATTCTATTTACCAGTCATATTACCAGGGTTAGAGGTTCCCAGCCTGTTCTATTCATTCTATTTACCAGTCATATTACCAGGGTTAGACCCAGCCTGGTCTATTCATTCTATTTACCAGTCATATTACCAGGGTTAGAGGTTCCCAGCCTGGTCTATTCATTCTATTTACCAGTCATATTACCAGGATTAGAGGTTCCCAGCCTGTTCTATTCATTCTATTGACCAGTCAAATTACCAGTCATATTACCAGGTTAGAGGTTCCCAGCCTGTTCTATTCATTCTATTTACCAGTCATATTACCAGGGTTAGACCCAGCCTGGTCTATTCATTCTATTTACCAGTCATATTACCAGGGTTAGAGGTTCCCAGCCTGTTCTATTCATTCTATTTACCAGTCATATTACCAGGGTTAGAGGTTCCCAGCCTGGTCTATTCATTCTATTTACCAGTCATATTACCAGGGTTAGAGGTTCCCAGCCTGGTCTATTCATTCTATTTACCAGTCATATTACCAGGGTTAGAGGTTCCCAGCCTGTTCTATTCATTCTATTTACCAGTCATATTACCAGGGTTAGACCCAGCCTGGTCTATTCATTCTATTTACCAGTCATATTACCAGGGTTAGAGGTTCCCAGCCTGTTCTATTCATTCTATTTACCAGTCATATTACCAGGGTTAGAGGTTCCCAGCCTGTTCTATTCATTCTATTTACCAGTCATATTACCAGGTTAGAGGTTCCCAGCCTGGTCTATTCATTCTATTTACCAGTCATATTACCAGGGTTAGAGGTTCCCAGCCTGTTCTATTCATTCTATTTACCAGTCATATTACCAGGGTTAGAGGTTCCCAGCCTGTTCTATTCATTCTATTTACCAGTCATATTACCAGGGTTAGAGGTTCCCAGCCTGTTCTATTCATTCTATTTACCAGTCATATTACCAGGGTTAGAGGTTCCCAGCCTGGTCTATTCATTCTATTTACCAGTCATATTACCAGGGTTAGAGGTTCCCAGCCTGTTCTATTCATTCTATTTACCAGTCATATTACCAGGGTTAGAGGTTCCCAGCCTGTTCTATTCATTCTATTTACCAGTCATATTACCAGGGTTAGAGGTTCCCAGCCTGTTCTATTCATTCTATTTACCAGTCATATTACCAGGGTTAGAGGTTCCCAGCCTGGTCTATTCATTCTATTTACCAGTCATATTACCAGGGTTAGAGGTTCCCAGCCTGTTCTATTCATTCTATTTACCAGTCATATTACCAGGGTTAGAGGTTCCCAGCCTGTTCTATTCATTCTATTTACCAGTCATATTACCAGGGTTAGAGGTTCCCAGCCTGGTCTATTCATTCTATTTACCAGTCATATTACCAGGGTTAGAGGTTCCCAGCCTGTTCTATTCATTCTATTTACCAGTCATATTACCAGGATTAGAGGTTCCCAGCCTGTTCTATTCATTCTATTGACCAGTCAAATTACCAGTCATATTACCAGGGTTAGAGGTTCCCAGCCTGTTCTATTCATTCTATTTACCAGTCATATTACCAGGGTTAGACCCAGCCTGGTCTATTCATTCTATTTACCAGTCATATTACCAGGGTTAGAGGTTCCCAGCCTGTTCTATTCATTCTATTTACCAGTCATATTACCAGGGTTAGAGGTTCCCAGCCTGTTCTATTCATTCTATTTACCAGTCATATTACCAGGGTTAGACCCAGCCTGGTCTATTCATTCTATTTACCAGTCATATTACCAGGGTTAGAGGTTCCCAGCCTGTTCTATTCATTCTATTTACCAGTCATATTACCAGGGTTAGAGGTTCCCAGCCTGGTCTATTCATTCTATTTACCAGTCATATTACCAGGGTTAGAGGTTCCCAGCCTGTTCTATTCATTCTATTTACCAGTCATATTACCAGGGTTAGAGGTTCCCAGCCTGGTCTATTCATTCTATTTACCAGTCATATTACCAGGGTTAGACCCAGCCTGGTCTATTCATTCTATTTACCAGTCATATTACCAGGGTTAGAGGTTCCCAGCCTGTTCTATTCATTCTATTTACCAGTCATATTACCAGGGTTAGGACCCAGCCTGGTCTATTCATTCTATTTACCAGTCATATTACCAGGGTTAGACCCAGCCTGGTCTATTCATTCTATTTACCAGTCATATTACCAGGATTAGAGGTTCCCAGCCTGTTCTATTCATTCTATTGACCAGTCAAATTACCAGTCATATTACCAGGGTTAGAGGTTCCCAGCCTGGTCTATTCATTCTATTTACCAGTCATATTACCAGGGTTAGAGGTTCCCAGCCTGGTCTATTCATTCTATTTACCAGTCATATTACCAGGGTTAGAGGTTCCCAGCCTGTTCTATTCATTCTATTTACCAGTCATATTACCAGGGTTAGACCCAGCCTGGTCTATTCATTCTATTTACCAGTCATATTACCAGGGTTAGAGGTTCCCAGCCTGTTCTATTCATTCTATTTACCAGTCATATTACCAGGGTTAGAGGTTCCCAGCCTGTTCTATTCATTCTATTTACCAGTCATATTACCAGGGTTAGACCCAGCCTGGTCTATTCATTCTATTTACCAGTCATATTACCAGGGTTAGAGGTTCCCAGCCTGTTCTATTCATTCTATTTACCAGTCATATTACCAGGGTTAGAGGTTCCCAGCCTGTTCTATTCATTCTATTTACCAGTCATATTACCAGGGTTAGAGGTCTCAGCCTGGTCTATTCATTCTATTTACCAGTCATATTACCAGGGTTAGAGGTTCCCAGCCTGTTCTATTCATTCTATTGACCAGTCAAATTACCAGTCATATTACCAGGGTTAGAGGTTCCCAGCCTGGTTCTATTCATTCTATTTACCAGTCATATTACCAGGGTTAGACCCAGCCTGGTCTATTCATTCTATTTACCAGTCATATTACCAGGGTTAGAGGTTCCCAGCCTGTTCTATTCATTCTATTTACCAGTCATATTACCAGGGTTAGAGGTTCCCAGCCTGGTCTATTCATTCTATTTACCAGTCATATTACCAGGGTTAGAGGTTCCCAGCCTGTTCTATTCATTCTATTTACCAGTCATATTACCAGGGTTAGAGGTTCCCAGCCTGGTCTATTCATTCTATTTACCAGTCATATTACCAGGGTTAGAGGTTCCCAGCCTGGTCTATTCATTCTATTTACCAGTCATATTACCAGGGTTAGAGGTTCCCAGCCTGTTCTATTCATTCTATTGACCAGTCAAATTACCAGTCATATTACCAGGGTTAGAGGTTCCCAGCCTGGTTCTATTCATTCTATTTACCAGTCATATTACCAGGGTTAGACCCAGCCTGGTCTATTCATTCTATTTACCAGTCATATTACCAGGGTTAGAGGTTCCCAGCCTGTTCTATTCATTCTATTTACCAGTCATATTACCAGGTTAGAGGTTCCCAGCCTGGTCTATTCATTCTATTTACCAGTCATATTACCAGGGTTAGAGGTTCCCAGCCTGGTCTATTCATTCTATTTACCAGTCATATTACCAGGGTTAGAGGTTCCCAGCCTGTTCTATTCATTCTATTTACCAGTCATATTACCAGGGTTAGACCCAGCCTGGTCTATTCATTCTATTTACCAGTCATATTACCAGGGTTAGACCCAGCCTGGTCTATTCATTCTATTTACCAGTCATATTACCAGGATTAGAGGTTCCCAGCCTGTTCTATTCATTCTATTTACCAGTCAAATTACCAGTCATATTACCAGGGTTAGAGGTTCCCAGCCTGTTCTATTCATTCTATTTACCAGTCATATTACCAGGGTTAGACCCAGCCTGGTCTATTCATTCTATTTACCAGTCATATTACCAGGGTTAGAGGTTCCCAGCCTGTTCTATTCATTCTATTTACCAGTCATATTACCAGGGTTAGAGGTTCCCAGCCTGGTCTATTCATTCTATTTACCAGTCATATTACCAGGGTTAGACCCAGCCTGGTCTATTCATTCTATTTACCAGTCATATTACCAGGGTTAGAGGTTCCCAGCCTGTTCTATTCATTCTATTTACCAGTCATATTACCAGGGTTAGAGGTTCCCAGCCTGGTTCTATTCATTCTATTTACCAGTCATATTACCAGGGTTAGACCCAGCCTGGTCTATTCATTCTATTTACCAGTCATATTACCAGGGTTAGAGGTTCCCAGCCTGTTCTATTCATTCTATTGACCAGTCAAATTACCAGTCATATTACCAGGGTTAGAGGTTCCCAGCCTGTTCTATTCATTCTATTTACCAGTCATATTACCAGGGTTAGAGGTTCCCAGCCTGGTCTATTCATTCTATTTACCAGTCATATTACCAGGGTTAGAGGTTCCCAGCCTGTTCTATTCATTCTATTTACCAGTCATATTACCAGGGTTAGAGGTTCCCAGCCTGTTCTATTCATTCTATTTACCAGTCATATTACCAGGGTTAGACCCAGCCTGTTCTATTCATTCTATTTACCAGTCATATTACCAGGGTTAGAGGTTCCCAGCCTGTTCTATTCATTCTATTTACCAGTCATATTACCAGGGTTAGAGGTTCCCAGCCTGGTCTATTCATTCTATTTACCAGTCATATTACCAGGGTTAGACCCAGCCTGTTCTATTCATTCTATTTACCAGTCATATTACCAGGGTTAGAGGTTCCCAGCCTGTTCTATTCATTCTATTTACCAGTCATATTACCAGGGTTAGACCCAGTCTATTCATTCTATTTACCAGTCATATTACCAGGGTTAGAGGTTCCCAGCCTGTTCTATTCATTCTATTTACCAGTCATATTACCAGGGTTAGACCCAGCCTGTTCTATTCATTCTATTTACCAGTCATATTACCAGGGTTAGACCCAGCCTGTTCTATTCATTCTATTTACCAGTCATATTGCAGGGTTGGACCCAGCCTGGTCTATTCATTCTATTTACCAGTCATATTACCAGGGTTAGAGGTTCCCAGCCTGTTCTATTCATTCTATTTACCAGTCATATTACCAGGGTTAGAGGTTCCCAGCCTGTTCTATTCATTCTATTTACCAGTCATATTACCAGGGTTAGAGGTTCCCAGCCTGTTCTATTCATTCTATTTACCAGTCATATTACCAGGGTTAGAGGTTCCCAGCCTGGTCTATTCATTCTATTTACCAGTCATATTACCAGGGTTAGAGGTTCCCAGCCTGTTCTATTCATTCTATTTACCAGTCATATTACCAGGGTTAGAGGTTCCCAGCCTGTTCTATTCATTCTATTTACCAGTCATATTACCAGGGTTAGAGGTTCCCAGCCTGTTCTATTCATTCTATTTACCAGTCATATTACCAGGGTTAGAGGTTCCCAGCCTGTTCTATTCATTCTATTTACCAGTCATATTACCAGGGTTAGAGGTTCCCAGCCTGTTCTATTCATTCTATTTACCAGTCATATTACCAGGGTTAGAGGTTCCCAGCCTGTTCTATTCATTCTATTTACCAGTCATATTACCAGGGTTAGAGGTTCCCAGCCTGTTCTATTCATTCTATTTACCAGTCATATTACCAGGGTTAGAGGTTCCCAGCCTGTTCTATTCATTCTATTTACCAGTCATATTACCAGGGTTAGAGGTTCCCAGCCTGTTCTATTCATTCTATTTACCAGTCATATTACCAGGGTTAGAGGTTCCCAGCCTGTTCTATTCATTCTATTTACCAGTCATATTACCAGGGTTAGAGGTTCCCAGCCTGTTCTATTCATTCTATTTACCAGTCATATTACCAGGGTTAGAGGTTCCCAGCCTGTTCTATTCATTCTATTTACCAGTCATATTACCAGGGTTAGAGGTTCCCAGCCTGTTCTATTCATTCTATTTACCAGTCATATTACCAGGGTTAGAGGTTCCCAGCCTGTTCTATTCATTCTATTTACCAGTCATATTACCAGGGTTAGAGGTTCCCAGCCTGTTCTATTCATTCTATTTACCAGTCATATTACCAGGGTTAGAGGTTCCCAGCCTGTTCTATTCATTCTATTTACCAGTCATATTACCAGGGTTAGAGGTCCCAGCCTGTTCTATTCATTCTATTTACCAGTCATATTACCAGGGTTAGAGGTTCCCAGCCTGTTCTATTCATTCTATTTACCAGTCATATTACCAGGGTTAGAGGTTCCCAGCCTGTTCTATTCATTCTATTTACCAGTCATATTACCAGGGTTAGAGGTTCCCAGCCTGTTCTATTCATTCTATTTACCAGTCATATTACCAGGTTAGAGGTTCCCAGCCTGTTCTATTCATTCTATTTACCAGTCATATTACCAGGGTTAGAGGTTCCCAGCCTGTTCTATTCATTCTATTTACCAGTCATATTACCAGGTTAGAGGTTCCCAGCCTGTTCTATTCATTCTATTTACCAGTCATATTACCAGGGTTAGAGGTTCCCAGCCTGTTCTATTCATTCTATTTACCAGTCATATTACCAGGGTTAGAGGTTCCCAGCCTGTTCTATTCATTCTATTTACCAGTCATATTACCAGGGTTAGAGGTTCCCAGCCTGTTCTATTCATTCTATTTACCAGTCATATTACCAGGGTTAGAGGTTCCCAGCCTGTTCTATTCATTCTATTTACCAGTCATATTACCAGGGTTAGAGGTTCCCAGCCTGTTCTATTCATTCTGTTACCAGTCATATTACAGGGTTAGAGGTTCCCAGCCTGTTCTATTCATTCTATTTACCAGTCATATTACCAGGGTTAGAGGTTCCCAGCCTGTTCTATTCATTCTATTTACCAGTCATATTACCAGGGTTAGACCCAGCCTGTTCTATTCATTCTATTTACCAGTCATATTACCAGGGTTAGAGGTTCCCAGCCTGTTCTATTCATTCTATTTACCAGTCATATTACCAGGGTTAGAGGTTCCCAGCCTGTTCTATTCATTCTATTTACCAGTCATATTACCAGGTTAGAGGTTCCCAGCCTGGTTCTATTCATTCTATTTACCAGTCATATTACTAGTCATATTACCAGGTTAGAGGTTCCCAGCCTGTTCTATTCATTCTATTTACCAGTCATATTACCAGGGTTAGAGGTTCCCAGCCTGTTCTATTCATTCTATTTACCAGTCATATTACCAGGGTTAGAGGTTCCCAGCCTGGTCTATTCATTCTATTTACCAGTCATATTACCAGGGTTAGAGGTTCCCAGCCTGGTCTATTCATTCTATTTACCAGTCATATTACCAGGGTTAGAGGTTCCCAGCCTGGTCTATTCATTCTATTTACCAGTCATATTACCAGGGTTAGACCCAGCCGGTTCTATTCATTCTATTTACTAGTCATATTACCAGGGTTAGAGGTTCCCAGCCTGTTCTATTCATTCTATTTACCAGTCATATTACCAGGGTTAGAGGTTCCCAGCCTGTTCTATTCATTCTATATACCAGTCATATTACCAGGGTTAGAGGTTCCCAGCCTGTTCTATTCATTCTATTTACCAGTCATATTACCAGGGTTAGAGGTTCCCAGCCTGTTCTATTCATTCTATTTACCAGTCATATTACCAGGGTTAGACCCAGCCTGTTCTATTCATTCTATTTACCAGTCATATTACCAGGGTTAGAGGTTCCCAGCCTGTTCTATTCATTCTATTTACCAGTCATATTACCAGGGTTAGAGGTTCCCAGCCTGGTCTATTCATCTCTATTTACCAGTCATATTACCAGGGTTAGAGGTTCCCAGCCTGGTCTATTCATTCTATTTACCAGTCATATTACCAGGGTTAGAGGATCCCAGCCTGTTCTATTCATTCTATTTACCAGTCATATTACCAGGGTTAGAGGTTCCCAGCCTGGTCTATTCATTCTATTTACCAGTCATATTACCAGGGTTAGACCCAGCCTGTTCTATTCATTCTATTTACCAGTCATATTACCAGGGTTAGAGGTTCCCAGCCTGTTCTATTCATTCTATTTACCAGTCATATTACCAGGGTTAGAGGTTCCCAGCCTGTTCTATTCATTCTATTTACCAGTCATATTACCAGGGTTAGAGGTTCCCAGCCTGTTCTATTCATTCTATTTACCAGTCATATTACCAGGGTTAGAGGTTCCCAGCCTGTTCTATTCATTCTATTTACCAGTCATATTACCAGGGTTAGAGGTTCCCAGCCTGTTCTATTCATTCTATTTACCAGTCATATTACCAGGGTTAGACCCAGCCTGTTCTATTCATTCTATTTACCAGTCATATTACCAGGGTTAGAGGTTCCCAGCCTGTTCTATTCATCTCTATTTACCAGTCATATTACCAGGGTTAGAGGTTCCCAGCCTGTTCTATTCATTCTATTTACCAGTCATATTACCAGGGTTAGAGGTTCCCAGCCTGATCTATTCATTCTATTTACCAGTCATATTACCAGGGTTAGAGGTTCCCAGCCTGTTCTATTCATTCTATTTACCAGTCATATTACCAGGGTTAGAGGTTCCCAGCCTGTTCTATTCATTCTATTTACCAGTCATATTACCAGGGTTAGAAGTTCCCAGCCTGTTCTATTCATTCTATTTACCAGTCATATTACCAGGGTTAGACCCAGCCTGGTCTATTCATTCTATTTACCAGTCATATTACCAGGGTTAGAGGTTCCCAGCCTGGTCTATTCATTCTATTTACCAGTCATATTACCAGGGTTAGACCCAGCCTGGTCTATTCATTCTATTTACCAGTCATATTACCAGGGTTAGAGGTTCCCAGCCTGTTCTATTCATTTTATTTACCAGTCATATTACCAGGGTTAGAGGTTCCCAGCCTGTTCTATTCATTCTATTTACCAGTCATATTACCAGGGTTAGACCCAGCCTGGTCTATTCATTCTATTTACCAGTCATATTACCAGGGTTAGAGGTTCCCAGCCTGGTCTATTCATTCTATTTACCAGTCATATTACCAGGGTTAGAGGTTCCCAGCCTGGTCTATTCATTCTATTTACCAGTCATATTACCAGGGTTAGAGATTCCCAGTCTGGTCTATTCATTCTATTTACCAGTCATATTACCAGGGTTAGACCCAGCCTGGTCTATTCATTCTATTTACCAGTCATATTACCAGGGTTAGAGGTTCCCAGCCTGTTCTATTCATTCTATTTACCAGTCATATTACCAGGGTTAGAGGTTCCCAACCTGTTCTATTCATTCTATTTACCAGTCATATTACCAGGGTTAGAGGTTCCCAGCCTGGTCTATTCATTCTATTTACCAGTCATATTACCAGGGTTAGAGGTTCCCAGCCTGTTCTATTCATTCTATTTACCAGTCATATTACCAGGGTTAGACCCAGCCTGTTCTATTCATTCTATTTACCAGTCATATTACCAGGGTTAGAGGTTCCCAGCCTGTTCTATTCATTCTATTTACCAGTCATATTACCAGGGTTAGACCCAGCCTGTTCTATTCATTCTATTTACCAGTCATATTACCAGGGTTAGAGGTTCCCAACCTGTTCTATTCATTCTATTTACCAGTTATATTACCAGGGTTAGAGGTTCCCAGCCTGTTCTATTCATTCTATTTACCAGTCATATTACCAGGGTTAGAGGTTCCCAGCCTGTTCTATTCATTCTATTTACCAGTCATATTACCAGGGTTAGACCCAGCCTGGTCTATTCATTCTATTTACCAGTCATATTACCAGGGTTAGACCCAGCCTGTTCTATTCATTCTATTTACCAGTCATATTACCAGGGTTAGAGGTTCCCAGCCTGGTCTATTCATTCTATTTACCAGTCATATTACCAGGGTTAGACCCAGCCTGTTCTATTCATTCTATTTACCAGTCATATTACCAGGGTTAGTGGTTCCCAGCCTGTTCTATTCATTCTATTTACCAGTCATATTACCAGGGTTAGACCCAGCCTGTTCTATTCATTCTATTTACCAGTCATATTACCAGGGTTAGAGGTTCCCAGCCTGGTCTATTCATTCTATTTACCAGTCATATTACCAGGGTTAGAGGTTCCCAGCCTGGTCTATTCATTCTATTTACCAGTCATATTACCAGGGTTAGACCCAGCCTGTTCTATTCATTCTATTTACCAGTCATATTACCAGGGTTAGAGGTTCCCAGTCTGGTCTATTCATTCTATTTACCAGTCATATTACCAGGGTTAGAGGTTCCCAGCCTGGTCTATTCATTCTATTTACCAGTCATATTACCAGGGTTAGAGGTTCCCAGCCTGTTCTATTCATTCTATTTACCAGTCATATTACCAGGGTTAGAGGTTCCCAGTCTGGTCTATTCATTCTATTTACCAGTCATATTACCAGGGTTAGACCCAGCCTGTTCTATTCATTCTATTTACCAGTCATATTACCAGGGTTAGAGGTTCCCAGCCTGGTCTATTCATTCTATTTACCAGTCATATTACCAGGGTTAGAGGTTCCCAGTCTGGTCTATTCATTCTATTTACCAGTCATATTACCAGGGTTAGAGGTTCCCAGCCTGGTCTATTCATTCTATTTACCAGTCATATTACCAGGTTAGACCCGCCTGTTCTATTCATTCTATTTACCAGTCATATTACCAGGGTTAGAGGTTCCCAGCCTGGTCTATTCATTCTATTTACCAGTCATATTACCAGGGTTAGAGGTTCCCAGTCTGGTCTATTCATTCTATTTACCAGTCATATTACCAGGGTTAGACCCAGCCTGTTCTATTCATTCTATTTACCAGTCATATTACCAGGGTTAGAGGTTCCCAGCCTGGTCTATTCATTCTATTTACCAGTCATATTACCAGGGTTAGAGGTTCCCAGCCTGTTCTATCCATTCTATTTACCAGTCATATTACCAGGGTTAGAGGTTCCCAACCTGTTCTATTCATTCTATTTACCAGTCATATTACCAGGGTTAGAGGTTCCCAGCCTGTTCTATTCATTCTATTTACCAGTCATATTACCAGGGTTAGACCCAGCCTGGTCTATTCATTCTATTTACCAGTCATATTACCAGGGTTAGAGGTTCCCAGCCTGGTCTATTCATTCTATTTACCAGTCATATTACCAGGGTTAGACCCAGCCTGGTCTATTCATTCTATTTACCAGTCATATTACCAGGGTTAGACCCAGCCTGTTCTATTCATTCTATTTACCAGTCATACTACCAGGGTTAGACCCAGCCTGTTCTATTCATTCTATTTACCAGTCATATTACCAGGGTTAGAGGTTCCAAGCCTGTTCTATTCTTTCTATTCGCCCTTGATTCTAAAAGCATTACATGCATAATTGCATTTGTGGTCACTTTTGATAATGTGTGCTGCTGCTGCTGCTGCACTGTGGGGGGCGTTGCCTAGCAGTGGGGTGTATTCAGGGCTGTTGCGGTGACCACCTTAACACCACACCAGCGGTCACGAGTCACGAAGGTAGTCAAATTCCACATTAACATTTAGTCACGGTAATTAGGCTTCTCCAATCTCTGATGCTGCTGCTGGTCATTAGTAGCCTATCAAACTTGCTAACTGCCTGGTACTCAGCACTCCATTGTCCCTCTAATCACTCTGACATCAATGTGAATGTATTTGAAAAATCTAATCAAAAACGTAATGAGAGCCCAAGATCTCATTTCTATAGGCTATGCAATTGCGCAAGAAAACAGAGTGATGGCCTCTACTAAAAAGAGGAGGATCAGCTTTATACAGTCTAGGCCTACTATATTTATTTCTCAACTTTCCTAATATTAAGCACATTGCTTCTCTTCACAACAGGAGTACAGGCTACCTGGCTGGCATGAAAATAAACCACGGGGAAAAGCCTCCTTCATTCCCTATTTAAGTGCATAGATGACATGTATATTTCCCCGCTGTCCCTGTTTCAATACAGGTGCATGATAATGGTCCATTCTAAATCAAAACTCATTTCACACCTATATTAATTAGTATATGTAAAGACAAGATTAAATTAAGAATAGTGTGATGGGGTGACAATATTAGCCTATCACTATTATATATTATCACTTGTGAATGATGCCCAGCATAAGAAACAATGGCTTTTGTTGTGCAATTTCTTCTAATCATAGTCTCACACCTCATGTTGCCCATATACCTATATGTTTTAATACGGTTTGTATCACAACTAAAGTGGCCAAATAACTTCTTAAAATGAAGCACATTAATCCACTTTACAAGGGGTGTAGAGCCTAACTGGCATATATAAGCAGCACGTGAGTTTCAAGTTTGGGGAAGATCATTTTCACTATAGAATTGCTTACTACCATGTGTGCATTCCTGTGTTTATAATGTGAAGAAATAATAGTTTATAATTTTAAGCTAAATGTTCTGACCTGTTGCGGCAGCCACATTACATAAATACTGTAACGACCCTGGGCTTATAAGCGCGGATACCGACTCTGCCGCTTGAGCATGCTTTGTGCGGCACAGTCGATAGCGCGCTGGACCTCGGGCTAGAAGGTCGAGGGTTCGAGACCCGCTCCCTGCCTGTTTCATTACAATACGTTTTTTTGATGCAAGTGGGTTGTATTAATTTGGGATCTATCGCATCCCACATCTGTCCCAGACTGTTGGAATATTTACTCCTCACACAGAACAGAATAGGTCAACTGGTGTACTATGGGGGATAGTAGATTGGCATATAATAGGTCAACTGGTGTACTATGGGGGATAGTAGATTGACATATAATAGGTCAACTGGTGTACTATGGGGGATAGTAGATTGGAATATAATAGGTCAACTGGTGTACTATGGGGGATAGTAGATTGGCATATAATAGGTCAACTGGTGTACTATGGGGGATAGTAGATTGACATATAATAGGTCAACTGGTGTACTATGGGGGATAGTAGATTGGCATATAATAGGTCAACTGGTGTACTATGGGGGATAGTAGATTGGCATATAATAGGTCAACTGGTGTACTATGGGGGATAGTAGATTGACATATAATAGGTCAACTGGTGTACTATGGGGGATAGTAGATTGACATATAATAGGTCAACTGGTGTACTATGGGGGATAGTAGATTGGCATCTAATAGGTCAACTGGTGTACTATGGGGGATAGTAGATTGACATAGAATAGGTCAACTGGTGTACTATGGGGGATAGTAGATTGGCATCTAATAGGTCAACTGGTGTACTATGGGGGATAGTAGATTGGCATATAATAGGTCAACTGGTGTACTATGGGGGATAGTAGATTGACATATAATAGGTCAACTGGTGTACTATGGGGGTTAGTAGATTGGCATATAATAGGTCAACTGGTGTACTATGGGGGATAGTAGATTGGCATATAATAGGTCAACTGGTGCACTATGGGGGATAGTAGATTGACATATAATAGGTCAACTGGTGTACTATGGGGGATAGTAGATTGACATATAATAGGTCAACTGTTGTACTATGGGGGATAGTAGATTGACATAGGCTAGTGTTTTTGCTGTTCGTTAGGCCGACTCATCTGGTTGGCTGATGAAAAGTAAATGTGGGCAGTTCTTCCAATATCTTCAAAATGCACCTCGGAACTGGATAGGTTGTGCAGTTGCGTCCCCCGATGTGTCTGTCTTACACGCTGACCACACCACTCGCGTCTGCGTAGCCAGGCGCTAAAATAGAACTTGGTTCTATATGTGACGCTAGACGCATTGCAAGTCCCGCCTCTCCCATCTCCATATACAGCATATACAGCACATACCCACGTGGGTGACTGAAAGATGAACTGAGGTCCACACTCCAGTCCAGTTGGTGGTGGTAATGCACCTTAAAGTTGGTTGCCAACCTCCATATAAAGTCCAAAGAAGAAGAAGAGAACTGACAGAAGAGAGATTGTTAGAAACCAACTCGGTGAAGCCTTTTATCTGTGGATTCATTGTCGGCAGTGGGGGAAACTACTTCAGTCGTTTTCCGGGGGTATCTGTACTTTACTATTCATATTTTGGACTACTTTTACTTTTACTTCATTACATTCCTGAAGAAAATGATGTACTTTTTCTCCATACATAGTGTTGGTGTGTCCCTTGCTATCGTAAAAAAAGAAAAGACAATTGTGCCGTCTGGTTTGCTTAATATAAGGAATTTTTTATTATTCATACTTTTACTTTTACTTTTGAAACTTAAGTATATTTAAAACCAAATACTTTTAGACTTTTACTCAAGCAGTATTTTACTGGGTGACTTTCACTTTTCTATGAAGGTATCTTTACTTTTTATCAAGGCACAAGGCGAGACCCAAATGCAGACACAGGAGGCAGATGGTTGGAGTCTTACAATGTTTATTAATCCAAAGGGGTAGGCAAGAGAATGGTCGTGGACAGGCAAAAAGGTCAAAACCAGATCAGAGTCCAGGAGGTACAGAGTGGCAGACAGGCTCGTGGTCAAGGCAGGCAGAATGGTCAAGGCAGGCAGAATGGTCAAGGCAGGCGGAATGGTCAAGGCAGGCGGAATGGTCAAGGCAGGCGGAATGGTCAAGGCAGGCAGAATGGTCAAGGCAGGCGGGTACAAAGTCCAGAAACAGGCAAGACCAGGAGGAAAAAGGAGAATACAAAAAGCAAGAGAACGGGAAAACCGCTGGTTGACTTGGAAACATACAAGATGAACTGGCACAGAGAGACAGGAAACACAGGGATAAATACACCGGGGAAAATTTGCGACACCTGGAGGGGGTGGAGACAATCACAGGGACAGGTGAACCAGATCAGGGTGTGACGCTTTTTCCACCACTGATTGTCAGAGTAGAGGACCTTGTGCATTTCAGGATAAATAACAACCCAATGTTTATATCCCAGGACAAATGACCTGTCAACAGCAAGCTAGCTAAATTGCCATGAATGTTTAATGCTTTTCGACCTGTCCCCAAATGAATATAGTTGGTTCAGAACTAGTTTTGATATTTCAACCTGCGTGTCCTGATCGCATGTGGTGTGGGTGAACAAAATCAACACGCACACGATGTTAACTTGTAGCGAAAGACCCGATCACGTGACAGAGAGCTGTGAGAGTGAGAGACGCGTCAGATTGTGCAGCGCACTCAGGAAGAAGGGCACAACGCAACACTCCAGGCCGCAAAAGGCATGGAATCTTTTAGGTGCATTACGGCCACAAAGGGTATGGATTCTTTTAGGTGCATTACGGCCACAAAGGGTATGGATTCTTTTAGGTGCATTACGGCCACAAAGGGTATGGATTCTTTTAGGTGCATTACGGCCACAAAGGGCATGGATTCTTTTAGGTGCATTACGGCCACAAAGGGTATGGATTCTTTTAGGTGCATTACGACCACAAAGGGTATGGATTCTTTTAGGTGCATTACGGCCACAAAGGCTACGGATTCTTTTAGGTGCATTACGACCACAAAGGACATGGATTCTTTTAGGTGCATTACGACCACAAAGGCTACGGATTCTTTTAGGTGCATTACGACCACAAAGGGGATGGATTCTTTTAGGTGCATTACGACCACAAAGGCTACGGATTCTTTTAGGTGCATTACAGCCACAAAGGGGATGGATTCTTTTAGGTGCATTACGACCACAAAGGGGATGGATTCTTTTAGGTGCATTACGGCCACAAAGGGCATGGATTCTTTTAGGTGCATTACGGCCACAAAGGCCATGGATTCTTTTAGGTGCATTACGGCCACAAAGGGCATGGATTCTTTTAGGTGCATTACGGCCACAAAGGCCATGGATTCTTTTAGGTGCATTACGGCCACAAAGGGGATGCTGCAGTGAAATTCGAGACATGATCAAGTGCTTGTCGAATTGTGAATGTGAAACTATTGGAGTGTGTACAGCCTGAGCAGGAAACTAACCAGAGCTTGTGCCTTTTCAAGCGACTTGTTTCAAATCATCATTAGTTTCATCATGCAGCCTAACAATGCATTAAACATCTAAACATATAGCCCAATGTTTGTAGAACAACTAAAAGTTACATTAATAACTCTAAATTAAGCATATAGGAGGACCTATTTCTTTGTTATCCGCTCAACACAGAATAGTCGCATGTGCCAACTCCCTCAAATCGTTTAGAGAAAATATTTATATTTTAGTCAGCTTTGTTCAATTGTATTCTTCATACTATAAAATAATAAAAAAAATAATGCCACAGAATTATTAGCAAATCTTGTCTGCTAAATTAAGTAGTGTAGCCCACAGCCATTTGGCATAGCCACATTAGGACCTAACATAAGGACTCAAAGAATCCAATTATTTTCATCTAAAATAGACTACCTTTTCTACATATCATGCTTCTTTAGACCTGTCTAAAATACATCATGGATTTATTGTGAAGGTGTAGGCTATATTACATTGATTTATTACACTTTTTACTATGGCTTGTAGGCTACAGTTGAAGTTGGAAGTTTACATACACCTTAGCCAAATACATTTAAACTCAGATTTTCACAATTCCTGACATTTAACCTGGGTAAAAATTCCCTGTCTTAGGTCAGTTAGGATCACCACTTTATTTTAAGAATGTGAAATGTCAGAATAATAGTAGAGAGAATTATTTATTTCAGCTTTTATTTCTTTCATCACATTCCCAGTGGGTCAGAAGTTTACATACACTCAATTAGTATTTGGTAGCATTGCCTTTTAAATTGTTTAACTTGGGTCAAATATTTTGGGTAGCCTTCCACAAGCTTCCCACAATAAGTTGGGAGAATCTTGGCCCATTCCTCCTGACAGAGGTGTAACTGAGTTAGGTTTGTAGGCCTCCTTGCTCGCACAACCTTTTTCAGTTCTGCCCACAAATTTTCTATAGGATTGAGGTCAGGGCTTTGTGATGGCCACTCCAATACCTTGACTCTGTTGTCCTTAAGCCATTTTGCCACAACTTTGGAAGTATGCTTGGGGTCATTGTCCATTTGGAAGACCATTTGTGACCAAGCTTTAACTTCCTGACTGATGTCTTGAGATGTTGCTTCAATATATCCACATAATTTTCCTTCCTCATGATGCCATCTATTTTGTGAAGTGCACCAGTCCCTCCTGCAGCAAAGCACCACCACAACATGATGCTGCCACCCCCGTGCTTCACGGTTGGGATGGTGTTCTTCGGCTTGCAAGCCTCCTCCTTTTTCCTCCAAACATAACGATAGTCATTATGGCCAAACAGTTATATTTTTGTTTCATCAGACCAGAGGACATTTCTCCAAAAAGTACGATCTTTGTCCCCATGTGCAGTTGCAAACTGTGGTCTGGCTTTTTTATGGCGGTTTTGGAGCAGTGGCTTCTTCCTTGCTGAGTGACCTTTCAGGTTATGTCGATATAAGACTCGTTTTTCTGTGGATATAGAAACTTTTGTACCTGTTTCCTCCAGCATTTATGTATGCATTTAGACTCTGCCTTTATGTATGCATTTAGACTCTGCCTTTATGTATGCATTTAGACTCTGCCTTTATGTATGCAATTAGACTCTGCCTTTATGTATGCATTTAGACTCTGCCTTTATGTATGCATTTAGACTCTGCCTATATGTATGCATTTAGACTCTGCCTTTATGTATGCATTTAGACTCTGCCTTTATGTATGCATTTAGACTCTGCCTTTATGTATGCATTTAGACTCTGCCTTTATGTATGCATTTAGACTATGCCTTTATGTATGCATTTAGACTCTGCCTTTATGTATGCATTTAGACTCTGCCTTTATGTATGCATTTATACTCTGCCTATATGTATGCATTTAGACTCTGCCTTTATGTATGCATTTAGACTCTGCCTTTATGTATGCATTTAGACTCTGCCTTTATGTATGCATTTAGACTCTGCCTTTATGTATGCATTTAGACTCTGCCTTTATGTATGCATTTAGACTCTGCCTTTATGTATGCATTTAGACTCTGCCTTTATGTATGTATTTAGACTCTGCCTTTATGTATGCATTTAGACTCTGCCTTTATGTATGTATTTAGACTCTGCCTTTATGTATGCATTTAGACTCTGCCTTTATGTATGCATTTAGACTCTGCCTATATGTATGCATTTAGACTCTGCCTTTATGTATGCATTTAGACTCTGCCTATATGTATGCATTTAGACTCTGCCTTTATGTATGCATTTAGACTCTGCCTTTATGTATGCATTTAGACTCTGCCTTTATGTATGCATTTAGACTCTGCCTTTATGTATGCATTTAGACTCTGCCTTTATGTATGCATTTAGACTCTGCCTATATGTATGCATTTAGACTCTGCCTATATGTATGCATTTGTGCTCGTGTACATGTGTATGTACACAGGTGAGTCACCTGCCCTCAGGTATCGGAACATTCAGCAGTAACTCCTGTGTAACAATCAGAATTCTGCCCCTCCCATTTCCACCTGACGGAGTGCCACAGGGGAGGAGTGGGTGGAAGTCAGAACTCTGTAAAACTCAGCTTAGCACCCTATTCCCCATGTCGAGCAACCTAAGGGCCGGAGCTGTTACTGTATATGGGAGTGGTGTGGTATAGTCATTGGAGGTTGTGGTAAAACACAAACTCTCCAGATGTGCTGACATAGTTATCTAGTTCAGATAATGTTTTTATCAGGGTGCACAAAGCATTCCGTCGATGCTGCAGGAATGAAATACGTCAGTTAATCAGATGTTCATAGCATATTTGTTTTAGGTTTTTAACAAAATATACGCAATGTACAATTTCACGTTGTCTTGAATGTCCTCAGAACATTTAAAGAACATGTAGAACATGTTCCATGTAAGTCTGACCCTAATATTACCATAACATTCTCTGCTCGTTAAAGCACAAGGCAATACATCCCCATTGGGTTTCTCGCCACATTTTATGGCAATTCCCATTTTCAGGACTATATTGTAGGTGATATAGACACACAGCATTTTCATGTAATTCTACACTATACACATCAGCTACCACAGCGACTGACATGACTGGAACACTTAACAAAGAGCTGCAGTTAGTTTCAGAATGGGTGGGAAGGAATAAGTTAGTCCTAAATGTTTAAAAAAATAAAAGCATTGTATTTTGGACAAATCATTCACTAGACAAACCTCAACTAAATGATGTAATGAAAAAATGTGGTTTGGTCACATAGTTAGTGTGTGCGTGTATGTGTGTGTGTGTGTGCGTGCGTGTGTTTTTGTGTTGCTTCACAGTTATATGCTGCTGTTCCATAAGGTGTTTTTTTATCTGTTTTTTAAATCTAATTCTACTGCTTTCATCAGTTACTTGATGTGGAATAGAGTTCCATGTAGTCATGACTCTATGTACAGTGGGGCAAAAAGTATTTAGTCAGCCACCAATTGTGCAAGTTCTCTCACTTAAAAAGATGAGAGAGGCCTGTAATTTTCATCATAGGTACACTTCAACTATGACAGACAAAATGAGGGAAAAAAATCCAGAAAATCACATTGTAGGATTTTAATGAATTTATTTGCAAATTATGGTGGAAAATAAGTATTTGGTCACATACAAACAAGCAAGATTTCTGGCTCTCACAGACCTGTAACTTCTTCGCTCCTCTGTCCTCCACTCGTTACCTGTATTAATGGCACCTGTTTGAACTTGTTATCAGTATAAAAGACACCTGTCCACAACCTCAAACAGTCACACTCCAAACTCCACTATGGCCAAGACCAAAGAGCTGTCAAAGGACACCAGAAACAAAATTGTAGACCTGCACCAGGTTGGGAAGACTGAATCTGCAATAGGTAAGCAGCTTGGTTTGAAGAAATCAACTGTGGGAGCAATTATTAGGAAATGGAAGACATACAAGACCACTGATAATCTTCCTCGATCTGGGGCTCCACGCAAGATCTCACCCGTGGGGTCAAAATGATCACAAGAACGGTGAGCAAAAATCCCAGAACCACACGGGGACCTAGTGAATGACCTGCAGAGAGCTGGGACCAAAGTAACAAAGCCTACCATCAGTAACACACTACGCCGCCAGGGACTCAAATCCTGCAGTGCCAGACGTGTCCCCCTGCTTAAGCCAGTACATGTTCAGGCCCGTCTGAAGTTTGCTAGAGAGCATTTGGATGATCCAGATGAGGATTGGGAGAATGTCATATGGTCAGATGAAACCAAAATAGAACTTTTTGGTAAAAACTGAACTCGTCGTGTTTGGAGGACAAAGAATGCTGAGTTGCATCCAAAGAACACCATACCTACTGTGAAGCATGGGGTGGAAACATCATGCTTTGGGGCTGTTTTTCTGCAAAGGGACCAGGACGACTGATCCGTGTAAAGGAAAGAATGAATGGGGCCATGTATCGTGAGATTTTGAGTGAAAACCTCCTTCCATCAGCAAGGGCATTGAAGATGAAACGTGGCTGGGTCTTTCAGCATGACAATGATCCCAAACACACCGCCCGGCAACGAAGGAGTGGCTTCAGAAGAAGCATTTCAAGGTCCTGGAGTGGCCTAGCCAGTCTCCAGATCTCAACCCCATAGAAAATCTTTGGAGGGAGTTGAAAGTCCGTGTTGCCCAGCGACAGCCCCAAAACATCACTGCTCTAGAGGAGATCTGCATAGAGGAATGGGCCAAAATACCAGCAACAGTGTGTGAAAACTTGTGAAGACTTACAGAAAACGTTTGACCTCTGTCATTGCCAACAAAGGGTATATAACAAAGTATTGAGATAAACTTTTTGTTATTGACCAAATACTTATTTTCCACCATAATTTGCAAATAAATAAATAAAAAATCCTACAACGTGATTTTCTGGATTTCTTTTTCTCATTTCGTCTTTCATAGTTGAAGTGTACCTATGATGAAAAATACAGGCCTCTCTCATCTTTTTAAGTTGGAGAACTTGCACAATTGGTGGCTGACTAAATACTTTTTTGCCCCACTGTAGTACTGTGTGCCTCCCATAGTCTGTTCTGGACTTGGGGACTGTGAAGAGACCTCTGGTGGCATGTCTTGTGGGGTATGCATGGGTGTCTGAGCTGTGTGCCAGTAGTTTAGACAGACAGCTCGGTGCATTCGCCGTCACATCCTCTTTGTATGCTGCATACTTCTGGTACCTGGGTTATTCACTGTCACATCCTCTTTATATGCTGCATACTTCTGGTACCTGGTTTATTCCCCGTCACATCCTCTTTATATGCTGCATACTTCTGGTACCTGGGTTATTCCCCGTCACATCCTCTTTATATGCTGCATACTTCTGGTACCTGGGTTATTCCCCGTCACATCCTCTTTATATGCTGCATAATTCTGGTACCTGGGTTATTCCCCGTCACATCCTCTTTATATGCTGCATACTTCTGGTAACTGGGTTATTCCCCGTCACATCCTCTTTATATGCTGCATACTTCTGGTACCTGGGTTATTCCCCGTCACATCCTCTTTATATGCTGCGTACTTCTGGTACCTGGGTTATTCCCCGTCACATCCTCTTTATATGCTGCATACTTCTGGTAACTGGGTTATTCCCCATCACATCCTCTATATGCTGCATACTTCTGGTACCTGGGTTATTCCCCGTCACATCCTCTTTATATGCTGCATAATTCTGGTAACTGGGTTATTCCCCGTCACATCCTCTTTATATGCTGCATAATTCTGGTAACTGGGTTATTCCCCATCACATCCTCTTTATATGCTGCATAATTCTGGTAACTGGGTTATTCCCCATCACATACTCTTTATATGCTGCGTACTTCTGGTACCTGGGTTATTCCCCGTCACATCCTCTTTATATGCTGCGTACTTCTGGTAACTGGGTTATTCCCCATCACATCCTCTTTATATGCTGCATACTTCTGGTACCTGGGTTATTCCCCGTCACATCCTCTTTATATGCTGCATACTTCTGGTACCTGGGTTATTCCCCGTCACATCCTCTTTATATGCTGCATACTTCTGGTAACTGGGTTATTCCCCGTCACATCCTCTTTATATGCTGCATACTTCTGGTAACTGGGTTATTCCCCGTCACATCCTCTTTATATGCTGCATACTTCTGGTACCTGGGTTATTCCCGTCACATCCTCTTTATATGCTGCATTTCTGGTACCTGGGTTATTCCCCGTCACATCCTCTTTATATGCTGCATACTTCTGGTAACTGGGTTATTCCCCGTCACATCCTCTTTATATGCTGCATAATTCTGGTAACTGGGTTATTCCCCATCACATCCTCTTTATATGCTGCATAATTCTGGTAACTGGGTTATTCCCCGTCACATCCTCTTTATATGCTGCGTACTTCTGGTAACTGGGTTATTCCCCATCACATCCTCTTTATATGCTGCATACTTCTGGTACCTGGGTTATTCCCCGTCACATCCTCTTTATATGCTGCATACTTCTGGTAACTGGGTTATTCCCCGTCACATCCTCTTTATATGCTGCATACTTCTGGTACCTGGGTTATTCCCCGTCACATCCTCTTTATATGCTGCATACTTCTGGTACCTGGGTTATTCCCCGTCACATCCTCTTTATATGCTGCATACTTCTGGTACCTGGGTTATTCCCCGTCACATCCTCTTTATATGCTGCATACTTCTGGTACCTGGGTTATTCCCGTCACATCCTCTTTATATGCTGCATACTTCTGGTACCTGGGTTATTCCCGTCACATCCTCTTTATATGCTGCGTACTTCTGGGCCCATATGTATACAAGGTATCCAAGACTATGTGCTGATCTAGGAACTCTTTTGCTTTTCAGATCATGAAAAATATCTCAAAGTATTGGGTGCGCTTTTTCTACGTTTTACAGTACATTTTTACACACAGTTTTTTTATGGTTAGTCTAAATTCTACATTTCTGACTGTTTTCATCAATCTGGACTTAATAAAGACATCCTCTCTTGTAGTAGAGTTTATCTGAGCCTCAATTTAAAACAAATAAATTCTAAAGAGACATGGTTGAACAATTTTCTCATTTAATTTGAAGGTTCTGGGGAACATTTGAATAACGTGGAAAACATGTGTTCTGTGTCCTGATTTACCACATTTAAGACTTATACTATAAAGCAGGACTCCTCAAGTCAATGGCGACCCTATGATACCCCACTTCTTGTGTAGTGTTTTCACTTTGAACGAACACCAGGAGGTTGAGCCCTGAGCCTCCTCAGGCTGGCCTTCTGGGCAAGGTGTGTCTTTGTGTTAAATCCCGCCTGCTCAAATGACCCTGCTGACCCAGCCCCGGAGGAGAACTTAAAGTCACTTGTTACAGCTGCCAGAAACAAACACAGAACAAACGAAGCCAACAAGCTAGCCTACTTGTTTGCAGACTGTAGCAGGGACAAAAGAAAAAGAAACACAACCATCATTCTGGGTTCTTGGATCTGAATCAACTGGACCTCAAAACAGAAACAGAAGAGAGCAAAAGACTGATCATGACCAGAAACTGGAGAAACATTGGAATTCATTTTGAATGGTGGAAGAGTGACTCCAAAAAGGCCACTGTTCTCATGCACTGATAGGTAAGTGTTGGGTTCTGTTTTTAGCTTACTAAGTGAGCTGCTAACCTTACTGTGTTCAATGTCCAAGCTAACACAGATACTTATAGCTAGCTAACATCTTCTGAATTCGGACTGTTTTGTACTCAATGAAATCAAACGATAGAATCATGGAGATACAATGCACAATCTCCATCAGATTCCCAAAGCCTTTATTTCAACTAACTAATGTTAGCTAGTTAAAGCTAGATATGCAGATTGTTGACATGATAGCGTCAGTGTGTTTGGCTTGTAGACAATAATGCTAGCTAACTAGGTGGTCAACAGCATTTTCAGCCAAGGACCGCCCCACCAAAGCATCTAGTAATAAAATGTGGTACAGTAACATCACACGGACATGTATTCCCCAGGGAGATACTGGTGGAGACAGTCTGATTTAGAGGGAACCTGAGGTACTGGTGGAGACGGTCTGATTTAGAGGGAACCTGAGATACTGGTGGAGACGGTCTGATTTAGAGGGAACCTGAGGTACTGGTGGAGACGGTCTGATTTAGAGGGAACCTGAGGTACTGGTGGAGACGGTCTGATTTAGAAGGAACCTGAGGTACTGGTGGAGACGGTCTGATTTAGAGGGAACCTGAGGTACTGGTGGAGACGGTCTGATTTAGAGGGAACCGGAGGTACTGGTGGAGACGGTCTGATTCAGAGGGAACCTGAGGTACTGGTGGAGACGGTCTGATTTAGAGGGAACCTGAGGTACTGGTGGAGACGGTCTGATTTAGAGGGAACCTGAGGTACTGGTGGAGACGGTCTGATTTAGAGGGAACCTGAGATACTGGTGGAGACGGTCTGATTTAGAGGGAACCTGAGGTACTGGTGGAGACGGTCTGATATAGAGGGAACCTGAGGTACTGGTGGAGACGGTCTGATTTAGAGGGAACCTGAGGTACTGGTGGAGACGGTCTGATTTAGAGGGAACCCGAGGTACTGGTGGAGACGGTCTGATTTAGAGGGAACCCGAGGTACTGGTGGAGACGGTCTGATTTAGAGGGAACCCGAGGTACTGGTGGAGACGGTCTGATTTAGAGGGAACCCGAGGTACTGGTGGAGACGGTCTGATTTAGAGGGAACCCGAGGTACTGGTGGAGACGGTCTGATTTAGAGGGAACCCGAGGTACTGGTGGAGACGGTCTGATTTAGAGGGAACCCGAGGTACTGGTGGAGACGGTCTGATTTAGAGGGAACCCGAGGTACTGGTGGAGACGGTCTGATTTAGAGGGAACCCGAGGTACTGGTGGAGACGGTCTGATTTAGAGGGAACCCGAGGTACTGGTGGAGACGGTCTGATTTAGAGGGAACCCGAGGTACTGGTGGAGACGGTCTGATTTACAGGGAACCCGAGGTACTGGTGGAGACGGTCTGATTTAGAGGGAACCTGAGGTACTGGTGGAGACGGTCTGATTTACAGGGAACCTGAGGTACTGGTGGAGACGGTCTGATTTAGAGGGAACCTGAGGTACTGGTGGAGACGGTCTGATTTAGAGGGAACCTGAGGTACTGGTGGAGACGGTCTGATTTACAGGAACCTGAGGTACTGGTGGAGACGGTCTGATTTAGAGGGAACCTGAGGTACTGGTGGAGACGGTCTGATTTAGAGGGAACCTGAGGTACTGGTGGAGACGGTCTGATTTAGAGGGAACCTGAGGTACTGGTGGAGACGGTCTGATTTAAAGGGAACCTGAGGTACTGGTGGAGACGGTCTGATTTAGAGGGAACCTGAGGTACTGGTGGAGACGGTCTGATTTAGAGGGAACCTGAGGTACTGGTGGAGACGGTCTGATTTAGAGGGAACCTGAGGTTGTACAAGTTGGGTTTGTGAAAGAGAGGTGAGAAAGGCTGTGTTATGCTTTGTGATTCAATAATGATTTTGTTGGTAATCGACTAAAAATAGTTAGTTAGCTATGTTTTCCTGTTCAGAACATTGCTTGTCTATATACAGTATTGATTCCTACCTAGTGTTAACTGCCCACCAGAACCACTGAATGAATAACCATCCTGTCTATATACAGTATTGATTCCTACCTAGTGTTAACTGCCCACCAGAACCACTGAATGAATAACCATCCTGTCTATATACAGTATTGATTCCTACCTAGTGTTAACTGCCCACCAGAACCACTGAATGAATAACCATCCTGTCTATATACAGTATTGATTCCTACCTAGTGTTAACTGCCCACCAGAACCACTGAATGAATAACCATCCTGTCTATATACAGTATTGATTCCTACCTAGTGTTAACTGCCCACCAGAACCACTGAATGAATAACCATCCTGTCTATATACAGTATTGATTCCTACCTAGTGTTAACTGCCCACCAGAACCACTGAATGAATAACCATCCTGTCTATATACAGTATTGATTCCTACCTAGTGTTAACTGCCCACCAGAACCACTGAATGAATAACCATCCTGTCTATATACAGTATTGATTCCTACCTAGTGTTAACTGCCCACCAGAACCACTGAATGAATAACCATCCTGTCTATATACAGTATTGATTCCTACCTAGTGTTAACTGCCCACCAGAACCACTGAATGAATAACCATCCTGTCTATATACAGTATTGATTCCTACCTAGTGTTAACTGCCCACCAGAACCACTGAATGAATAACCATCCTGTCTATATACAGTATTGATTCCTACCTAGTGTTAACTGCCCACCAGAACCACTGAATGAATAACCATCCTGTCTATATACAGTATTGATTCCTACCTAGTGTTAACTGCCCACCAGAACCACTGAATGAATAACCATCCTGTCTATATACAGTATTGATTCCTACCTAGTGTTAACTGCCCACCAGAACCACTGAATGAATAACCATCCTGTCTATATACAGTATTGATTCCTACCTAGTGTTAACTGCCCACCAGAACCACTGAATGAATAACCATCCTGTCTATATACAGTATTGATTCCTACCTAGTGTTAACTGCCCACCAGAACCACTGAATGAATAACCATCCTGTCTATATACAGTATTGATTCCTACCTAGTGTTAACTGCCCACCAGAACCACTGAATGAATAACCATCCTGTCTATATACAGTATTGATTCCTACCTAGTGTTAACTGCCCACCAGAACCACTGAATGAATAACCATCCGGTCTATATACAGTATTGATTCCTACCTAGTGTTAACTGCCCACCAGAACCACTGAATGAATAACCATCCTGTCTATATACAGTATTGATTCCTACCTAGTGTTAACTGCCCACCAGAACCACTGAATGAATAACCATCCTGTCTATATACAGTATTGATTCCTACCTAGTGTTAACTGCCCACCAGAACCACTGAATGAATAACCATCCTGTCTATATACAGTATTGATTCCTACCTAGTGTTAACTGCCCACCAGAACCACTGAATGAATAACCATCCTGTCTATATACAGTATTGATTCCTACCTAGTGTTAACTGCCCACCAGAACTACTGAATGAATATCCAGTGTGGTCAGTCAAGTAAACAACGGCTCATCTGAATGACATATGGTTGGACTATATACCATTAAGTAATAAGGATGGTACATTAGCGTGACACAGGCTACAACACAACACCACATCCTATGTATGAAAATGACACTGTTGTGACACTGACTTATTTGGTGGTAATGTCTTCCCCCCCCATTTAGCTGTTGTCAACAGAGCATTGACGGTGAATTGATGGTTGAATTCATAAACGGTGCGTACGTTCTCACTATAATTTATTCATACTCCGTATGATATCAACATCAACGTTTATTTGGGATAAGCACAGGATACTGTGTGAAGTATACAGGAATATGACATTTCCTTGTACCGTGTTACTATGGAAGAAACATTTAGTTTGATGTTTTCACACACAGTGCCAACACCCCCCACAGACTCCCTGTCCCCACTGTCACGATCTCGCAGCGAGGTATCCACTATACATTATTTAAGCAACGTAACTGGCAAACAATAAACAAAACGAACCAAGATCGTAACGTTGAACATAACACGAAAACCAACGAAGCTATGAACAAACAATAACCCACAAAATCCTATTGAAAACTACAAACATATATATGGTTCCCAATTAGAGGTAACGACACTCAGCTGCCTCTAATTGGGAACCATTTACCCAACATAGAAATACAACACCTAGAACTAAAAAACCCTTCACCAAAAACGAAACTAAACACTCCAGCCTAAAAACTCTGGCCTGGACGTGACACCCACTACCAACCAAGACATAGTTTCTTCAGGAACATCAGTGCAGAGGTCTTGGTAGGAAACTGTTGATCATACAGAATGGCAGACATTATGCTCGTTACAAGTATTTTCCTTTTTCCTGGTGAAACTTGAGAAATGAATATACAATTATATTGAGTTAGAATATTACCTACAGTTGAAGTCGGAAGTTTTATATACACCTTAGCCAAATACATTTAAACTCAGTTTTTCACAATTCCTGACATTTAAACCTAGTAATAATTCCCTGTCTTAGGTCAGTTAGGATCACCACTTTATTTTAAGAATGTGAAATGTCAGAATAATAGTAGAGAGAATGATTTATTTCAGCTTTTATTTCTTTCATCACATTCCCAGTGGGTCAGAAGTTTACGTACACTCAATTAGTATTTGGAGCATTGCCTTTAAATTATTTAACTTGGGTTAAACGTTTCGGATAGCCTTGGGTTGGGTGAATAGCCTTGGTGAATAGCCTTTAGCCTTGATAGCCTTGGGTTGGGTGAATTTTGGCCCGTTCCTCCTGACAGAGCTGGTGTAACTGAGTCAGGTTTGTAAGCCTCCTTGCTCGCATACGCTTTTTCAGTTCTGCCCACAAATGTTCTATAGTATTGAGGTCAGGGCTTTATGATGGCCACTCCAATACCTTGACTTTGTTGTCCTTAAGCCATTTTACCACAACTTTGGAAGTATGCTTGGGGTCATTGTCCATTTGGAAGACCATTTTCGACCAAGCTTTAACTTCCTGACTGATGTCTTGAGATGTTGCTTCAATATATCCACATAATTTCACTGCCTCATGATGCCATCTACTTTGTGAAGTGCACCAGTCCCTCCTGCAGCAAAGCACCCCCACAACATGATGCTGCCACCCCGTGCTTCACGGTTGGGATGGTGTTCTTCGGCTTGCAAGCCTCCCCCTTTTTCCTCCAAACATAACAATGGTCATTATGACCAAACAGTTCTATTTTTGTTTCATCAGACCAGAGTACATTTCTCCAAAAGTACGATCTTTGTCCCCATGTGCAGTTGCAAACCGTAGTCTGGCTTTTTTATGGCGGTTTTTGAGCAGTGGCTTCTTCCTTGCTGAGCGATACAGGACTTGTTTTACTGTGGATATACAGTGAGGGAAAAAAGTATTTGATCCCATGTTGATTTTGTACGTTTGGCCACTGACAAATAAGTGATCAGTCCATAATTTTAATGGTAGGTTTATTTGAACAGTGAGAGACAGAATAACAACAAAAAAATACAGAAAAATGCATGTCAAAAATGTTATAAATTGATTTGCATTTTAATGAGGGAAATAAGTATTTGACCCCCTCTCAATCAGAAAGATTTCTGGCTCCCAGGTGTCTTTTATACAGGTAACGAGCTGAGATTAGGAGCACACTCTTAAAGGGAGTGCTCCTAATCTCAGTTTGTTACCTGTATAAAAGACACCTGTCCACAGAAGCAATCAATCAATCAGATTCCAAACTCTCCACCATGGCCAAGACCAAAGAGCTCTCCAAGAATGTCAGGGACAAGATTGTAGACCTACACAAGGCTGGAATGGGCTACAAGACCATCGCCAAGCACCTTGGTGAGAAGGTGACAACAGTTGGTGCGATCATTCGCAAATGGATTAAACACAAAAGAACTGTCAATCTCCGTCGGACTGGGGCTCCATGCAAGATCTCACCTCGTGGAGTTGCAACGGTGAGGAAACAGCCCAGAACTACATGGGAGGATCCTGTCAATGATCTCAAGGCAGCTGGGACCATAGTGACAAAGAAAACAATTGGTAACACACTACGCCGTGAAGGACTGAAATCCTGCAGCGCCCGCAAGGTCCCCCTGCTCAAGAAAGCACATATACATGCCCGTCTGAAGTTTGCCAATGAACATCTGAATGATTCAGAGGACAACTGGGTGTAAGTGTTGTGGTCAGATGAGACCAAAATGGAGCTCTTTGGCATCAACTCAACTCGCCGTGTTTGGAGGAGGAGGAATGCTGCCTATGACCCCAAGAACACCATGCCCACCGTCAAACATGGAGGTGTAAACATTATGCTTTGGGGGTGTTTTTCTGCTAAGGGGACAGGACAACTTCACCGCATCAAAGGGACGATGGACAAGGCCATGTAAATCTTGGGTGAGAACTTCCTTCCCTCAGCCAGGGCATTGAAAATGGGTTGTGGATGGGTATTCCAGCATGACAATGACCAAAAACACACGGCCAAGGCAACAAAGGAGTGGCTCAAGAAGAAGCACATTAAGGTCCTGGAGTGGCCTAGCCAGTCTCCAGACCTTAATCCCATAGAAAATCTGTGGAGGGAGCTGAAGGTTCGAGTTGCCAAACGTCAGCCTCGAAACCTTAATGACTTGGAGAAGATCTGCAAAGAGGAGTGGGACAAAATCCCTCCTGAGATGTCTGCAAACCTGGTGGCCAACTACAAGAAACGTCTGACCTCTGTGATTGCCAACAAGGGTTTTGCCACCAAGTGCCAAGTCATGTTTTGCAGAGGGGTCAAATACTTATTTCCCTCATTAAAATGCAAATCAATTTATAACATTTTTGACATGTGTTTTTCTGGATTTTTTTTTTGTTATTCTGTCTCTCACTGTTCAAATAAACCTACCATTCAAATTATAGACTGATCATTTCTTTATCAGTGGGCAAACGTACAAAATCAGCAGGGGATCAAATACTTTTTTCCCTCACTGTAGATACTTTTGTACCTGTTGTTGTTCTGGGATTGATTTGCACTTTTTGCAAGAAGTACGTTCATCTCTAGGAGACAGAACGCGTCTCCTTCCTGAGCAGTATGACCGCTGCATGGCTCCATGGTGTTTATACTTGCGTACTATTGTTTGTACAGATGAACGTGGTACCTTCAGGCGTTTGGAAATTGCTCCCAAGGATGAACCAGACTTGTGGAGGTCTACAATTTTTTTTCTGAGATCTTGGCTGATTTCTTTTGATTTTCCCATGATGTAAAGCAAAGAGGCACTGAGTTTGAAGGTAGGCCTTGAAATACATCCACAGGTACATCTCCAATTGACTCAAATTATGTCAATTAGCCTATCAGAAGCTTCTAAAGCCATGACATCATTTTCTGGAATTTTCCAAGCTGTTTAAAGGCACAGTCAACTTAGTGAATGTAAACTTCTGACCCAATGGAATTGTGATAAAGTGAATTATAAGTGAAATAATCTGTCTGTAAACAATTGTTGGAAGAATGACTATGGTCATGCACAAAGTAGATGTCCTAACCGACTTGCCAAAACTATAGTTTGTTAACAAGACATTTGTGGAGTGGTTGAAAAACGAGTTTTAATGACTCCAACCTAAGTGTATGTAAAGTTCCTACTTCAACTGTACCTCCTCTCTCTCTCTCTCAGGTGAGACCATGGGCAGTATGTTACCTACCTCCTCTCTCTCAGGTGAGACCATGGCCAGTGGATTAAATCAAAATCAAATCAAATTGTATTAGTCACATGCGCCGAATACAGCAGGTGTAGACCTTACAGTGAAATGCTTACTTAAGAGCTCATAACCAACAATGCGGTTTAAAAAAAATATGGATAAGAATAACAACTAAAAGTAACAAGTAATTAAAGAACTGCAGTAAAATAACAATAACGAGACTATATACAGGGGGAACCGGTACAGAGTCAATGTGTGGGGGCACCGGTTAGTTGAGGTAATATGTACATGTAGGTAGAGTTATTAAAGTGACTATGCATAGATGATGACAACAGAGAGTATCAGTGGTGTAAAAGAGAGGGGGAGGGGCAATGCAAATAGTCTGGGTAGCCATCTGTCCTCATCCCTTCTCTCCCTACTACCCCCTCTCACCCCTTATCTCCCTACTACCCCCGCTCACCCCCTCTATCCCTACTATCCCCTCTCACCCCTTATCTCCCTACTACCCCTCTCACCCCCTCTCTCCCTACTACCCCTCTCACCCCTTATCTCCCTACTACCCCCGCTCACCCCCTCTATCCCTACTATCCCCTCTCACCCCTTATCTCCCTACTACCCCCGCTCACCCCTTATCTCCCTACTACCCTCTCACCCCCTCTCTCCTACTACCCCTATCTCCCTACTACCCCGCCACCCCCTCTATCCCCTCTCACCCCTTATCTCCCTACTACCCCTCTCACCCCTCTCTCCCTACTACCCCCTCTCACCCCCTTATCTCCCTACTACCCCCGCCACCCCTCTATCCCTACTATCCCCTCTCACCCTTATCTCCCTACTACCCCGCTCACCCCTTATCTCCCTACTACCCTCTCACCCCTCTCTCCCTACTACCCCCTATCTCCCTACTACCCCGCCACCCCCTCTATCCCCTCTCACCCTTATCTCCCTACTACCCCTCTCACCCCCTCTCTCCCTACTACCCCTCTCACCCTTATCTCCCTACTACCCCCGCTCACCCCCTCTATCCCTACTACCCCCCCTCAATGCAAATAGTCTGAGGCAACCATTTGATTAGATGTTCAGGAGTCTTATGGCTTGGGTGTAGAAGCTGTTTAGAAGCCTCTTGGACATAGACTTGGTGCTCCGGTACCGCTTGCCGTGTGGTAGCGGAGAGAACAGTATATGACTAGGGTGGCTAGAGTCTTTGACAATTTTTAGGGCCTTCCTCTGACACTGCCTGGTATAGAGGTCCTGGATGGCAGGAAGCTTGGCCCCAGTGATGTACTGGGCCGTTTTCATTACCTTCTGTAGTGCCTTACGGTCGGAGGCCGAGCAGTTGCCATACCAGGCAGTGATGCAACCAGTCAGGATGCTCTTGATGATGCAGCTGTAGAACCTTTTGAGGATCTGAGGACCCATGCCAAATCTTTTCAGTCTCATGAGGGGGAATAGGTTTTGTCGTGCCCTCTTCAAGACTTGGTCTTGGTGTGCTTGGACCATGTTAGTTTGTTGGTGTTGTGGACACTAAGGAACTTGAATCTCTCAACTTGCTCCACTGCAGACCCGTCGATGAGAATGGGGGCGTGCTCTGTCCGCTTTTTCCTGTAGTCCACAATCATCTCCTTTGTCTTGATCACATTGAGGGAGAGGTTGTTGTCCTGGCACCACACGGCCAGGTCTCTGACCTCCTCCCTATAGGCTGTCTCATCGTTGTCGGTGATCAGGCCTACCACTGTTGTGTCATCGGCCAACTTAACGATGGTGTTGGAGTCGTGCCTGGCCGTGCAGTCATGAGTGAACAGGGAGTACAGGAGGGGACTGAGCACGCACCCCTGAGGGGCCCCTGTGTTGAGGATCAGCGTGGCGGATGTGTTGTTACATACCCTTACCTGTCTAGATGCCATGGGACCAGTCTGAAGGCTAGGAGAACTGTCTAGATGCTATGGGAGCAGTCTGAAGGCTAGGAGAACTGTCTAGATGTCTATATGCTATGGGAGCTGTCTAAAGACTAGGAAAACTGTCTAGATGCTATGGGAGCTGTCTGAAGGCTAGGAGAACTGTCTAGATGTCTATATGCTATGGGAGCTGTCTAAAGGCTAGGAAAACTGTCTAGATGCTATGGGAGCTGTCTAAAGGCTAGGAGAACTGTCTAGATGCTATGGGAGCAGTCTGAAGGCTAGGAGAACTGTCTAGATGCTATGGGAGCTGTCTAAAGGCTAGGAGAACTGTCTAGATGCTATGGGAGCTGTCTGAAGGCTAGGAGAACTGTCTAGATGCTATGGGAGCTGTCTAAAGGCTAGGAGAACTGTCTAGATGCTATGGGAGCTGTCTAAAGGCTAGGAGAACTGTCTAGATGCTATGGGAGCAGTCTAAAGGCTAGGAGAACTGTCTAGATGCTATGGGAGCAGTCTAAAGGCTAGGAGAACTGTCTAGATGCTATGGGAGCTGTCTAAAGGCTAGGAGAACTGTCTAGATGCTATGGGAGCAGTCTGAAGGCTAGGAGAACTGTCTAGATGCTATGGGAGCTGTCTGAAGGCTAGGAGAACTGTCTAGATGCTATGGGAGCTGTCTAAAGGCTAGGAGAACTGTCTAGATGCTATGGGAGCTGTCTAAAGGCTAGGAGAACTGTCTAGATGCTATGGGAGCAGTCTGAAGGCTAGGAGAACTGTCTAGATGCTATGGGAGCTGTCTAAAGGCTAGTAGAACTGTCTAGATGCTATGGGAGCTGTCTAAAGGCTAGGAGAACTGTCTAGATGCTATGGGAGCAGTCTAAAGGCTAGGAGAACTGTCTAGATGCTATGGGAGCTGTCTAAAGGCTAGGAGAACTGTCTAGATGCTATGGGAGCTGTCTGAAGGCTAGGAGAACTGTCTAGATGCTATGGGAGCAGTCTAAAGGCTAGGAGAACTGTCTAGATGCTATGGGAGCAGTCTGAAGGCTAGGAGAACTGTCTAGATGCTATGGGAGCTGTCTAAAGGCTAGGAGAACTGTCTAGATGCTATGGGAGCTGTCTAAAGGCTAGGAGAACTGTCTAGATGCTATGGGAGCTGTCTAAAGGCTAGGAGAACTGTCTAGATGCTATGGGAGCTGTCTAAAGGCTAGGAGAACTGTCTAGATGCTATGGGAGCAGTCTGAAGGCTAGGAGAACTGTCTAGATGCTATGGGAGCTGTCTAAAGGCTAGGAGAACTGTCTAGATGCTATGGGAGCTGTCTAAAGGCTAGGATAACTGTCTAGATGCTATGGGAGCTGTCTAAAGGCTAGTAGAACTGTCTAGATGCTATGGGAGCTGTCTGAAGGCTAGGAGAACTGTCTAGATGCTATGGGAGCTGTCTAAAGGCTAGGATAACTGTCTAGATGCTATGGGAGCTGTCTAAAGGCTAGGAGAACTGTCTAGATGCTATGGGAGCTGTCTGAAGGCTAGGAGAACTGTCTAGATGCTATGGGAGCTGTCTAAAGGCTAGGAGAACTGTCTAGATGCTATGGGAGCAGTCTAAAGGCTAGGAGAACTGTCTAGATGCTATGGGAGCAGTCTAAAGGCTAGGACCTGAGAGAAACATGGCAGAGAGACAAGCAAACTGTTGAAATAGGATTTTCTGGACCACAGGACTAGTATCCTGTTCAATGAAGCCTGACTGTAACACAACACAATGTGGACTGTGGCACAACACACAAGGGCCTGTATGTCTAACCCTACAGTGGAACATTTAGTGAGATTTCTCTGTGAGGCCCGATTGTAACATGTGCATCCAGTTGATGCTGATGAGATTTCAAACAGTGAATGTTGAGACTGAGAACCCAGAGGAATGACTGAGCCCCTCAATGTAAACTCACCGCTGTGTGGAGAGGACTGCTGCTCCTCCACCTAACTCTTCTCTACCTCCCTGGTCTCTCTCTCCTCCTCCCTGCACCAGGCCAGATGGGAACAGCTCTATAAGGATGTCTGTGTGTGTGTGTGTGTGTGTGTGTGTGTGTGTGTGTGTGTGTGTGTGTGTGTGTGTGCGCGCTGGGAAATATGAATGTAGTCTCCTTTATATAACATCTGGAGTCAGTTTGTCTGAATGAAGCTTCTTCGCTTCTCGCTGATAGGCTGCCCCTGATAGGCCAGCTGTGTTGTTAAAGTGGCTTAGTGGGCAGTGTGCCAAACCACCAGCCTCAGTCTGTCACCCTGAGACCGGGTTGGTCACAGCAACCACACCTTGACGTGTTCTGGAAACAGCATGGCTGTGTACTTTACTGTGGCGTTAACAGTCTTTCTCAGTGTCTGGTTAGAGACCATGCTGTTATCACATTAGAGTGGAACTGCAGTAGTCAGGGTTAGAGACCATGCTGTTATCACATTAGAGTGGAACTGCAGTAGTCAGGGTTAGAGACCATGCTGTTATCACATTAGAGTGGAACTGCAGTAGTCAGAGTTAGAGACCATGCTGTTATCACATTAGTGTGGAACTGCAGTAGTCAGAGTTAGAGACCATGCTGTTATCACATTAGTGTGGAACTGCAGTAGTCAGAGTTAGAGACCATGCTGTTATCACATTAGTGTGGAACTGCAGTAGTCAGGGTTAGAGACCATGCTGTTATCACATTAGTGTGGAACTGCAGTAGTCAGAGTTAGGGTTAGAGACTGAGCTACTTTAATCATGTCAGCTCCCTGCTGTAGAGAGTTGAGGTGGTATAGTGGTGTAGTGTTGTAGGTGTAGGCTGCAGCAGGCTGAGATGGTCCAGACCACCAGGATGTCTCCTGTAGAGAGTTGAGGTGTTGTAGTGGTGTAGTGGTGAAGGCTGCAGCAGGCTGAGATGGTCCAGACCACCAGGATGTCAGCTCCCTGCTGTAGAGAGTTGAGGTGGTATAGTGGTGTAGTGTTGTAGTGGTGTAGGCTGCAGCAGGCTGAGATGGTCCAGACCACCAGGATGTCTCCTGTAGAGAGTTGAGGTGGTGTAGTGGTGTAGGCTGCAGCAGGCTGAGATGGTCCAGACCACTAGGATGTCTCCTGTAGAGAGTTGAGGTGGTGTAGTGTTGTAGTGTTGTAGGGGTGTAGGCTGCAGCAGGCTGAGATGGTCCAGACCACCAGGATGTCTCCTGTAGAGAGTTGAGGTGGTGTAGTGTTGTAGTGGTGAAGGCTGCAGCAGGCTGAGATGGTCCAGACCACTAGGATGTCTCCTGTAGAGAGTTGAGGTGGTGTAGTGTTGTAGTGTTGTAGGGGTGTAGGCTGCAGCAGGCTGAGATGGTCCAGACCACCAGGATGTCTCCTGTAGAGAGTTGAGGTGGTGTAGTGTTGTAGTGGTGAAGGCTGCAGCAGGCTGAGATGGTCCAGACCACTAGGATGTCTCCTGTAGAGAGTTGAGGTGGTGTAGTGTTGTAGTGTTGTAGGGGTGTAGGCTGCAGCAGGCTGAGATGGTCCAGACCACCAGGATGTCTCCTGTAGAGAGTTGAGGTGGTGTAGTGTTGTAGTGGTGAAGGCTGCAGCAGGCTGAGATGGTCCAGACCACTAGGATGTCTCCTGTAGAGAGTTGAGGTGGTGTAGTGTTGTAGTGTTGTAGGGGTGTAGGCTGCAGCAGGCTGAGATGGTCCAGACCACCAGGATGTCTCCTGTAGAGAGTTGAGGTAGTGTAGTGGTGTAGTGGTGTAGGCTGCAGCAGGCTGAGATGGTCCAGACCACCAGGATGTCTCCTGTAGAGAGTTGAGGTGGTGTAGTGGTGTAGGCTGCAGCAGGCTGAGATGGTCCAGACCACCAGGATGTCTCCTGTAGAGAGTTGAGGTGTTGTAGTGGTGTAGTGGTGTAGGCTGCAGCAGGCTGAGATGGTCCAGACCACCAGGATGTCTCCTGTAGAGAGTTGAGGTGGTGTAGTGTTGTAGTGGTGAAGGCTGCAGCAGGCTGAGATGGTCCAGACCACTAGGATGTCTCCTGTAGAGAGTTGAGGTGGTGTAGTGTTGTAGTGTTGTAGGGGTGTAGGCTGCAGCAGGCTGAGATGGTCCAGACCACCAGGATGTCTCCTGTAGAGAGTTGAGGTGGTGTAGTGTTGTAGTGGTGTAGGCTGCAGCAGGCTGAGATGGTCCAGACCACCAGGATGTCTCCTGTAGAGAGTTGAGGTGGTGTAGTGGTGTAGGCTGCAGCAGGCTGAGATTGTCCAGACCACCAGGATGTCTCCTGTAGAGAGTTGAGGTGGTGCAGTGGTGTAGTGGTGTAGGCTGCAGCAGGCTGAGATGGTCCAGACCACCAGGATGTCTCCTGTAGAGAGTTGAGGTGGTATAGGTGTGTAGTGTTGTAGTGGTGTAGGCTGCAGCAGGCTGAGATGGTCCAGACCACCAGGATGTTTCATTCTTCTAGTTTAACAGCAGTCCAGCTGGCCCAGGGCTTCACTGACTCATACCTCTTTAATCTCTCTAGTAAAACCTTAAATAATGTAATGGTTTTAATGAATTACCACATATAAAGGTCGGGGAACACACCCACACAGTCCCACACACACACACAGTCACACACACACAGTCCCACACACACACACAGTCCCACACACACACACAGTACCACACACACACACACACACACACAGTCCCACACACACACACAGTCCCACACAGCTCTCAGTATGCTCATTGGTCCACACACCTCTCAGTATGCTCATTGGTCCACACACCTCTCAGTATGCTCATTGGTCCACACACCTCTCAGTATGCTCATTGGTCCACACACCTCTCAGTATGCTCATTGGTCCACACACCTCTCAGTATGCTCATTGGTCCACACACACCTCTCAGTATGCTCATTGGTCCACACACACCTCTCAGTATGCTCATTGGTCCACACACCTCTCAGTATGCTCATTGGTCCACACACCTCTCAGTATGCTCATTGGTCCACACACCTCTCAGTATGCTCATTGGTCCACACACCTCTCAGTATGCTCATTGTTCCATACACCTCTCAGTATGCTCATTGTTCAACACACACCTCTCAGTATGCTCATTGTTCCATACACCTCTCAGTATGCTCATTGTTCAACACACACCTCTCAGTATGCTCATTGTTCCATACACCTCTCAGTATGCTCATTGGTCCACACACCTCTCAGTATGCTCATTGTTCCACACACCTCTCTGTATGCTCATTGTTCCACACACCTCTCAGTATGCTCATTGGTCCACACACCTCTCAATATGCTCATTGTTCCACACACCTCTCTGTATGCTCATTGTTCCACACACCTCTCTGTATGCTCATTGTTCCACACACCTCTCAGTATGCTCATTGGTCCACACACCTCTCAGTATGCTTATTGGTCCACGTACACCTCTCAGTATGCTCATTGGTCCACACACCTCTCAATTTGCTCATTGTTCCACACACCTCTCAGTATGCTCATTGGTCCACACACCTCTCAGTATGCTCATTGGTCCACACACACCTCTCAGTATGCTCATTGGTCCACACACCTCTCAGTATGCTCATTGGTCCACACACCTCTCAGTATGCTCATTGGTCCACACACCTCTCAGTATGCTCATTGGTCCACACACCTCTCAGTATGCTCATTGTTCCATACACCTCTCAGTATGCTCATTGTTCAACACACACCTCTCAGTATGCTCATTGTTCCATACACCTCTCAGTATGCTCATTGTTCCATACACCTCTCAGTATGCTCATTGTTCCATACACCTCTCAGTATGCTCATTGGTCCACACACCTCTCAGTATGCTCATTGGTCCACACACCTCTCTGTATGCTCATTGTTCCACACACCTCTCAGTATGCTCATTGGTCCACACACCTCTCAATATGCTCATTGTTCCACACACCTCTCTGTATGCTCATTGTTCCACACACCTCTCAGTATGCTCATTGGTCCACACACCTCTCAGTATGCTTATTGGTCCACGCACACCTCTCAGTATGCTCATTGGTCCACACACCTCTCAATTTGCTCATTGGTCCACACACCTCTCAGTATGCTCATTGTTCCACACACCTCTCAGTATGCTAATTGGTCAACACAGCTCTCAGTATGAGTCAGAGTATGCTCATTGGTCCACATTGTAACATCCTCTGCAACGACTGGGCTCATCTGTAAACGTGTTCAAACAAGCATGACTGTGTCCGCTGCCTGGGAGTATTCAGTGCATGTGTGTTAAGTTTACATTCCTCATACTGGACGACATCACACACTGACACCGCTAACACACACACACACACACACACACCGCTAACACACACACACACCGCTAACACACACACACACCGCTAACACACACACACACCGCTAACACAAACACACACACACTGACACCGCTAACACACACACACACACACACCGCTAACACACACACACACACACACTGACACCGCTAACACACACACACACACACCGCTAACACACACACACTGACACCGCTAACACGCACACACACACACACCGCTAACACACACACACACACACACCGCTAACACACACCGCTAACACACACACACCGCTAACACACACACACACACACCGCTAACACACACACACACTGACACCGCTAACACACACACACACACACACACACCGACACACACACACACACTACCAGCTGCTGTTGATTTAACTGAGCCCCAGACTGTCTATGTGTTGAACATGTGTGAAGTTTTATCAATGGCCAAGCCTTTCCAACCAGCCAGCAGCAGACTGAGTCGACTATGTTGTCCAACTAATACGTGAAGAGATACTCTGTGGTGTGGATGTGTGGAGAGACCGGGAATATCAGACTATGTTGTCCAACTGAAGAGATACTCTGTGGTGTGGATGTCTGGAGAGACCGGGAATATCAGACTATGTTGTCCAACTGAAGAGATACTCTGTGGTGTGGATGTCTGGAGAGACCGGGAATATCAGACTATGTTGTCCAACTGAAGAGATACTCTGTGGTGTGGATGTGTGGAGAGACCGGGAATATCAGACTATGTTGTCCAACTGAAGAGGTACTCTGTGGTGTGGATGTCTGGAGATACATGGAATATCAGACTATGTTGTCCAACTGAAGAGGTACTCTGTGGTGTGGATGTCTGGAGAGACCGGGAATATCAGGCTATGTTGTCCAACTGAAGAGGTACTCTGTGGTGTGGATGTGTGGAGAGAACGGGAATATCAGACTGTTGTCCAACTGAAGAGGTACTCTGTGGTGTGGATGTCTGGAGAGACCGGGAATATCAGACTATGTTGTCCAACTGAAGAGATACTCTGTGGTGTGGATGTCTGGAGAGACACAGTAGAATCCATTGTAGCCTGATATTCCCTATGTTCTAGTTGTGGCTCCGAAGCCGACAGGACAGGGGTTATGTATGAAAGAACTAACTGGACAGGGGTTATGTATGAAAGAGCTACCAGGACAAGGGTTATGTATGAAAGAACTACCAGGAGAGGGGTTATGTATGAAAGAACTACCAGGACAGGGGTTATGGAAGAGCTACTAGGACAGGGGTTATGTATGAAAGAGCTACCAGGACAGGGGTTATGTATGAAAGAGCTACCAGGACAGGGGTTGTGTATGAAAGAGCTACCAGGACAGGGGTTATGTATGAAAGAGCTACTAGGACAGGGGTTATGTATGAAAGAGCTACCAGGACAGGGGGTATGTATGAAAGAGCTACCAGGACAGGGGTTATGTATGAAAGAGCTACCAGGACAGGGGTTGTGTATGAAAGAGCTACTAGGACAGGGGTTATGTATGAAAGAGTTACCTGGATAGGGGTTATGTATGGAAGAGCTACCAGGACAGGGGTTATGTATGGAAGAGCTACCAGGACAGGGGTTATGTATGAAAGAGCTACCAGGACAGGGGTTGTGTATGAAAGAGCTACTAGGACAGGGGTTATGTATGAAAGAGTTACCTGGATATGGGTTATGTATGGAAGAGCTACCTGGACAGGGGTTATGTTTTTAAAGAGCTACCAGGACAGGGGTTATGTATGAAAGAGCTACCAGGACAGGGGTTATGTATGAAAGAGCTACCAGGACAGGGGTTATGTATGAAAGAGCTACCAGGACAGGGGGTATGTATGGAAGAGCTACCAGGACAGGGGTATGTATGGAAGAGCTACCAGGACAGGGGTTGTGTATGAAAGAGCTACCAGGACAGGGGTTGTGTATGGAAGAGCTACCAGGACAGGGGTTGTGTATGGAAGAGCTACCAGGACAGGGGTATGTATGGAAGAGCTACCAGGACAGGGGTTGTGTATGAAAGAGCTAATACAAAAATTGTAATTTTAAACATTCATGAAAATACAAGTGTTGCACACTCTTCAAAAGCTTTGAATCTTGGTAATCTCACAGTGTTGTCAGATTTCAAAAAGGCTTTACGGTGAAAGCATAACATTTGATTGTCTGAGGACAGCGCCCTGCATATTTCCTGCATTAGCATAGTAACATAACCAGCACGGGTGTCACAAAACTCAGAAATAGCGATAGAATAAATCGCTTACCTTTGAAGAGCTTCTTCTGATGGCAATCCAAAGGCTCCCAGCAACATAATAAATATTCCTTTTGTTCGAAAAAGTCCCTCCCTCTTTATGTCCCAAAAGCTATGTTTATTTGGCGCATTTTGTTCAGTAATCCACCGTCCAATATACAAGACATAGAAAACGTAAAAAACACACCTATAGACTTTGTCCAAACAACTCAAACAACGTTTCTAATTGATCCTCAGGTACCCTAATATGTATATAAACGATAATATTTCACACGGATAATAACCTTGGCGATAGAAAAGTAAAAACCTAAGCGCATACTCACGCGCGCCAAACAAAAGAGTCACCTCCTTAGTCCACTGACAAAAACAGCTCTTACTCCTTGGTTTTTCAAGATAAACGCATGAAACCTTGTCTAAAGACTGTTGACATCTAGTGGAAGCCATAGGTACTGCAATCTGGGAGCTGGATACCCCTGCTTTCAATAGCATGTCACTGGGAAAAGTATGTCGTCACAAAATCGGATTTTCTGGATGGATTTTCCTCGGGTTTTTGCCTGCCAAATCATTTAAGGTGCTCCAAAACTTTTTACTATCATTATTTATGTCATTTTTCTTTGTTTCATAGTGTAGTTTCTTCTTGTTATTCAGTTTAGTCATATTATTTCTCAATTAGCAGTACGTTTGCCAATCATTTGGGCTGCCAGACCTATTTGCCATTTATTTTGCCTCATCCCTCTCAACCATACAATTTTTCAAAGGGATTTAACAGTTTTTAAAGTCATTTTCTTAATGGGTGCATACTAGTAACAGAAATAAGCAATTTCATAAATGTGTCAAGTCTGGTTGCTCCTCATTACACACCACAGACCAGCACATATTCTTTACATCATCAACATATGAATCACTACAAAACCTATTGTATGACCTCTTATACACTATATTAGGCCCAGCCTGTGGAACTTTGGTTTTCCTAGATATGGCTACTATATTGTGATCACTACATCCGATGGATCTGGATACTGCTTTAAAGCACATTTCTGCAGCATTAGTAAAGATGTGATCAATACATGTTGATGATTTCATTCCTGTGCTGTTTGTAAATACCCTGGTAGGTTGACTGATAACCTAGTGTCTGTTGCTGTCTGTAGTGTCTGTAGCTTTCTGTAGGCCTGGCTGTATCTGTCTGTAGTGTCTGTGGCTGCCTGTAGTGTCTGTAGCCCTACCTGTAGCTGCCTATTGTCTGTAATCCTAGCTGTAGCTGTCTGTAGCTTTCTGTATGTGTGGCCTGTAGCCTAGTATCACCAGACTGTCTGCCTGTAGCTCTGTATGCGTGGCCTGTAGCCTAGTGTCACCAGACTGTGCCTGTAGCTCTGTATGCGTGGCCTGTAGCCTAGTATCACCAGACTGTCTGCCTGTAGCTCTGTATGCGTGGCCTGTAGCCTAGTGTCACCAGACTGTCTGCCTGTAGCTCTGTATGCGTGGCCTGTAGCCTAGTGTCACCAGACTGTCTGCCTGTAGCTCTGTATGCATGGCCTGTAGCCTAGTGTCACCAGACTGTCTGCCTGTAGCTCTGTATGCGTGGCCTGTAGCCTAGTATCACCAGACTGTCTGCCTGTAGCTCTGTAAGCGTGGCCCGTAGCCTAGTATCACCAGACTGTCTGCCTGTAGCTCTGTATGCGTGGCCTGTAGCCTAGTATCACCAGACTGTCTGCCTGTAGCTCTGTATGCGTGGCCCATAGCCTAGTATCACCAGACTGTCTGCCTGTAGCTCTGCATGCGTGGCCTGTAGCCTAGTATCACCAGACTGTCTGCCTGTAGCTCTGTATGCGTGGCCTGTAGCCTAGTGTCACCAGACTTTCTGCCTGTAGCTCTGCATGCGTGGCCTGTAGCCTAGTATCACCAGACTGTCTGCCTGTAGCTCTGTATGCGTGGCCTGTAGCCTAGTGTCACCAGACTGTCTGCCTGTAGCTCTGTATGCGTGGCCTGTAGCCTAGTATCACCAGACTGTCTGCCTGTAGCTCTGTATGCGTGGCCTGTAGCCTAGTGTCACCAGACTATCTGCTTCTAGAGTTGAGATACTGTCCTGTATGTAGCCTTCTCTCTCTGTCTGATGTTACAACACAGTGTGCAGCATTGAACTGTCCTGTTTGATATTACAACACAGTGTGCAGCATTGAACTGTCCTGTTTGATATTACAACACAGCGTGCAGCATTGAACTGTCCTGTTTGATATTACAACACAGCGTTCAGCATTGAACTGTCCTGTTTGACGTTACAACACAGCGTGCAGCATTGAACTGTCCTGTTTGACGTTACAACACAGCGTGCAGCATTGAACTGTCCTGTTTGATATTACAACACAGCGTTCAGCATTGAACTGTCCTGTTTGATATTACAACACAGCGTGCAGCATTGAACTGTCCTGTTTGATATTACAACACAGCGTTCAGCATTGAACTGTCCTGTTTGATATTACAACACAGCGTGCAGCATTGAACTGTCCTGTTTGATATTACAACACAGCGTTCAGCATTGAACTGTCCTGTTTGATATTACAACACAGCGTGCAGCATTGAACTGTCCTGTTTGATATTACAACACAGTGTGCAGCATTGAACTGTCCTGTTTGATATTACAACACAGCGTGCAGCATTGAACTGTCCTGTTTGATATTACAACACAGCGTTCAGCATTGAACTGTCCTGTTTGATATTACAACACAGCGTGCAGCATTGAACTGTCCTGTTTGATATTACAACACAGTGTGCAGCATTGAACTGTCCTGTTTGATATTACAACACAGCGTGCAGCATTGTAGTGTCCTGAGGCATTACAACACAGCGTGCACCATTGTATTGTCCTGAGGCATTTCTAATAACAGAGGTCCTGTGGAAAAACATCCTATTCTGTGGGCACGATCACCACCCAGTAAACACAGAGGCTCCATGGAAGCTTCACAAATCAATATCACAAGACCAGGTTATTTGAAAGTTAAGCGTATAAGTATTCCTCCCCTCCTCTGGCCAGATCACAGCCGTTAACAGGACGCTCTGTAAGAAACCATTGTCTAGAAATGAAAAAAAAATCCTGGGGGCCGAAAGCCTGTTTCTTTAGGTAATTTGCTATTTTGGTTTCTGAGGGGAGCATGCCTGAAGACTTTGTTCTCTTGTGTTTCTGGGAAGCATCACAAAGCTCTTCATTAAGCGTCTCCGTGGCTGCCCCCCTCCAGCCCAGAGACACTATTGGATCATACGTGACTCTCTATAGCTGGCCGTCTCTTGGTCCAGCCCTACAGACCAGAGATACACTACATGACCAAAAAGTATGTGGCCACTACACGTTTCCTCATGCTTCTATTTTAAGTCATGTTCTCAGAACGTTCAGTGAGAGAGGCCCGACAAGGAGGAGACCATAGCTGGATTTGTCTCCCGATTCAATCTTTGGAGGTGACTGAAGCCAAGCGGGTGACTGAAGCCAAGCGGGTGACTGAAGCCAAGCGGGTGACTGAAGCCTGCTTGATTGAAGTAGGGGTACATGGGTCCCCCTCCTCTCCATCGCCCCGTCAAAATCTGTAGTTGGTTGCATTTCCTAAAGCCTAACTAATTCACTTTTCCGTGATATGCTATCACATTGTCACTTTATGTTGTTTATCTCTGTTCTTTCAGTCTTCCTGATAGTTAGAGACGAGAAAAGATACCCGTTTCTTTCATTCTGAGCGTTTTAATCTGAGCATCAAAATGGTATGGGTAATGTTTTGGTCATTTATTTTTTACGTGGGAACTAGGATGACTGTGCTGGGCCTTTAAAGAAAGTTAACATTCAGAGAAACAACGTTCTTCTGTGGGAATTTCAGTACTTCAGCGTAACGTTCTCTGCAGGTTTCCACGTGGTTCTATTTGAAGTCATGTTCTCAGAACATTAAGAAAACGTTCCATTAAAAACCACCAGAAAACATTAGTAACGTTCAAAGAACGTTATTTAAAAAACATATAGATTCCATTATATCAGCATCTCTCATCCCTGGGTCGCTCCTCTTTTCAGTTCGCTGCAGCTAGCGACTGGAACGAGCTGCAACAAACACTCAAACTGGACAGTTTTATCTCAATCTCTTCATTCAAAGACTCAATCATGGACACTCTTACTGACAGTTGCTCCGCTGTTCCTGGGTGGAGAAGTCGGTCTGCGGTTTAAAGCGACTTCCTTGAGTCTTGGCAAGGATGGGGACTGTTTCCCTGTACAGGTGAACATGGTCATAGAGACAGTCCAGATGGAGGGTGGGATGGTGGGCCAGGTGTACATGGTCATAGAGACAGTCCAGATGGAGGGTGGGATGGTGGGCCAGGTGAACATGGTCATAGAGACAGTCCAGATGGAGGGTGGGATGGTGGGCCAGGTGAACATGGTCATAGAGACAGTCCAGATGGAGGGTGGGATGGTGGGCCAGGTGTACATTAGGTCGTAGGGCACAGTCCAGATGGAGGGTGGGATGGAGGGCCAGGTGAACATGGTCATAGAGACAGTCCAGATGGAGGGTGGGATGGTGGGCCAGGTGAACATGGTCATAGAGACAGTCCAGATGGAGGGTGAGATGGTGGGCCAGGTGAACATGGTCATAGAGACAGTCCAGATGGAGGGTGGGATGGTGGGACAGGTGAACATGGTCATAGAGACAGTCCAGATGGAGGGTGGGATGGTGGGCCAGGTGAACATGGTCATAGAGACAGTCCAGATGGAGGGTGGGATGGTGGGCCAGGTGAACATGGTCATAGAGACAGTCCAGATGGAGGGTGGGATGGTGGGACAGGTGAACATGGTCATAGAGACAGTCCAGATGGAGGGTGGGATGGTGGGCCAGGTGTACATGGTCATAGAGACAGTCCAGATGGAGGGTGGGATGGTGGGCCAGGTGAACATGATCATAGAGACAGTCCAGATGGAGGGTGGGATGGTGGGCCAGGTGAACATGGTCATAGAGACAGTCCAGATGGATGGTGGGCCAGGTGAACATGATCATAGAGACAGTCCAGATGGAGGGTGGGATGGTGGGCCAGGTGTACATTAGGTCGTAGGGCACAGTCCAGATGGAGGGTGGGATGGAGGGCCAGGTGAACATGGTCATAGAGACAGTCCAGATGGAGGGTGGGATGGTGGGCCAGGTGAACATGGTCATACAGACAGTCCAGATGGAGGGTGGGATGGAGGGCCAGGTGAACATGGTCATAGAGACAGTCCAGATGGAGGGTGGGATGGTGGGCCAGGTGAACATGGTCATAGAGACAGTCCAGATGGAGGGTGGGATGGTGGGCCAGGTGAACATGGTCATAGAGACAGTCCAGATGGAGGGTGGGATGGTGGGCCAGGTGTACATTAGGTCGTAGGGCACAGTCCAGATGGAGGGTGGGATGGAGGGCCAGGTGAACATGGTCATAGAGACAGTCCAGATGGAGGGTGGGATGGTGGGCCAGGTGAACATGGTCATAGAGACAGTCCAGATGGAGGGTGGGATGGTGGGCCAGGTGAACATGGTCATAGAGACAGTCCAGATGGAGGGTGGGATGGTGGGACAGGTGAACATGGTCATAGAGACAGTCCAGATGGAGGGTGGGATGGTGGGCCAGGTGTACATGGTCATAGAGACAGTCCAGATGGAGGGTGGGATGGTGGGCCAGGTGAACATGGTCATAGAGAGTCCAGATGGAGGGTGGGATGGAGGGCCAGGTGAACATTGTCATAGAGACAGTCCAGATGGAGGGTGGGATGGTGGGCCAGGTGAACATGGTCATAGAGACAGTCCAGATGGAGGGTGGGATGGAGGGCCAGGTGAACATGGTCATAGAGACAGTCCAGATGGAGGGTGGGATGGTGGGCCAGGTGAACATGGTCATAGAGACAGTCCAGATGGAGGGTGGGATGGTGGGCCAGGTGAACATGGTCATAGAGACAGTCCAGATGGAGGGTGGGATGGTGGGCCAGGTGAACATGGTCATAGAGACAGTCCAGATGGAGGGTGGGATGGTGGGCCAGGTGAACATGGTCATAGAGACAGTCCAGATGGAGGGTGGGATGGTGGGCCAGGTGTACATTAGGTCGTAGGGCACAGTCCAGATGGAGGGTGGGATGGAGGGCCAGGTGAACATGGTCACCTGGCCCACCACCTGGTCATAGAGACAGTCCAGATGGAGGGTGGGATGGTGGGCCAGGTGTACATTAGGTCGTAGGGCACAGTCCAGATGGAGGGTGGGATGGAGGGCCAGGTGAACATGGTCATAGAGACAGTCCAGATGGAGGGTGGGATGGTGGGCCAGGTGAACATGGTCATAGAGACAGTCCAGATGGAGGGTGGGATGGTGGGCCAGGTGAACATGGTCATAGAGACAGTCCAGATGGAGGGTGGGATGGTGGGACAGGTGAACATGGTCATAGAGACAGTCCAGATGGAGGGTGGGATGGAGGGCCAGGTGAACATGGTCATAGAGGCAGTCCAGATGGAGGGTGGGATGGTGGGCCCGGTGAACATGGTCATAGAGACAGTCCAGATGGAGGGTGGGATGGTGGGCCAGGTGAACATGGTCATAGAGACAGTCCAGATGGAGGGTGGGATGGTGGGCCAGGTGAACATGGTCATAGAGACAGTCCAGATGGAGGGTGGGATGGTGGGCCAGGTGTACATTAGATCGTAGGGCACAGTCCAGATGGAGAGGCTGGCGTTTACTCTTTGGATCCTCGAATTGCGGAGGTCTTCTCAATCAGTCCCCGTAGTGAAGTGGCCACCCTCTCCTGCTGAGCACGCAGGTCGTTGCTTCCGGTGTGAAGGATTATGTGGCCAGGCGACCCGAGCCTGGCCTAGATCAAGCAGCTCTATGGCACTCTGCTCTGTTGGGCAGCACACCTTTCTTCTTTTGTTTCTAAGGAAACGTTTATTCTCTTGAACAAAGTTCCCATTTGAGTCCATCAACAGGACGATGTCAGCCAGTGTTTCTTCTGGACAGGAATGGGTAGAGTGGGGGCTGGTAGGTGTTGCTGGGGTGTGGCTGGTCTGTGCCGGTGCCGCTGTCAGTGGAAGGCTGTTCTGTGGGCTGGGGAGGGGGTGCAGCAGGCAGGGCTGGGGAGGCCTGGCCGGTTGAGGTGGGCTCCTCTGCTGTGTGAGGGCAGGTCATAGAGTGGTGATCTAGCTGCTACTGCAGCCTGTCCTCTCATACTTCCCTGCAGCTCCTCTCTTAGTGTGGTCAGCTCCTTATTACTGCTCTGCCTGTCTTTTTGGCTCTCTCTCACCTCCTTTGTTAGATCAGCCATCTCTCTCCCCTCCTTTGTTAGATCAGCCATCTCTCTCCCCTCCTTTGTTAGATCAGCCATCTCTCTCACCTCCTCTGTTAGATCAGCCATCTCTCTCCCCTCCTTTGTTAGATCAGCCATCTCTCTCCCCTCCTTTGTTAGATCAGCCATCTCTCTCCCCTCCTCTGTTAGATCAGCCATCTCTCTCCCCTCCTTTGTTAGATCAGCCATCTCTCTCACCTCCTCTGTTAGATCAGCCATCTCTCTCACCTCCTCTGTTAGATCAGCCATCTCTCTCCCCTCCTTTGTTAGATCAGCCATCTCTCTCACCTCCTCTGTTAGATCAGCCATCTCTCTCACCTCCTCTGTTAGATCAGCCATCTCTCTCACCTCCTTTGTTAGATCAGCCATCTCTCTCACCTCCTTTGTTAGATCAGCCAGCTCTCTCACCTCCTTTGTTAGATCAGCCATCTCTCTCATCTCCTCTATTAGATCAGCCATCTCTCCCCTCCTTTGTTATGTCAGCCATCTCTCTCATCTCCTCTATTAGATCAGCCATCTCTCTCCCCTCCTTTGTTATATCAGCCAGCTCTCTCACCTCCTTTGTTAGATCAGCCATCTCTCTCATCTCCTCTATTAGATCAGCCATCTCTCTCACCTCCTTTGTTAGATCAGCCATCTCTCTCCCCTCCTTTGTTAGATCAGCCATCTCTCTCCCCTCCTTTGTTAGATCAGCCATCTCTCTCACCTCCTTTGTTAGATCAGCCATCTCTCTCACCTCTTTTGTTAGATCAGCCATCTCTCTCATCTCCTTTGTTAGATCAGCCATCTCTCTCACCTCCTCTGTTAGATCAGCCATCTCTCTCACCTCTTTTGTTAGATCAGCCAGCTCTGTCTTGAGTCCCTGTTTGCTGAACCTCTTTCAGCTGTGTTGCAAGGCTGCTGTCCTGCTCTGTCCGCACCTTGGTAAAGGAGCTCCTCTAAGGTGTGGATGTCTGGTTGCTGTTTGCTCACTCTCTCCCTGAGCAGGACCACCCCCCCCTCCAGTTTGGTGAACTCATCCCTCATGGCAGCCATGGTGGTGAGGAGGGCCAGAGCCTGCTCTGCACTGAGGAGAGTGACCGTTCTCCTCCTGGAGCGTGTCCTCCACTGTGGTGTGAAGAGAGGTGCTGGATGTGCTTTTTTTGGGTGGGGATGGTGCTGGTGGAGTTTGTCTTGTGGGAGGGCGTGTCACTGGTGGTGTCCTTCTCTCTCTCTCTGCTCTCTCCATAATGGTCTGAAAGTCTGTTTCAAACAGCCTACCTTGCACCATGACAGTCCCAGTCTTGTAGAGGTTGATTGTTATCATGGTGCTGTCAGGGTCGTCTGTCTCTTTGACTATCAGCTTCAACCCATTACTGATTCCCTCTTTCTTTATGGCTGGGTAGTGAGAGCAGACTGCTGAGCGCCGTGCATTTGGTTGGTCAGCGAAAAAGATGAGTTTACTCACATCACCGATTTTGTAGAGGTCTGCGAAAAGCGTTCCTGGCCTCCACTTTAGTAGTTTAAAAGCTTTCCTCGTTGTGTCATGTTTGTCCTCTGGGGGGGTAGAGAGTGGACTCAGCGCTGAGGGGGAGTGGGGGACATGGTGCCTGTGGGCTCTGCTACTGCTGCTGCTGTTCTGCTGCCCCGTTGCCATGGTTACCATTTCTGTGTGTCTGATGCTGTTGCTAGCTAGCTCTAATGTAGCTCAAAAAACGGCAAAAAGAGTGAAACGTCTTCACACAAAAAAACAACAGAAGATATGTTTAAAGTTAGAGTCCGTGATCCTTTCTGTTTTACTCACTCAGTTTGACTAACCCTAACCCTAACCCTAACCCTAACCCAAAACAACAACAGAAGATATGTTTAAAGTTAGAGTCCGTGATCCTTTCTGTTTTACTCACTCAGTTTGACTAACCCTAACCCTAACCCTAACCCAAAACAACAACAGAAGATATGTTTAAAGTTAGAGTCCGTGATCCTTTCTGTTTTACTCACTCAGTTTGACTAACCCTAACCCTAACCCTAACCCAAAACAACAACAGAAGATATGTTTAAAGTTAGAGTCCGTGATCCTTTCTGTTTTACTCACTCAGTTTGACTAACCCTAACCCTAACCCTAACCCAAAACAACAACAGAAGATATGTTTAAAGTTAGAGTCCGTGATCCTTTCTGTTTTACTCACTCAGTTTGGCTGTTTGATGTAGTTAAAACGTCACAAGTACCAGCAGCAGAGGTGACTGTTTTGGAGAGCCTGGCGTGCCCAAAGTAAAATGCCTCCCATTTAGGCCCAGAAAATGGGATATGCATATATTTAGTACCATTGGATAGGAAACACTCTGAATTTTCCAAAACTGTTAGCCATCTGTCTGTGAGTCAATCAGAACGCATATAGCAGGCAAAACCCTGAGGAATCTCTGTCCTGGAAAAAGTCATTTTGACACATTGCTCATTTTGGAACCCCTCCCTATTGAAAATGACCATATATAGGCATATGAATGCAGTACACGTCGCTTCCTTATGATGTCATCAACCACGAGACGGTATTTTACTCCATCTTGGATGAATTTAGACCATTGATAAACAGCATGGCATGAGGACACCACTTTCTGAAAACTCTTCAGATTGCGTGCGCACGAGAAGGCGCGCAGTGTCTTATTTATCGTCTTTAGCGTTCAGTTTATATTCCGGCTGATTTATAATAGTAAATATACGTAAAAGTGTTCCTAAGGATACATTTAAAACTATGTTTGATTGTTTTTGGACAAGTTTATAGGTATAATTTGAACGAGTTGCGGCGTTTCAATGAAGGAGTGGAGGCTGTCGTTTCTGATTATAACGCTTGAACCAAATGGAGGATTTATGGATAAAAGACGTTACTTTTTCTAACAAAAGAACCATGGATTGTCTTCGTTGGACACTTAGGATGACCTCAGCAGAAGTTCTTCAACAGGTAATTGATTTGTTTTCGCTGTGAAATGTGTTATGTGTGTGCCATGATGGCTAATCGATACATGGCTATTGGAAAATATGTGAGGTGCTACCCTCAAACAAATGAATGTGCTGCTTTCGCCGTAAAGCCTTTTTGAAATCTGACAACGCTGTGATATTGCCAAGAAACAGAGCTTTTGATGAGTATGGAACACTTGTATATTGCTGGATGTTTAATAATTCAACTTTTGGATTTTGAATTTGGCGCTTTAGATTTTCGCTGGTAGTGTCGGGATGAGCCTGCTAGCGACCCACTGGTACTTGAGAAGTTAATTAACTCCCCTTGCCAGGTTTGTTCTAACTCATTTTTTTTCTGGCTAGCTTGTTAGCCTATTGGCTAGGTTTATGTTGTGTAGCTAGCTAGCGAGAGTCAAAACTTCTTAATTTGAAAACTTTGTTTTCTATTCTGATTGAATTGAGTTGTTGTTCATCACTTCTTGTCTTGAATTCTTTTGTTTATCTCATTCTGTAGCTCTCTCTCTCTCTCTGTCATTCAGAATCTGGGTGACAGTAATGATCTGTGCCCCAGTGAGAGTCCTTATCTAACTCAAATCACATTTTATTGGTCACATACACATGGTTATCAGATGTTATTGGTCACATACACATGGTTAGAAGATGTTAATGCGAGTGTAGTGAATTGCTTGTGCTTCTAGTTCCAACCATGCAGTAATATCTAACAAGTAATCGAACAGTTCCACAACAACTACCTTATACACACAAGAGTAAAGGAATGAATACGAGTATGTACATATAAATATATGGATGAGTGATGGCCGTGCGGCATAGGCAAGATGCAGTAGATGGTATGGAGCAGTATATACATATGAGATGAGTGATGTAGGATATGTAAACATTATTAATAAAGTGCCGTTAATTAAAGTGACTAATGATAGGCATAGGCAAGATGAAGTAGATGGTATAGAACAGTATATACAGTTGAAGTCGGAGGTTTACATACACTTAGGTTGGAGTCATTAAAACTCGTTTTTCAACCACTCCACAAATTTCTTGTTAACAAACTATAGTTTTGGCAAGTCGGTTAGGACATCTACTTTGTGCATGACACAAGTAATTTTTCCAACAATTGTTTACAGACAGATTATTTCACTTATAATTCACTGTATCACAATTCCAGTGGGTCAGAAGTTTACTTACACTAAGTTGACTGTGCCTTTATACAGCTTGGAAAATTCCAGAAAATTATGTCATGGCTTTAGAAGCTTCTGATGGGCTAATTGGCATAATTTGAGTCAATTGGAGGTGTACCTGTGGATGTATTTCAAGGCCTACCTTCAAACTCAGTGCCTCTTTGCTTTACATCATGGGACAATCAAAAGAAATCAGCCAAGACCTCAGAAACAAATGTGTAGACCTCCACAAGTCTGGTTCATCCTTGGGAGCAATTTCCAAATGCCTGAAGGTACCACGTTCATCTGTACAAATAATAGTACTCAAGGATAAAACACCATGGGACCACGCAACCGTCATACCGCTCAGGAAGGAGACGCGTTCTGTCTCCTACTTTGGTGTGAAAAGTGCAAATCAATCCCAGAACAACAGCAAAGGACCTTGTGAAGATGCTGGAGGAAACGGGAACAAAAGTATATATATCCACAGTAAAACAAATCCTATATCGACATAACCTGAAAGGCCGCTCAGCAAGGAAGAAGCCACTGCTCCAAAACCGCCAATAAAAAGCCAGACTACGGTTTGCAACTGGACAAAGATCGTACTTTTTGGAGAAATGTCCTCCGGTCTGATGAAACAAAAATAGAACTGTTTGGCCATAATGACCATTGTTATGTTTGGAGGAAAAAGGGGGAGGCTTGCACGCCGAAGAATACCATCCCAACCGTGAAGCACGGGGGTGGCAGCATCATGTTGTGGGGGTGCTTTGCTGCAAGAGGGACTGGTGCACTTCACAAAATAGATGGCATCATGAGGAAGGAAAATTATGTGGATATATTGAAGCAACATCTCAAGACATCAGTCAGGAAGTTAAAGCTTGGTCGCAAATGGGTCTTCCAAATGGACAATGACCCCAAGCATACTTCCAAAGTTGTGGCAAAATGGCTTAAGGACAACAAAGTCAATATTGGAGTGGCCATCACAAAGCCCTGAACTCAATCCTATAGAAAATTTGTGGGCAGAACTGAAAAGCGTATGCGAGCAACGAGGCCTACAATCCTGACTCCGTTACACCAGCTCTGTCAGGAGGAACAGGCCAAAATTCACCCAACTTATTGTGGGAAGCTTGTAGAAGGCTACCCGAAACGTTTGACCCAAGTTAAACAATTTAAAGGCAACGCTACCAAATACTAATTGAGTGTATGTAAACTTCTGACCCACTGGGAATGTGATGAAAGAAATAAAAGCTGAAATAAACCATTCTCTCTACTATTATTCTGACATTTCACATTCTTAAAATAAAGTGGTGATCCTAACTGACTTAAGACAGGGAATTTTTACTAGGATTAAATGTCAGGAATTGTGTAAAACTGAGTTTAAATGTATTTGGCTAAGGTGTATGTAAACTTCTGACTTCAACTGTACATATGTGATGAGTAATGTAGGATATGTAAACATTATTAAGGTGGTGTTATTTAAGGTGACTAGTGATACCTTTATTAAGTCCATTTCCTAAAGTGGCCAGAGATTTGAGTCTGTATGTTGACAGCAGCCTTTCTATGTTAGTGATGGCTGTTTAACAGTCTGATGACCTTGAGATAGCTTTTTTTCAGTCTCTCGGTCCCAGCTTTGATGCACCTGTACTGACCTCGCCTTCTGGATGACAGCGGGGTGAACAGGCAGTGGCTTGGGTGGTTGTTGTCCTTGATGATCTTTTTGGCCTTCCTGTGACATCGGGTGCTGTAGGTGTCCTGGAGGGCAGGTAGTTTACCCCCGGTGATGCGTTGTGCAGACCGCACTACCCCCTGGAGAGCCTTACGGTTGTGGGCAAATGGATGACAGTTTTGGAAAATTCAGAGTGTTTCCTATCCAATGGTACTAAATATATGCATATCCCATTTTCTGAGCCTGAATGGGAGGGTTAGGGTTACATGGATTCACATGGATTCACATGGATTCCAACATTCCATTCACTCTAGTGGAACTGTTTCCAACATTCTACCGCTCCTCATAGTGACACAGTCACATGGATTCCAACATTCCATTCACTCTAGTGGAACTGATTCCAACATTCTACCGCTCCTCATAGTGACACAGTCACATGAGTTCCAACATTCCATTCACTCTAGTGGAACTGATTCCAACATTCTACCGCTCCTCATAGTGACACAGTCACATGAGTTCCAACATTCCATTCACTCTAGTGGAACTGTTTCCAACATTCTACCGCTCCTCATAGTGACACAGTCACATGAGTTCCAACATTCCATTCACTCTAGTGGAACTGTTTCCAACATTCTACCGCTCCTCATAGTGACACAGTCACATGAGTTCCAACATTCCATTCACTCTAGTGGAACTGATTCCAACATTCTACCGCTCCTCATAGTGACACAGTCACATGAGTTCCAACATTCCATTCACTCTAGTGGAACTGTTTCCAACATTCTACCGCTCCTCATGGTGACACAGTCACATGAGTTCCAACATTCCATTCACTCTAGTGGAACTGTTTCCAACATTCTACCGCTCCTCATAGTGACACAGTCACATGAGTTCCAACATTCCATTTACAATGCAACTTTTGCCACAAATCAGCTACTTTGACCACTTTCCCAACAAGTTACACAAAAAGTTCCTCTGCTATTCGAATTTGAAATCAGAGCAGACTTTTTTTGGTATGACTTACTACCATATATGGGCATACGAATTTATGAGAGCAGGCCGAGCCGATGACCTCATTTCAAGATGGCTGCTACCTAAATTCCGGTTGGCGTCGTGAAGCATAAACAAAATAAATATGGAATACGTTGACACACACGGAAAGCCGGGACTCCACAGATCATGAGGAGGTCTTATTTGTCTGCCTGTGACCTACCGTTATTGATCACCAGCCCCGAGAGTCAACATATCTATTTTACACCATGTTTTCACCATGTCTGTGTCTGAGCTATAGCTATATAGCGGGTATCCCGTTAATCTGTAGGAACACATCTAGACTACTGCCATCTGATGATGTATGACTTAATGGCATCATCGAATGTCCACCGAGTGACTATATATTTTGTGCATCAACAATATGTTGCCTGCATATCCCGTTCTTGTCTCCTGTATGTCTCCAGACACCACCACAATGTTGTAGAGAGGTTGGTGTTGTCCCCTGTATGTCTCCAGACACCACCACAATGTTGTAGAGAGGTTGGTGTTGTCTCCTGTATGTCTCCAGACACCACCACAATGTTGTAGAGAGGTTGGTGTTGTCTCCTGTATGTCTCCAGACACCACCACAATGTTGTAGAGAGGTTGGTGTTGTCTCCTGTATGTCTCCAGACACCACCACAATGTTGTAGAGAGGTTGGTGTTGTCTCCTGTATGTCTCCAGACACCACCACAATGTTGTAGAGAGGTTGGTGTTGTCTCCTGTATGTCTCCAGACACCACCACAATGTTGTAGAGAGGTTGGTGTTGTCTCCTGTATGTCTCCAGACACCACCACAATGTTGTAGAGAGGTTGGTGTTGTCTCCTGTATGTCTCCAGACACCACCACAATGTTGTAGAGAGGTTGGTGTTGTCTCCTGTATGTCTCCAGACACCACCACAATGTTGTAGAGAGGTTGGTGTTGTCTCCCTGTATGTCTCCAGACACCACCACAATGTTGTAGAGAGGTTGGTGTTGTCTCCTGTATGTCTCCAGACACCACCACAATGTTGTAGAGAGGTTGGTGTTGTCTCCTGTATGTCTCCAGACACCACCACAATGTTGTAGAGAGGTTGGGTGTTGTCTCCTGTATGTCTCCAGACACCACCACAATGTTGTAGAGAGGTTGGTGTTGTCTCCTGTATGTCTCCAGACACCACCACAATGTTGTAGAGTGGTCGGTGTTGTCTCCTGTATGTCTCCAGACACCACCACAATGTTGTAGAGAGGGTGGTGTTGTCTCCTGTATGTCTCCAGACACCACCACAATGTTGTAGAGGTTGGTGTTGTCTCCTGTATGTCTCCAGACACCACCACAATGTTGTAGAGAGGGTGGTGTTGTCTCCTGTATGTCTCCAGACACCACCACAATGTTGTAGAGAGGTTGGTGTTGTCTCCTGTATGTCTCCAGACACCACCACAATGTTGTAGAGAGGTTGGTGTTGTCTCCTGTATGTCTCCAGACACCACCACAATGTTGTAGAGAGGTTGGTGTTGTCTCCTGTATGTCTCCAGACACCACCACAATGTTGTAGAGAGGGTGGTGTTGTCTCCTGTATGTCTCCAGACACCACCACAATGTTGTAGAGAGGGTGGTGTTGTCTCCTGTATGTCTCCAGACACCACCACAATGTTGTAGAGAGGTTGGTGTTGTCTCCTGTATGTCTCCAGACACCACCACAATGTTGTAGAGAGGGTGGTGTTGTCTCCTGTATGTCTCCAGACACCACCACAATGTTGTAGAGAGGTTGGTGTTGTCTCCTGTATGTCTCCAGACACCACCACAATGTTGTAGAGAGGGTGGTGTTGTCTCCTGTATGTCTCCAGACACCACCACAATGTTGTAGAGAGGGTGGTGTTGTCTCCTGTATGTCTCCAGACACCACCACAATGTTGTAGAGAGGGTGGTGTTGTCTCCTGTATGTCTCCAGACACCACCACAATGTTGTAGAGAGGTTGGTGTTGTAGAAATTTAGACTTGATAGTGAACAAAATCAAGTGAGGAAAAACAGCGCAATTACCACATTCGGACACTGGACAGGCTGAAAGGACACTTCAATGTCCCCTGGATACCCCATAACACCACCACAATGTTGGAGTCCGGTTGATATGGTAGAAATTGTGTTTTATACTGAACAAATATCATTTAGGGATTGCAAAAATATAACTGCAAAAAAGGAACTTAAAACTTTCCACCTTCTCCACTACTGTCCCGTCGATGTGGATAGGGGGCTGCTCCCTCTCCTGTTTCCTGAAGTCCACAATCATCTCCTTTGTTTTGTTGACGTTGAGTGAGAGGTTATTTTCCTGACACCACACTCCGAGGGCCCTCACCTCCTCCCTGTAGGCCGTCTCGTCGTTGTTGGTAATCAAGCTTACCACTGTAGTGTCGTCAGCAAACTTGATGATTGAGTTGGAGGCGTGGATCTTCAAACATATTTTTTTGTTATAGCGCTATATAATGCCCCAGGGCTAATTCCGTTAGCAGTTTGTCATGATTCTAGATTCAGAGCATAAAATCAATCAATCAAATGTATTTATAAAGCCCTTCTTACATCAGCTGATGTCACAGAGTGCTGTACAGAAACCCAGCCTAAAACCCCAAACAGCAAGCAATGCAGGTGTAGAAGCACGGTGGCTGGGAAAAACTCCCTAGAAAGACAGGAACCTAAGAAGAAACCTAGAGAGGAACCAGGCTCTGCCAAGATGTTCAAACGCTCATAGATGACCAGCAGGGTCAAATAATAATAATCACAGTGGTTGTCGAGGGTGCAACAGGTCAGCACCTCAGGAGTAAATGTCAGTTGGCTTTTCATAGCCGATCATTCAGAGCTAGAGACAGCAGGTGCGGTAGAGAGAGTTGAAAACAGCAGGTCCGGGACAAGGTAGCACGTCCGGTGAACAGGTCAGGGTTCCATAGCCGCAGGCAGAACAGTTGAAACTAGAGCAGCAGCACGACCAGGTGGACTGGGGACAGCAAGGAGTCATCAGGCCAGGTAGTCCTGAGGCATGGTCCTAGGGCTCAGGTCCTCCGGGAGGGAGGGAGAGAGAGAATTAGAGGGAGCATACTTAAATTCACACAGGACACCGGATAAGACAGGAGAAATACTCCAGATATAACAGACTGACCCTAGCCCCCCGACATAAATACTGGAGGCTGAGACAGGAGGTGGCCCCATTCGACGATACCCCCGGACAGGGCCAAACAGGCAGGATACAGCCCCACCCACTCTGGCAAAGCACAGCCCCCACACCACTAGAGGGATATCTTCAACCACCAACTTACTACCCTGAGACAAGGCCGAGTATAGCCCACAAAGATCTCCCCCACGGAACGAACCCTAGGGGGCGCCAAACCAAGGACAGGAAAATCACGTCAGTGACTCAACCCACTCAAGTGACTCACCCCTCCTAGGGACGGGATGGAAGAGCACCAGTAAGCTAGTGACTCACCCCTCCTAGGGACGGGATGGAAGAGCACCAGTAAGCTAGTGACTCAGCCCTCCTAGGGATGGGATGGAAGAGCACCAGTAAGCCAGTGACTCAGCCCTCCTAGGGACGGGATGGAAGAGCACCAGTAAGCTAGTGACTCACCCCTCCTAGGGACGGGATGGAAGAGCACCAGTAAGCCAGTGACTCAGCCCTCCTAGGGACGGGATGGAAGAGCACCAGTAAGCCAGTGACTCACCCCTCCTAGGGACGGGATGGAAGAGCACCAGTAAGCCAGTGACTCATTAAAGAACATTCATAATGCCCCAGGGCTAATTCCGTTAGCATTTTGGCATGATTCTAGATTCAGAACATTAAACAACATTCATAATGCCCCAGGGCTAATTCCGTTAGCATTTTGGCATGATTCTAGATTCAGAACATTAAACAACATTCATAATGCCCCAGGGCTAATTCCGTTAGCATTTTGGCATGATTCTAGATTCAGAACATTAAACAATATTCATAATGCCCCAGGGCTAATTCCGTTAGCATTTTGGCATGATTCTAGATTCAGAACAGTAAACAACACTCTTCTGCAACATATGCCTAAACTATTGATGTATTTGCTGTGCTAGACCTAAGGGATACTGTTTGCTTTATACATTTAGATTTATGTTCTGAATCTAGAAAATCATGCCAAAATGCTAATAAAATTAGCCGTGGAGCATCAAAACAAAACTAAGTTTGGAGATTTGTATTACATAGGTGAATAATCTAATGCTAGAATTTAAAAAATCAAGGCCTTTTGTTGGACAATAAATGTAAAAATGAAATGCCAGTTTGACAGAGTTGACATATATCCAATGGCATTTTATGAAACATTTGAAGAATTAGGAGGTTGTTCCTATTTCAAATGTTGTTCATATTAAAAGACAAACAGTGAAAAAAATGTTAATTGTCCAGTCTTTCAAGAAATCCATAACTGATATTCTATCTCCTCTTACAGGTGAATCTAGTGGTGTAAATCTAGTGGATCTTACAGGTGAATCTAGTGGTGTAAATCTAGTGGATCTTACAGGTGAATCTAGTGGATCTTACAGGTGAATCCAGTGGTGTAAATCTAGTGGATCTTACAGGTGAATGTAGTGGTGTAAATCTAGTGGATCTTACAGGTGAATCTAGTGGATCTTACAGGTGAATCTAGTGGTGTAAATCTAGTGGATCTTACAGGTGAATCTAGTGGATCTTACAGGTGAATCTAGTGGATCTTACAGGTGAATCTAGTGGTGTAAATCTAGTGGATCTTACAGGTGAATCTAGTGGATCTTACAGGTGAATCTAGTGGATCTTACAGGTGAATCTAGTGGTGTAAATCTAGTGGATCTTACAGGTGAATCTAGTGGTGTAAATCTAGTGGATCTTACAGGTGAATCTAGTGGATCTTACAGGTGAATCTAGTGGTGTAAATCTAGTGGATCTTACAGGTGAATCTAGTGGATCTTACAGGTGAATCCATTGGTGTAAATCTAGTGGATCTTACAGGTGAATCTAGTGGATCTTACAGGTGAATCTAGTGGTGTAAATCTAGTGGATCTTACAGGTGAATCTAGTGGATCTTACAGGTGAATCTAGTGGTGTAAATCTAGTGGATCTTACAGGTGAATCTAGTGGATCTTACAGGTGAATCCATTGGTGTAAATCTAGTGGATCTTACAGGTGAATGTAGTGGTGTAAATCTAGTGGATCTTACAGGTGAATCTAGTGGATCTTACAGGTGAATCTAGTGGTGTAAATCTAGTGGATCTTACAGGTGAATCTAGTGGATCTTACAGGTGAATCTAGTGGATCTTACAGGTGAATCTAGTGGATCTTACAGGTGAATCTAGTGGTGTAAATCTAGTGGATCTTACAGGTGAATCTAGTGGATCTTACAGGTGAATCTAGTGGTGTAAATCTAGTGGATCTTACAGGTGAATCTAGTGGATCTTACAGGTGAATCTAGTGGTGTAAATCTAGTGGATCTTACAGGTGAATCTAGTGGATCTTACAGGTGAATCTAGTGGTGTAAATCTTAGTGAATCTAGTGGTGTAAATCTAGTGGATCTTACAGGTGAATCTAGTGGATCTTACAGGTGAATCTAGTGGATCTTACAGGTGAATCTAGTGGATCTTACAGGTGAATCTAGTGGTGTAAATCTAGTGGATCTTACAGGTGAATCTAGTGGTGTAAATCTAGTGGATCTTACAGGTGAATCTAGTGGTGTAAATCTAGTGGATCTTACAGATGAATCTAGTGGTGTAATTATTGATTATAGGTGATTAATATCTGATAGTCTGTGTCCTCTACTCCACAGATCTTACAGATGAATCTAGTGGTGCAATTATTGATTATAGGTGATTAATATCTGATATTCTGTCTCTCTACTCCACAGATGTTACAGATGAATCTAGTGATGTAATTATTGATTATAGGTGATTCATTACTGATATTCTGTCTCCTCTACCCCACAGATCTTACAGGTGAATCTAGTGATGTAATTATTGATTATAGGTGATGAATAACTGATAGTCTGTCTCCTCTACTTCACAGATCTTACAGATGAATCTAGTGATGTAATTATTGATTATAGGTGATTAATTACTGATATTCTGTCTCCTCTACTCCACAGATCTTACAGGTGAATCTAGTGATGTAATTATTGATTATAGGTGATGAATAACTGATAGTCTGTCTCCTCTACTCCACAGATCTTACAGGTGAATCTAGTGATGTCCATGTTGCTGTATGTGTTGTTTCTAGCGTACCTCTATGGTATCCAGGCAACGCACATGGAGCGCCAGCAGCCCCCAGCCACCCAGGACCCCATCAACTCCCTCATCATCCAGCTGCTGCAGGCGGACCTGACCCGCGGCCGGGGGAGGCAGGGGGAGGGCCGGGACAGGCAGGCCCAGGACACATTGCCACCGTTGGGCCTGCCCGCCGTTGACACTCCCCTGGACGACGCTAACTTCCTGGAGAGGCGGAGCTCGCTGTACCAGCCCGTGGCAGACCTGTCGTCCGACCTGCTGCAGCAGCAGAAACACTACAACTCTCCCCGGGTCCTGCTGAGTGAGCGGGCGCCCCTGCAGCCTCCTCCGCTGTACTCCATAGATGACTACGTGGGCAGCTCTGACAGAATCAACAAGACCCGCAGGAAGAGATACGCAGAACACAAGAGCTACCGCGGGGAGTACTCCGTCTGTGACAGCCAATCAACGTGGGTGACAGACAAGACGAATGCGGTGGACATCAGGGGTCGTCAGGTCACCGTCCTGGGTCAGATAAAGATGGGAACCGCCGACAGCAACTTTGTTAAGCAGTACTTCTATGAGACCAAGTGTCGGACTGCCAAACCTTTTAAGAGCGGCTGTCGCGGCATCGATGACAAGCACTGGAACTCGCAGTGTAAGACGTCTCAGACGTACGTCAGAGCTCTGACGCAGGACCGGACCTCTGTGGGCTGGCGCTGGATACGGATAGACACTTCCTGTGTCTGTGCGTTGTCACGGAAACACCGCAGGACGTAAACACACACAACCCGACCACAGACTTTATGGAATATATTTCCTTATTGTGAAGGGGGGGCTGTACATATAAATTATTATTTAAGTTATGTGAAATGCATGTAGTTTCTACATGGCTATATATGATATATAAATATATTTGTTATTTATTGAAGTCATCATCAAAGGAAAATCTAAAAAAAAAAAATACCTATGAACTCCTATAAGACTCTAACATGCGGCTCCACAGCCACCACACAGCCTAGCATCTTCAGACTCAGACCATGGGGCTGGACAGTACAGCCTAGCATCTTCAGACTCAGACCATGGGGCTGGACAGTACAGCCTAGCAGGGAGAGACTCTACCATGGAGCTGGACAGTACAGCCTAGCAGGGAGAGACTCTACCATAGAGCTGGACAGTACATCCTAGCAGGGAGAGACTCTACCATTGAGCTGGACAGTACAGCCTAGCAGGGAGAGACTCTACCATGGGGCTGGACAGTACAGCCTAGCAGGGAGAGACTCTACCATGGAGCTGGACAGTACAGCCTAGCAGGGAGAGACTCTACCATGGGGCTGGACAGTACATCCTAGCATGGAGAGACTCTACCATGGGGCTGGACAGTACATCCTAGCATGGAGAGACTCTACCATAGAGCTGGACAGTACATCCTAGCATGAAGAGACATCGTGCCTTGTCGATATACCTAGGGCAGCAGATGAAACAGAGGATATGACATCACTAGGGGATATGACATCACCAGGTGTGGAGTACAGGATCTACACGGTCATCCAGCTCATTCTATGACATCACTGCTCTGACTGTTGAAAACAGAAATCTGGTCCAAATGTTGTTGTGGACTAAATATGTACTGTATGGATATGTGGACACACCACCAACATGTACTGGTGTTCAACAGACATGTAATGACATACGACAGACACGTGCTGACATACAGCAGACCAGACATGTGCTGACATACAGCAGACCAGACATGTGCTGACATACAGCAGACCAGACATGTGCTGACATACAGCAGACCAGACACGTGCTGACATACGACAGACCAGACACGTTTGGTTTTCCATTATGTTGCAACTGATGGTTCTGCTGGATCATCCAGGCTCAATACATCTGATATGGTGCTGTTTCACCAAACACATGGGTGGCCTCTAGCCTGTAAGAGCTGTGGCTGTAGGGAGGCTGGGAAGTATGTATGTATGGAGCAGGTCTGTCTGGCCTCATTAGGTCATGTTCCACTAATGTTATCAGGACCAAAGCCTCTCAGCCCTCTCCTCTCCCTGTTAATCTGGTCCTGTCTGACCGTCTCCAACCTCTAACCCTAAACCCAACCTCTAACCCTAAACCCAACCTCTAACCCTAAACCCAACCTCCAACCCTAAACCCAACCTCTAACCCTAAACCCAACCTCTAACCCTAAACCCAACCTCTAACCCTAACCCTAAACCCAACCTCTAACCCTAAACCCAACCTCTAACCCTAAACCCAACCTCAAACCCTAACCCTAAACCCAACCTCTAACCCTAAACCCAACCTCTAACCCTAAACCCAACCTCTAACCCTAAACCCAACCTCCAACCCTAAACCCAACCTCTAACCCTAAACCCAACCTCTAACCCTAAACCCAACCTCTAACCCTAACCTAAGCATGACCTCTAACCTAACCTAAACCCAACCTCTAACCCTAAACCCAACCTCTAACCTAAACCCAACCTCTAACCTAAACCCAACCTCAACCCTAAACCCAACCTCTAACCCTAAACCCAACCTCTAACCCTAAACCCAACCTCCAACCTAAACCCAACCTCTAACCTAAACCCAACCTCTAACCCTAAACCCAACCTCCAACCAAAAACCAACCTCTAACCCTAATCCCAACCTCTAACCCTAAACCCAACCTCCAACCCTAAACCCAACCTCTAACCCTAAACCCAACCTCTAACCCTAAACCCAACCTCTAACCCTAAACCCAACCTCTAACCCTAAACCCAACCTCCAACCCTAAACCCAACCTCCAACCCTAAACCCAACCTCTAACCCTAAACCCAACCTCCAACCCTAAAACCAACCTCTAACCCTAATCCCAACCTCTAACCCTAAACCCAACCTCTAACCCTAAACCCAACCTCTAACCCTAAACCCAACCTCCAACCCTAAACCCAACCTCCAACCCTAAACCCAACCTCTAACCCTAAACCCAACGTCTATTCCTAAAGCCACCTCTAACCTTAAAGCCACCAACGTCTAAACCTGGTGAATGCTCACCTCTATGGGGCGGCAGGTCGCCTAGTGGTTAGAGCGTTGGACTAGTAACCGAAAGGTTGCAAGATCAAATCCCCGAGCTGACAAGGTAAAAATCTGTCGTTCTGCTCCCTAAACAAAGGCAGTTAACCCACTGTTCCTAGGCCGTCATTTAAAATAAGAATTTGTTCTTAACTGACTTGCCTAGTTAAATAAAGGGTTAAATAAAGGTAATTAAAAACATAATAAATAAAAATGTTTGGTGACGCCCTGAGTACAGTGGTAGAACCTGGTAGACCCTAGTAGAACCTCAGAACCTGGTAGAACCTCAGAACCTGGTAGACCCTAGTAGACCCTGGTAGAACCTCAGAACCTGGTAGAATCTCAGAACCTGGTAGACCCTAGTAGAACCTGGTAGAATCTAGTAGACCCTAGTAGAAGCTGGTAGACCCTAGTAGAACCTGGTAGAACCTCAGAACCTGGTAGAATCTAGTAGAACCCGAGTGAACCCAGTAGAATCTGATAGAGCTCTGTGATGTGGAGGGCAAGCAGCAGGTAGGTCGTCCCATAGAAAGTGTAGTGGTTCAGTGAGCGTTGAGGTGTTGAGGCAGGGTAGCAGGTATCAGGCCCACATCAGACCGTGCCAGAGCTAATGACACAGTGTCTCAGGGAGTGGAAAGCTGCCTAAGGAGATGTTCAGATGTGCAGAGCTGGGATTGAAACCTCGAAGCCGCCCTGTAAGCTGCTTTACTACAGGCCAATCCCGGCCTCAGATCACTCTCTGTCGCGTGGGGCTTTTACCTAAATCATGCAGCCATGTCCTTTGGAAGTCTGAAAGACAGAGCTGTGTGTTGCATAAGGCCTCATACTTTCTGTGAGCTACTGGTTCTGACAGCAATGCCAGAGGGATCTTCATTGTAGTCAGAAGACTTCCAGGTCAGAGGTTAAGAGGTTAGAGGTTAGAGGGCAGTTGGTTCAAACTAACCCTACCCAAACTAACCTAACCCTACCTAACCCTGACCCCTAACCCTACTCAAACTGACCCTAACCCTACCTAACCCTACCTAACTAACAACCCAGACCCAAACTAAACCTACCCAAACTAACCCTACCAAACTAACAACCCAGACCCCTAACACCAACCCTACCTAACCCTGACCCCTAACCATACCTCACCAACCCTACCTCACCAACCCTACCTCACCAACCCTACCT